>CAWUFW010006857.1:600000-1089790 GCA_963921515.1 Calotriton arnoldi
TTGAAATGTGACAGACCAGCCTGGCATCCGTGTTCTATACTACTTGTAGATGTGCGAGCAACAAATCATTTATTGCAAAATACAAGGCATTGCCATAGTCCATTCAGCTAGTGATAAGGGCTTGCGTGATTGTCTTCTGATATTCCTGTAGAATTCATTAAATATCTATTTAAGCATATGAAAGACACTAAAGCAAGCATCACAGACCACCAAAACTTCATTCCTCATGCTGAGGATGTCATCTAGAATACCTACATTTTTGGCAGCTTCTTTAGGAGCAGGAAGCGAGTCCAGTTCTTGTGGCCACCAGTCATCTGTCCAAACCCCATTGGCCTTGCCAAATAGAATTGTCTCCGTCATGTCTCCATCAATTTGGAGTCAGTTCTGCTGCATCCAGCATGCAAATGAAAGCATTCCTTCACAGAATCTTTATCTAGTCGCTTCCAGGTTTTCTGCTGATGACACCACCAATTGAGTGTCATTTGCGTAGGACAGTATCTCAAAGCTGTATTCTCTGACGGGGCGTGGCTAGCCAGCCGAACATGGCGGACACGAGCCGTTAGAGCTCCGTATCAAAGCCCTCGATTATCCTGTCTGGACTCGGTGTCCCCAGCCGTGCGGGAGAGGCACAGCTGCATGCCCGGAAAGCTGAGGAACAAGTTGGTGTGACGACGGCGCTGATGCGTGCAGAGGGAGCCCCCTGAACGATTCCCCTGGTGCCTGGCGCCATTTGCGGAGAGTGTAACAAGTGGGCGCGCAGTCGCGCCAACCACGGCAGGAAGGTACGTGGGCCCCCCATGCTACACGGGCGGCCTGGGGGACGACAGGGGGTGCCGTTACTCCCGCAGTTGTGCTACCGCCAAGGGGGAAGAGGCGAACGCTCACTAGCGAGGTGCGACTGTGTCCCTTGCGCGCGGCCGGAGGGCCACAGACCGCCCAGTGAAATCCACCAGCTGACGGTGCCTGCAGCCTACCCGTCACGTCACCGGCGCCCAGAGCGAAAAACTCTGCACACAGGCGGGATCACCTGCCGGGGAAGCGAAGCACGCCGCGGGGGGGGCGGGCGGCCTTTTCCGTTCCCCCCCCCCCCTTGCTTTCTCAGACTCTGCTTTCTGGGCCGCGATGGCGCTGGAGTGAGACATTGGAGAGAGGCGGCCCGTCCCACGCTGCTCAAAGAGAACAACAAGAGGAACGAGACCAGAGAAGGTTTGTCAGTTTTATCTGGAAGTTTGGCGCATAAGACAGACTAAAACCACAGTGCCCTAAGGTTAAAAACATCAGGAGCTGTTGAGAGGTAGGGCATTCAAGTTGCCGGTAAAGATGTTGAAGTTAAAGCCTTCAAGTAGAAAATCTAATCCGCACAGACACCAGCCAAGCCCTCGATGCTGAAAACTCGCTGTAGAATGAGCTTCTTATTCTTCTCACCCTACTAGGTCAGAAGAGAAAGCCACTGGTAAGGATATGCCAAAAGGTGTTGGCTCGTTTGTATATGATTTAATAGAAAAGCAATTTCATGGAATGCCATTACTGAGAAACCATTTTGCCTAAACTGTTTAATGGAAATTTTCAGAATGAATGGCATTTGCCATTTCATAGAAACCAATTTTTAAAATATATTTTTGTTCGTAATTGGCTTTTGCATACTTTTTTTAAAAGGTGTAAATACAATGATTGCAGATCCTATTTTCAGAATCCATTTTGTCAAAGGAATTTATTTCTTTGCTTTACTTCAGGTGAAATTATTTCAGATTTTATATCTTTTACATTGTCAAACAATTACTTCAGATGCTTTTAATTCACTGACTTCTCACCACCCCTAATCACCATCCAACCCTGACCCCTCAAAACCCCTAAACACCAATCATACCTGTCCTCTAAAAACCCTCACCACACCTAAACAGCAGCCATCCCTGAACCCTAAAAGGCCTTTTGTTAGACCTGTCAGCCTTGGGGTGGTCTTCCCCCAACTTTTTGCCTGCCTCCCTCAATTTTTCTGACATTGTTTTTCTGGCTCTAGGACTTTGTGCACTTTACCACTGCTAACCAGTGCTAAGGTGCTTGTGCTATCTCCCCTAAACAAAACATTGGCTCATACCCAATTGGCATAATTAATTTACTTGTAAGTCCCTAGTAAAGAGCACTACATGTGCCCAGGGCCTCTAAATTAAATGCTACTACTGGGCTTGCAGCACCCATTGTTCCACCCACTTTAGTAGCCCTCTAACCATGGCTCAAACCTGCCATTGCTGAGCCACCTGTAGTTTACACTGCCACTTCGACCTGGCAAGATAAACCCCTTGCCAGGCCTAAACCTTCCCTTTTTATGCATATATATCTGAAAGAGACACGTTAGTGATAGATTCCTCACCTTAGAATATCCCCAGGCGTCAGGCTGGATCCGGAAAGTTTTGCGTAGCAGTACCCTTGCGCGTCGGTAGGCGGCGTCGTGCGGCTCCGCGTCCGTCGTCGGCGTCGTGATCGCCGGGATGACGTCGCGGGCAGTACCAGGCGCCGCCCCTGCGCGCTGGCGTCAGTTCTTCTTTTTCCGCGCCAGCAAGCGCAGATCCGGGAAGAGCAGTGCCCTGGTCAATTTTTGACCATACTTTTTGGTGATTTTTTCACTGGTTTTCCAACTTTAAGGTGTCGTAGGGATGCCCGGCTTCAAGCGATGCGGCGCCTGTGCGCGGATGATGTCCGTCACCGACCCGCATTGGGAGTGTCTCTTCTGCCTCGGCCGAGGCCACGACACCGAGTCTTGTCCCGAATGCCAGGCCCTCAACCCGAAAGCTTTGCGAGAGCGGTCTCGAAAGCTCCTCGAGGCCCGGCATTCGGCTCCGCGGAAGCCCCGGTCGCGTGAGAGGTCCAGGGGTCGCTCGCGGAGTGCACACCGGTCGTCGACTTCTTCGTCCGGTAAGTCTAAGCACAAGAAGTCCAAAAAGCATCGTCGCTCTCGGACTTCGCCTCGCCGGTCTCGCGACTCGGCTGAGGCCCCTCCCGGCACCGTCCCCGCCCCGCGGCCCCGGACTTGCCTGTGGAGTCGCCCCCGTCATACCCGCCCTTCCCGGGTTCGGGGCGGATCCGGCCAAGGTACAGGAGTTCCTGTCGGCCATGGCCCGCCTCTTCGGGCCTTCAGGCCCCTCCGGTGCGCCTTCGGGCCCCGCGGGCCTGATGGGGTTGCTCCGGCGTCGCCGGCGGCTCCGGCCCCGGCGTCGCCCGAGCCTCCAGCCTCGATCCCGGCTCCGGCTTCGGCCCCGGCCTCGATCCCGGCTCCACAACCCCCATCGACGCCGGTCGACCTCACGACACCTCCGCCGGCGCCGATGTCTCCGGTGCCGTTCTCGACGCCGCCCTGGGCTCCGGGCGGCGTCGTCCCCCAGTTCCTTCCGGCTCCGGACATGGACCCGGAGCGGCGTCGCTCGACGCCGGCTCCGGCGCCGATGGGACCTTGGGTCCCAAATGTCCCTCCTCCTCCTTATTTTGAACCAGAGGAGGACCAGGAGGACTGGGAGGGGTCTGATGACCCTCTGACACGCAACTGTCAGTATGATGAGGACTGGACAGAGAGTCTAGGGGAGGCCAGTGGTCTGCATACTTCTCCTGACACTGGCATGCTGTCTCCTCCCGTGGCTACGGAGGAGGGGGCCAATTTTGAGTACGGTGTTGCGTAGGGCTGCTGGGGCCTTACGTCTCCAGCTCCCTACTTTGACGGTCAAGACTAACATCTTGACAGAGGTGCTTCAGCCGGCAGCCTCCTCTGCGGAGACTGTGCTGCCGTTTAACGACGCCCTCACTGACGTTCTTTTGGGCGCCTGGTCCAAGCCCAACACAGGGGCTCCTGTGGATCGGAACGTGTCACGACGCCATCGCCCCGCTCCGGGCGACCCCCTGTTTCTTTCTGTCCACCCCACTCCTGAGAGCTTGGTTGTCCAAGCCTCCGCTTCCCAAACCGCCTTCCCTACCGCTCCTCCGGATAGGGAATCCAAACGCCTGGATCAGTTTGGGAAGAAAGGTTTTCTTCCTCCAGTGCTGGCTTGCGGTCCGTTAACACCGCTTGTCTTTTGGGCCGATATACCCACTCCCTGTGGGATTCGGTGGCGGATGTTTTGCCCCAGTGCCCTGAGGAGGTCCAGGCACTGCTTTCCCGCGCCATTGCGGAAGGAAGGGATGCGGCCAAATACACTATCCGTTGTGGCCTTGACACCGCCGACTCGCTGGGCAGGTCGATTGCAACGACGGTGGCGCTCCGGCGCCACGCCTGGCTGAGAACCACTGGTTTTTCAGGGGATGTCCAGAATACTCTCATGGACATGCCCTTTGATGGAGTCGGTCTTTTTGGGTCCAAAGCAGACCATGCGTTGGAGCGCTTTAAGGACTCACGGGCTACTGCAAAGTCCCTGGGCCTTTCTGCTACACGCCCTCCGCTACCTTCTGCTTTTCGCCCCTATCGTGGCCACGGTAGGGGCGCCCCTTCACGTCAGCAGCCCAGCCACCGGCCCGCGCAGCAGGCGTCTTCGCGTGGCCGAGGACGTGGATTCCGCCGTGGCGGATCGGGCAACCAGCGTGCGGGTCAGGCCACCACCTCCAACCCGTCCGCGGCCTCCAAGCCCTCCTAGTCCCTCCTTTCAGGTGCACGGCACGCCAGTAGAGGGCAGGGTCCGCCATCACCTTCCCCACTGGCGCACCATCACCTCGGACAGGTGGGTCTTGGACATTGTCCGAAGGGGCTACTCCCTCCCCTTCGAGACCACCCCCAGCCATGCCACCTCAATTCCACCGCATGTCAGGGGATCACTTGGTGCTTCTACGGAAGGAAGTCACGGCCCTCTTGACCAAGAGGGCCATCGAGCATGTTCCGACCCCAGAAGTAGGGCGTGGTTGCTACTCCCACTACTTTCTGGTGCCCAAAAAGGACAGGGAGGACATGCGTCCTATCTTGGACCTCCGGAACGTCAATCGCTTCCTCCGGAAGGAGAAGTTCAAGATGCTCACCCTAGCTCAGGTCTTGACTGCCCTCGACCCTGGAGACTGGTTGGTAGCGTTGGACTTGCAGGACGCGTATTTCCACATCCCCGTCCTGCCGGCCCACCGGCGTTACCTTCGGTTCACGGTAGGCCCCGAGCATTTTCAGTTCACCGTGCTCCCCTTTGGCCTTACAAGTGCCCCTCGGGTGTTCACGAAAGTGATGGCGGTGGTCGCAGCTCATCTGCGCCGGGCAGGGGTTTCAGTCTTCCCCTACCTCGACGACTGGCTGCTGAAGGCGGGCTCGTCCCAGGCAGTCGTCTCCCACCTCCAGACTACGGCCGAACTCCTGCACTCGCTGGGGTTCTCCATCAATGTGCCGAAGTCGCATCTAATTCCTTCTCCACAGCTCCTTTTCATCGGAGCAGTTCTGGACACGACGCAGTTTCGGGCCTATCCTCCCGAACGGCGAGTCCGGGATATTCAGGCTATGATTCCGATCTTTCGGCCTTTATCCTGGGTTTCGGTACGGATGACCCTGAGGCTGCTGGGCCTCATGGCCTCCTGCATCCTGCTGGTCAATCATGCCAGATGGCATATGCGGGCTCTGCAGTGGGACCTGAAGTTCCAGTGGGCGCAGCACCAGGGCAACCTGTCCGATCACGTCCAGATCTCGGAGGGGACTGCAAAACAGTTGCAGTGGTGGCTCTCGAACCGGCAATGGGTCATGGGCAGATCCCTCTCCCTTCCCCAGCCAGAGCATACAGTTGTGACGGACGCGTCCCTTCTGGGATGGGGCGGTCACATGGGAGAGGCGGAGATCAGAGGCCTCTGGTCTCCGGCGGAGTCCCGGCTCCATATCAACATTCTGGAGCTCCGGGCGATCCGACTTGCACTCAAGGCATTCCTTCCCTCTGTCAAAGGGAAGGTAGTGCAGGTGTTCACAGACAACACCACCGCCATGTGGTACTGCAACAAACAAGGCGGGGTGGGGTCGTGGACCCTTTGTCAGGAGGCTCTGCGCCTCTGGACATGGCTGGAACATCAGGGCATGTTCCTGGTGGTTCAACACCTGGCAGGTTCCCTGAACGCCAGGGCGGACGAACTCAGCCGCAGGTGCATGATGGATCACGAATGGCGTCTTCACTCGGAAGTGGCGCAAGGACTCTTTCTACAGTGGGGAGAGCCTTGGTTAGATCTATTCGCCACCGAAGAGAACGCGCAATGTCATCAGTTCTGCGCGTTGGAATTTCCAAGGCGGCACTCGCTCGGCGACGCTTTTCGTCACGAGTGGAGTTGCGGTCTATTGTACGCCTTTCCGCCTATACCACTTCTACCCAGAGTGTTGAAGAAGATTCGGCACGACCGGGCCCAAGTCATTCTTGTGGCTCCGGACTGGGCTCGAAGAGTTTGGTATCCCGAGCTACTCAATATGAGCATAGATCCCCCGATCCGTCTGCCTCTTCGGGAGGATCTTCTGTCGCAGCAGCAGGGGACGGTCCTCCACCCGAACCTGTCCAGTCTACACCTGCTTGCGTGGAGATTGAGCGGCGGCAGTTGATTCCTTTCGACTTGCCTCCCGAAGTTTGTGATGTGATTCTGGCAGCCAGGCGTCCCTCCACTAAGGTGGTATACGCCTGCAGGTGGAACAAATTTGTGGCATGGTGCACAGCAAAGGCTGTGAATCCCCTTTCTGCCCCTCTTTCTGAGGTCCTTCTGTTCCTTCTCTCTTTGGCCCAACAGGGTTCTGCCCTGGGTACCATCAAGGGTTATCTTTGTGCTATCTCGGCCTTCCTCAGGCTCCCTGATCAGCCCTCCCTTTTCAAGTCCCCTGTTGTTAACAGGTTCTTAAAAGAGCATTACTCACCTCTTCCCTCCTGTTCCGTTTGTGATGCCTCAGTGGGACTTGAACTTGGTTCTTACCTTTTTAATGTGCGCTCCCTTTGAGCCTCTACATAACTGTCCTCTTCGTCTTCTGACTCTGAAGACAGCCTTTCTGGTGGCCATCACCTCCGCTCGGCGGGTGAGTGAGCTCCAGGCTCTATCTTGCAAACCTCCCTTTCTGTCTGTTCATCCAGACAAGGTTGTTCTTCGGACGCGTCCGTCCTTCTTGCCAAAGGTGGTTACTGCTTTCCACATTGGGCAGACCATCACTTTGCCCACCTTCTTTCCGCCTCCGCATCCTTCCAGAGAGGAAGAGAGGCTCCACCGTCTGGACCCAAAACGTGCGCTCTCTTTTATATTAACCGCACAAAACACTTCCGGGTGGATGACCAGCTCTTTGTTGGCTACGTGGGCGCCAAAAGGTCGGGCGGTGCACAAGAGGACCATCTCCCGCTGGGTTACCTTGTGCATCAAGGCCTGCTATTCTTTGGCTAAAAGGAACCTCCTGTTGGGCTGCGTGCCCATTCCACCAGGGCAACGGCTGCTACCACGGCCTTGGGCCGCGGTGTTCCGCTGCCGGTTATCTGTCAGGCGGCTACGTGGGCCTCGCTGCACACGTTTACTAAGCATTACTGCCTTGACAGTCAGGTCCGGAGGGACGGCTTCTTTGGCCGTTCTGTCCTCCAGGACTTCCTTGTCTGATCTTTGTTCGCAGACCCACCACCGGGGTTGGTATTGCTGGGGTATCTATTCTAAGGTGAGGAATCTATCACTAACGTGTCTCTTTCAGATGCACAAGTTACTAACTTGTGTAACGATATATCTGTAAGAGACAGTAGTTAGTGATAGATTCACTACCGCCCACCCATCCTCCCCGTTCTGCGAACTGATTTCTAGGGTTAAGGACATCCCTTTCAGGGCCCTAGTATTTTTCAGACACCTGTGTCAGCTTCTTGCATGGCTCTGCGTTCCTGGCGCGGAAAGTCGTGTACAGAACTGACGTCAGCGCGCAGGGGCGGCGCCTAAGTACTGCCCGCGACGTCATCCCGGCGATCACGACGCCGACGACGGACGCGGAGCCGCACGACGCCGCCTACCGACGCGCAAGGGTACTGCTACGCAAAACTTTCCGGATCCAGCCTGACGCCTGGGGATATTCTAAGGTGAGGAATCTATCACTAACTACTGTCTCTTACAGATATATCGTTACACAAGTTAGTAACTTGTGCGTCACCACTAAAGGTAGGCCCTGTATAACCAACAGGGCAGGGTGAAATGTATTTAAAATGCAGGGCATGTACTTTTAAGTTTTACATATCTTGGAAGTGAAAAACTCCCAATTTAGTTTTTCACTACTGCAAGGTCTATCTCACCGTAGATTAACATTGGGATTACCTTGGTATATCTGTTAAGTGTAATTCCCAATTGTGAAGAAATAGACCTTTCAAGTTTGGGTCACTGGACTCACAATTTAAAATAACTTATGGTGAAGTTGGATTTTAAGTTACAGTTTAGCAAATACCACTTTTAGAAAGTTGGCATGTACTTACTTTAGTCATTTGGTGCCTGCTGCCTGTCTCTATTCAGTCTGGGCTGAGTGACAGCTGGGCTTTGTGTATTCCCTCTAGACAGCCACTTACAAAGGAAGCTTAGGTGTTTCTTGATTGGCCATGCTGGGTGATGGGAAGGAGGAACTGGGCACGGCTTCATGCTTACACACGCAAAGGGCAGATTCACCTGTAGTGAATCTGGAGCCAGACCAGGAAGGGAGAACCTCTGTGCACTTCAAAGCTTTCTTTGAAGTCTCCCCCACTTTAAAGGCACAACTGGGTATAAGTACTGGACCTTTGACACTATCATTTCAGTACACTTCTGGACCTGTGTTTACCCAGCCAGGAAGAAGAGCTGCTGGACTGCTGCTTTGCTGGACTGCTGCTTTGCTGGACTGCTGCTTTGCTGGACTGCTGCTTTGCTGGACTGCTGCTTTGCTGGACTGCTGCTTTGCTGGACTGCTACTTTGCTGGACTTCTGCCTTGCTGGACTTCTTCCTTGCTATGCTCTTGCCTTGCTGATCTGCCCTGCTGTTCTCCTGCCTGGGTGAGAAGGAGTGGACCTGCATCACTTGAACCCAGAGAGACTCCAAGGGCGTCCTGGCTTGTCGCCTGTTCTAAGTCTCAGGGATATCTAGGACTTCAACTACCTGCATCTGGACTCTACAAGCTGTGAGTCTGCCCTGCCAAGTGGTGCCACCCCAATCCTGGACCCATAGAAGTGAGGCCTGAGATGCTTCTACATCCAGAAACCATACATTCTCATTGGAACCGACACATCTTCGCCTTTGCGTGAGTTGGAACAGGCGCATCTTCACCTGTTGAAACCAGCGAATCCTCGTCGTTGCGTGGAGCGGACCCGGCGCATCACCTTTGGAACCACCGCATTGTCTTTAGAACCAGCGCAACGCCTTCGGAATCGACTCATCGCTTGCTACGGGAGCAGCAGCCGTGCATCACATTCAGAACCACGTATTGCCACAGTTGCGTTGAGGAAATCAATGCATTTCATCCACTGTGTGGCTCGGCACCAACACATCGCTTCGCCTGCCCCCCCTCATCTTCGTCAAAGACGGACGCATCCTGGATCAAGGTACTTTGGTTCAGCAGGCCCAAGTGGGTCCCTGTATCAGGCCCGCACTCCATCGTGGTCAGTATGAACATTTGAATTTGCCAAGGTCCAGCGCAACCAGATAGCCCATTTAAGCGGTTATTGCTTCCAAGTGTTATTTTTACATTTATTCTTTAAAACTTCATATCTCTACTTCTACTTGTTGGATTTTTGTCTTTTTGATCTTGTTTTATTTATAAAAAATAAGCTCTGTTTTTCTAACCTGGTGTGGAGTCTTTTTGTGATGTGTTCACGGTGTTACTGTTTGTTGTGTTGCTCAAATACTTTACGCATTGCCTCTTAAGTTAAGCCTGACTGCTCTGTGCCAAGCTACCAGAGGGTGAGCACAGGATCATTTAGTGTGTGTTATGACTTACCCTGACTAGCATTGTGGTTACTGCTTGGACATGGCGCATACCTCTGCCAACCAGAAAACACATTTCTAACATCTTTCTACCCCTAAACTTCACCCACCCCAGAAACCTAACACCCCTCACTACACCTAAACTATAGCCATACCTGACCCCTAAACTGCACCTATCCCTAAAACCTATAAGCCCTTTCCACCCACACACTCCACTCATCCCTGAACCTTAAAACCCCTCGCTACCCACCCATTCCTGAACCCTAAAAATCCCTTTCTACGCTTAAACCCCACCCATCCCTGGTCCCTCAAAACCACTAGCCATACCTAAACTCCATCGATACCTGAACCCTTAAAAAAATCCTCACCACTCTTAAACACCACCCATCAATCCCTGAACTCTCTTTCTACATCTAAACTCCCATACCTGAATCCTTAAAACCCCTCCCTACCCTAAACTCCACCCATTCCTGAACCCTAAATAATCTTCACGACCCCAAACCTCTCCCCATCACTAAACCTTAAAGACCCTCACCAGTCTTAAACTTTACCCATCTGTGAACCCTGAAACCCCTCAACATCCCTACACTCCTCCCATACCTTAGCCCTAAAAATACCTCACAAGCCTAAACTCTACTCATTCGTGAATCCTAATAAACCCTCACCACCCATAAACTCCACCCATCCCTGAACCTAAAAACCCCTTTCTATGCCTGAAGTACACCCATTCCTGACCCCTACAAACCCCAATCACACACCTAAACACTACCCATCCCTGAACACATAAACTCTTCACTAGTCCTAAACTTCATCCAAGTTTAATGTAATTTTGGATTTTTCCTTAAAATTATCGTTCATTGAAGATGTTTCCTTTAATTTTCGATTTATTTGTATGTCCTTAAAAGTATCTTTCCTTATAATTGGTTTTCCATGATTTGGTTTCCTCCAGTGTGGTTTCTCAGTTTTCTTTTTTCCATTCATTCGTATACATCAGTTGGCTCGGCTTCCAAAGACAATTGAGTTTCAAAGGGAAAGGAAGGCCAGACACCCTCCAGGAAAAAGTCACTCCGGGACAAAATCATTGACGTTGAGAGGAAGAAGGTAACGCTCAAACTCGAAATTGAGCTTCTCATTAAAAAAAAAACCAGCCTTTGAGGAATCTGTGAGCCAACACAAGACTCCTACACCTTTAGGGGTAAAGAGACCTAGGCAGGAACCAGAAAACACCCTAGAAACAACACCGGAGATAAAGGCGGTTGGAAGAAAGATGTTAAGTTAACTTAATTTGTTAAGCGCAAACAGCTCTCTCCCAAACACATATAAAGGTGTTAAGGATGAAGTATTAACCAGACTAGTAAGTAAGTTAGTATCTCACCAACACATCTGAACAGCTATGTTTTAGGAAGTTTTTTTGAAGGATATCAGGTTCTTACAAGACTGGCTAGCAAAAGGTAATGTTTGAGGCATATGAGCTTTAGATTGTATACTTGTGCATAGATCGCCATCTGGTGTTGGGCTCGGATGTTTGCAGTTTGTTTTTGTCTTGGAAGAGTCTTTGTAGTCACGAGATAGGGGACTCCTCCTTAGCACGATAGTGCGCATGGGCATCGACTCCATCTCCAGATTGTTTTTTTCCGCCATCGGGTTCGGATGTAAAACGTTGCGCTCCGGGTCGGTGTCGTATTCGAACCCCCTTCGACGCGCAATCCTTCACCGCTCGACGGTATTGTTTCGCTCGAGTTCTCCTTCGACGCGCATCCAAGGAATATCCACCAAGACCTTCGATTCCGGTCGTCGACGCGGGCCGTTGGGCCTACCTGCGCCATCAGGCCCTGCAGTAAACGGAAAGAACTCCATTTAAGAAATGTCCTTTGTGTGGTGCTAAATTTCCACACACAGATCTCCACGAGGTCTGTAACGTTTGATTGTCTCCAGAGCACAAGGACAGGGATTGCCAGGCCTGCGCTTCCTTTCGATCGAAGAAGACCATACGTGATTGCCGGGCTCGACGTCACACGATGGCTCGATCAACTTCCTCGGCGTCGGACGACATCTTCGATGCAGGCTCCAAGATCCAGCAACAACAGGAATCGGAAGGGGAAGACATCAGCGTCTCCGAGGCAGACGACTCCGATGCCGAGGATCAGCCCATTACTCCAGGACAACGAACTGTGAGTACTGAATTCGACGCTCCTCTCCCAGTAAAAATACAAAAGGCTCCGGTGACACCTTCGCCTTCGGGCTCAGGTAAACACCGAGATAAGTCTTCGGATGCCCCGCTTTCGGGCCCAGCTCCAAAGCCGAAAGAAAAGCCTTCAGGCGGCTCGGGACCGAGTCAGCCACATACTGGTGCCGAAAAACACTCCTCGGCACCGAAAGAAAAACCAGAGCCAAGCACAGGGCCACGCCCTGTTATATCGGCACCGAAGTCGGCCTCGACGCCCACCCCTTCGGCACCAAAGCAGGCCAAAGACAAGTCCTCGGATCCGAAGAAACACCATACTCCTTCGGAGCCGAAAACTGCTACAGAACTAAAGACTCCGACAAAGCTTAAGGACAGCTCTACCACTCCCAAAGCTAAGTCAAAGCACCACTCTGACCCAAAACCCTCGGTGACGAAAAAACCGGATGCCTCCGAAGAACTGTTTCGTCCAGATCCATCGGATCCGAAACAGAAAACTTTGTGCATTGACCCTCATACAGGTCAGGTGACCACAATTCCACCGAAAAAGAGGACATTGGCCATTCCAGACCCACCTGAAATACCTTTAAAGAGGAAGAACATTGCTACTTCTCCTCTTAGACCTATCTCTCCCCTTCAAAACCTTCCACCTATACCTTTTTCTCCTACTTCTCCACTATCTCCTTCTTCACCTGCCCTTCATCAGGATCAAGAGGACTTTGGGGGTGGGGATGACCACAGTGATGGGCATCTGTAAGAGGATGATGATGACATACATAACATCCCACCACAAGACCTTTTGGATGATTATCATAATATCCCAGATATACCTGAGCCAGACGCCTACCCATCCAAACCATCCCCACCAGATGACAACATTGGCTTTGCACAACTGATAGACAGGGCAGCCAGGTACCACCAGGTAGAGTTACACTCGGAACATGCGGAAGAAGATTTCTTAATGGAAACTTTTACTCACTCCCAAAAGTCGTCCACTACCTTCCCAATGCTAAAAGGCATGCTTAAACATGCCCCAGAAATCTTCAAAGACCCAGTCAGGGCTAGGGTAATCAACCCACGCATTGACAAAAAATATAAGCCAGCCCCAAACGACCCAGCTTATATTAAAGGACAACTCCCTCTAGACTCCCTCGTAGTATCAATTGCCCGTAAACGGCCTAATTCACAATCCACAGGGGAGGCCCCTCCTCCAGACATGGAGTCAAAGCTGCTGGACGCATCTGGCAAACGGGTGGCGTCACAAGCAGCCAATTACTGGCGCATTGCCAACGCCTAGGCTTTACTCGCCAGGTATGACAGGGCGCATTATGATGAGCTGGAGACACTTATGCAGCACCTTCCAGACCAGTATAGGGCTAAAGCCAACGACCTTATACAGGAGGGAAAAACCATCACTAATACCTCCATCAAATGTGCTTTGGATGCAGCAGATGCAGCATCCAGAGCAGTCAATACAAGCGTTCTGCTGCGCAGGCATGCATGGCTACGCATCTCTGGGTTTAAACAGGAGGTGCAGTCCCAAATTCTTAACCCGCCATTTGACCAGCAACATTTATTTGGCCCTTCTGTAGACACATCCTTCGAGAAAATGAAAAAGGACACAGAAACAGCTAAGTCCATGGGGGCCTTACAATTTCCGGCAAATAGAGGGTCATTTCGTCGCTCCACTTATAGGGGCGCCTCCAAAACCAGTGGCACAGACAACACCTCTTCATACAAAAGTCCCACTCAATCTTCCCCTAGCAGAGGATATTTTAGAGGGGGCTACAGGGGTAATAATAACAAAGGAAGAGGTTGCGGTAACAATACCCGCACCTCCCCTGTCTCAAAGCAGTGACTTCCCTACGCTCCCCCAGACCATTCCACACCGGTCGGGGAAGACTATCACAGTTCCTACCTGTGTGGCTTTCCATCACCACAGACAGGTGGGTGAGACAAATTATCCAGTATGGTTACTGCCTGGAGCTCACTTCTACTCCACCAAACGTGCCTCCCAGGCATCGACCTATGTCCACGGAACATCTAACACTTCTCAAACAGGAGATTGCCTCCCTTTTACAAAAGCAAGCAATAGAACCAGTCCCCCTACATCAGAAAGGCTCAGGGGTCTACTCCCTTTACTTTCTCATTCCAAAAAGGACGGTACTTTGAGGCCAATATTAGACCTCAGAATGCTAAACCTGTACATACAGTCCGACCACTTCCATATGGTCACCCTGCAACAGGTCCTCCCACTGCTCCAACAGGGCGATTTCCTTTCCACTCTAGATCTCAAGGACGCCTACTTTCACATCCCCATTCACCCTGCTCACAGGAAATATCTACGGTTTGTGCTGGATGGTCAGCACTACCAGTTCAAAGTCCTCCCGTTCGAAGTAACTACAGCACCCAGGGTATTAACAAAGTGCCTCGCAGTAGTAGCAGCACACTTGCGAAGACAACACATTCATGTGTTCCCTTATCTCGACGACTGGCTCATAACAGCCAGTTCACACAACCACTGTGTTCAACACACACACAAAACCGTTCAGCTCCTGCACGTCTTGGGATTCCCAATAAATCTCACCAAGTCACACCTACAACCGTTCCACATGCAACAGTATCTGGGCGCTATACTAGATACTTCAAAAGCCATTGCGTATCCCAATCCACTCAGGATACACAGCATACAGGCTCTCATAAAAAGATTTCAACCTCAACACTCACTTCCAGCTCGAGTGTTCATGCAACTAATAGGAATGATGGCCTCTTGCATTTTCATAGTGCCTAATGCAAGACTCTAAATGCGCCCATTACAGGAATGTCTGGCACATCAGTGGAACCAGGTCCAGGGCCAGCTTACAGATCTGGTGTTGGTGGACAGCCGCACACATCGCTCTCTGCAGTGGTGGAACACACAAAACCTATCCAAGGGGCGGCAGTTCATAGACCCAGTTCCACAGATTGTGCTAACAACGCACGCATCGCTCACCGGCTGGGAGCGCATCTCTTAAATTATACCATTCAGGGCATATGGACCCCTCGGCAAAAATTACTCCACATCAATCATTTGGAGTTACTGGCAATCTTTCTTGCGTTAAAATCATTCCAGGTACATCTAGTACACAAAGCAGTCCTAGTCAGAACAGACAATATGACTGCAATGTACTACATACAAAAACAGGGGGGGACACACTCTCTGCAACTTTCCCGCCTAGCGCAAACCATATGGAGATGGGCCATTCCGCAAAAAATATACCTGTTAGCAGAATACCTACCAGGGCTACACCATCAAATTGCGGATCTACTCAGTCGTCAGACACAACAGATTCACGAATGGGAACTTCATCCACAAGTTCTTCATCCATTCTTCCACAAGTGGGGCCACCCAGACATAGATCTATTCGCCACATACTTAAACGCAAAATGCCCAAACTTCGCCTCCAGGTATCCACACCCATTGTCCAAAGGCAATGCAACATGGATGAACTGGTCAGGCAAATTTGCGTACGCTTTTCCGCCTCTCCCACTCCTTCCATTAGTGGTTCGAAAGCTCACACAACAGTCGCTCACAATGATCCTGGTTGCTCCAACATGGGCTCGACAACCATAGTTCACAACCCTGCTGGAACTTTCACTAGTCCCACATCAAAAGTTGTACCTTTCTCCAGAACTTCTCACGCAGAACCATGGAGAAATAAGACCCCCAAATCCAGCTCAATTGAACCTAGCAATCTGGCTCCTGAAGTCTTAGAGTTTGGATACCTTAACCTACCTCCACAATGTATGAATATTATTAAGGAGGCTAGACGTCCTACCACTAGAGCCTGCTATGCAGCCAAATGGAAAAGATTTGTGATCTACTGCAATAACCATGCACTCGATCCTTTAGATGTGTCAATTCAGAACATTATTTGTTACCTTTTGCATCTACAAAACTGTAATCTGGCATACACATCCATACGGTTACACCTCGCGGCCATAGCTGCTTAACTACAAAACAGACAACATTTGTCGTTGTTTAAGGTACCTGCTATCAAGGCTTTCATGGAAGGCCTTAAAAGAATAATTCCTCCCAGAACTCCACCAGCTCCTGCGTGGAACCTAAACTAGGCTCATGGGCCCCCCATTTGAACCTTTGCATAGGTGTGAGCTACAGTTTCTCACATGGAAAGTAGCTTTCCTTGTAGCAATCGCATCTCTCAGAAGAGTTAGTGAGCTCCAGGCCTTAACCATACAAGAACCCTTCTTGAAAATACATCACAACAAGGTGATTCTTAGGACCAACTCTAAATTCTTACCAAAAGTCATCTCTGCCTTCCACCTTAACCAGTCTGTTAAGCTACCAGTTTTTTCCCTCAACCAGACTCAGTGGCAGAGAGGGCTCTTCATACACTAGATGTCAAAAGAGCTATCCTTTTACTACATTGAAAGGACAAAAACTTTCAGGAAAACCAAACAACTTTTCGTAGCCTTCTTAACCCACATAAGGGCAACCCCATATCAAAATCAGGACTGCCAGGTGGATTGTTAAATGCATCCAGATATGCTACCTAAAGGCAAAGCGTACATTATCTGTTCCTCCTAGAGCGCATTCCACACGCAAACTAGGGGCTTCTATGGCATTCTTAGGAAACATCCCCATAGATGACATCTGTAAAGCAGCAACATGGTCTAAACCACACACCTTCACAAAGCACTATTGTGTAGATGTGCAGGCAAAACAACAAGCTACTGTGGGCCAGGCTGTATTAAAAACAATTTTTCAAACTACTGCAACAGATACAGGTGGCCACCGCTAAGGAGATAACTGCTGTGTAGTCTATGCACAAGTATACAATCTACAGCTCATATGCCTCGAACGGAAAATGCTACTTACCAGTATGCATCTGTTCTTGGCATGTAGAGCTGTATATCTGTATACGCCCACCCTCCTCCCCGGTTGCCTGTAACTGTTCCAGTATTATCTTACTTAGATAACTATACATGGGCATCTTTTTTCTATTACTATTATTATTTATATTTCTTTCTAACTCCATCACAACCCTTCATGGCGAAAACAATCTGGAGATGGAGTCGATGCCCATGCGCACTATCGTCCAAAGGAGGAGTCACCTATCTCGTGACTACAAAGACTCTTCCAAGACAAAAACAAACTGCAAACATCCGAGCCCAACACCAGATGGCGATCTATGCACAACTATACAGATCTACAGCTCTACATGCCAACAACAGATGCATACTGGTAAGTAGCATTTTCCTTATTTCAGTTCCTTGTAGCTCGGTAGAAGGAGCGGCTAATAATAATAATAATAACAAACTTATAAAGCGCATGGTTACACTAACCAGTGTGTCCCCGCGCTGCGGCACAGTTCAGATCGCTGGCAGAGGGAGACACGCGGTTAAACCAGAGAACTCAGAGGAGGAAAAAGCCAGGTTTTGAGTTTTTTCGAAAAAGTGTCTCCACAGACTTCAACCGGAGCCCCGGGGGGAGTTTATTCCAGCATTTGGCAGCCAGAAAACAGAAAGAGCGGCCACCCATCCTCGCTCTTCTGATGTTAGGAATACAAACCTGCCCTGTCCCGCTAGATCTCAAATGACGGGTCGGAGAGTGTGGGGTGAGGAAGTCGTGCAGGTAGGTGGGGCCCTTTCTCTTTAAAATGCGATGGCTCACACACATAGCCTTGAACAGGATACGTTCCCTTACCGGGAGCCAGTGAAGGGAAACCAGGGCCTTGTTGGAAGAGGCTCTCCTAGGTAACATTAAAACAAGACGAGCCGCAGCATTCTGAATACGCTGGAGTCTTTGCACACACTTGAAGCTAGCTCCCAAATACAGGACATTCCCGTAATCCAAGCGTGACGTCACCAGGGCATGGACCATAGTTTTCCTTGCTGCAACTGGCAGTACATCTAAGGTCTTCCAAAGACCTCTCATAACCCCAAAACATTTCCCCGCCACACGCCTTATGTGATTATCGAAAGAAAGCTTAGAGTCCAGCCATACCCCAAGATTCTTCACCTGATCACATGGGGGCGGGGTAGGTCTACCTCTTTTCACACATTGTGTATGCAACGTGGTGTGGCCATGTCCATATCTGATGATATTAATCTTCTGCCAGACTGATAAAAAGGAACCCTACCTCTAAAATGTATAGGCCCCGCTATACAGAGCTCTATGCACATGGCCAAGACGTTTAAGACTTGTCTCTTTCGTATATGCAGCCATTGGAGAGATTTTAAGATCGGTCCAAATGCATTTCTGGGTGAAATGTGACAGACCAGCCTGGCATCCGTGTTCTATACTACTTGTAGATGTGCGAGCAACAAATCATTTATTGCAAAATACAAGGCATTGCCATAGTCCATTCAGCTAGTGATGAGGGCTTGCGTGATTGTCTTCTGATATTCCTGTAGAATTCATTAAATATCTATTTAAGCATATGAAAGACACAAAAGCAAGCATCACAGACCACCAAAACTTCATTCCTCATGCTGAGGATGTCATCTAGAATACCTACATTTTTGGCAGCGTCTTTAGGAGCAGGAAGCGAGTCCAGTTCTTGTGGCCACCAGTCATCTGTCCAAACCCCATTGGCCTTGCCAAATAGAATTGTCTCCGTCATGTCTCCATCAATTTGGAATCAGTTCTGCTGCATCCAGCATGCAAATGAAAGCATTCCTTCACAGAATCTTTATCTAGTCGCTTCCAGGTTTTCTGCTGAGGACACCACCAATTGAGTGTCATCTGCGTAGGACAGTATCTCAAAGCTGTATTCCCTGACGGGGCGTGGCTAGCCAGCCGAACATGGCGGACGCGAGCCGTTAGAGCTCCGTATCAAAGCCCTCGATTATCCTGTCTGGACTCGGTGTCCCCAGCCGTGCGGGGGAGGCACAGCTGCATGCCCGGAAAGCTGAGGAACAAGTTGGTGTGACGGCGGCGCTGATGTGTGCAGAGGGAGCCCCCTGAACGATTCCCCCGGTGCCTGGCGCCATTTGCGGAGAGTGTAACAAGTGGGCGCGCAGTCGCGCCAACCACGGCAGGAAGGTACGTGGGCCCCCCATGCTACACGGACGGCCTGGGGGACGACGGGGGGTGCAGTTACTCCCGCAGTTGTGCTACCGCCAAGGGGGAAGAGGCGATCGCTCACTAGCGAGGTGCGACTGTGTCCCTTGCGCGCGGCCGGAGGGCCACAGGACCGCGCAGTGAAATCCACCGGCTGACGGTGCCCGCAGCCTACCCGTCACGTCACCGGCGCCCAGAGCAAAAAACCCTGCACACAGGCGGGATCACCTGCCGGGGAAGCGAAGCACGTCGCGGGGGGGGCGGGCGGCCTTTTCCATCCCACCCCCCCCTTTGCTTTCTCAGACTCTGCTTTCTGGGCCGCGATGGTGCTGGAGTGAGACATTGGAGAGAGGCGGCCCATCCAGCGCTGCGCTCGGGGTCAGACCGGGCCCAGGCGGTGAAGGAATAGCAGCGGAGGCGGGCCTGGGCGGCATATTGTAGGGGCCAATCTGTTAATCCCATATTACACTCACCCAGCCTGGCGCTGAGAGGGGATCATGGCCTGAAATACCGCTCAGGGGTCGGAGAAGCAGGACATTGGTGCAGCCTGCCCCCCCCCCCCCCTTCTGATCATAGCTGGGCGCGACCAGGCCGGGCCGCAGGATCGGGGGGCAATGGTGGCGCCGCCAGGAACGTGGGTCGGATCGGGCCCAATCCGGGGACACGACTAGGGAAGCTGTGGGGACCCTCCTCGGCCTGGCGTGGTGACCAAGCGGCAATAGGAGCCATCAGTACATTAACAACCCTGCGGAACACGTGGACCAGCGTTAGTACTGGGCGGACTGCCATGGCGGCAACCACTACCACGTGGGGGGGGGGAAAGGTCTAATGCTATGTGAGGCCCGGGGGTCAGGACGGACCCAGGCTGTGGACGCTCAGACGTTGGGGCGGGTGAAACGGACGACGGCATCAAGGATTCGCGCCTTCCCTGGTCCTATACCCCCATCAGCGGTGCCGCGCTGCTGCAGGGCGCTGGCGGGAGCAGGAGTGACCCGTGCTGAACTCGTGAACGGCCCGGGGCCGGTTCGGGCCTAGGCTGTGCGCCCACTGCAGCTGGTGCGTGTGGAGACGACGGGGTGACACAGTAGCTGGGCTCTGCCGCCCCAGCGCCTAGGGTTCACAAGGAAAAGCAGTGACCAAAGGCACAGCTCTGGTGGGAGAATCCTCCTGCCCTTTGCTCCACGAGCGGAGCCCGGTCGAAATCAGGACAGCACCCAGTCTGGGAAACATACCTGGGAAAAGAAGAGGCTAACACAGATCTGCCCTGCCCCTGCGGCTGTGCGGCAGCTCGGACTCCGGCCGTGGCAGAGCTCAGGTGGCGTGACCGACCCCCTTACCTGGGAACGTGCTAAAGGCAATCGCTACGAAATAGAGCAGGACTCCACAGGCGCCGCAGTGAAGATTCAATCAGGCCTACTACACAGAACTTTGCATCATTTAATTACTTGAAGATACGACAGGTGGTAAATTAGAGGCGTAACCAACGACAAGAGCGGCACCTGTCCGGTCAGTGGCCAACCCGCGGACATCACCGGATACGTTGGGGGGGAGGGGGGGATGCCGTGACACGGACGGCCAGCCCTGTTCACGCGACGCTAGCCGAATGCCGACAGCGCAACAGTTAGTAATGGGCTGCCTACGCACCAACAATCAACAGCTTAGTGCGCGCAATGGCACCCCGGGAGTGATGTCTACGGAAGGTGACACGCCCTTGGAGACGTCTCACACTGCGCTTCCTGCCAAACTTGATTCCGTACTAGCAGCGGTTGAGAAAATTGGTTCCACTCTTGACCAGACTCGCTCATCGTTTTAGTCCAAAATCGATAAAGTCACCTCAGACTTCACCCTTCTGCGTGCAGACCATCACAAGTTGGGGGATAAGGTGAGACAGAAAGAACAAACGCTTACAGAACTGAAGCCTGTCACGCAAAGTCACAACGCAGCTCTACAGGATTTAATCGATTGAGTGCATGAACTGTAAGACAGGGTGGAAGATGCCGAGGGACACTCTCGTCAAAACAACGTCCGCGTGGTGGGACTGCCGGAGGGGGAGGAAGGTCGTAATCTGGAAGAATTTGCTGAGCGCTGGATCAGGGATCTGCTTCCCGCCGGCGCCCTGTCTCCTCAGTTTGTGGTGGAACGCGCACACCGGGTCCCTGCACAGAAGCCACCGCCGGGAGCCCGCCCACGCCCATTCCTATTCAAAGTCCTCAACTATAGGGACAGAGACTCGATATTGCGCGAAACCCGCAAGATGCCAAGTGTAACAATAGGAAACAACCAGATCATGCTTTTCCCGGATTACACTGCACAAGTCCAGCGACGCAGGAGCGCATACTCAACAGTGAAGCGACAGCTGCGAGACCTCGACCTCAACTACTCTCTGCTGTTCCCTGCCAGGCTGCGGGTAGTCGCAAACGGAATGGCACGCTTCTTTAATTCACCTGCCGACGTCTGGGACTGGCTTGAAGAATCCGGAAAATGGACAGGGACCAGACCCTCCGCAGAAGTGGAACTACAGAGACCAAACAGAAGGCGACGGGCCCGTGGTGGACGTGGCAGATCCCGGCCAAACGCCACGGTGGTCGCCGCGGCTCCCGACCTAGAGCAGAGAAGGGCGGAGAGACGGGAAGCGCTACACGTGGCCTCTGCACTGGTGACCGTGCCGCAAAACGCTGAGTCAGCAGAGCCTGTTCAGATCCTCGGACACTAACTCCTCTGCATCCTCCGGACTAGGCGATCCAGAAGAATATCCTCCGCCTGATGTCACACCGCAGACAGCAGATGACATATGACGTTAGGCGGACGGCTCCACTGTACTGGGACTAAACACGCGCAAGTATCTGCCCACTCGGCAAGCATAGTGTGACACATAAAGTAACCCTTCCCCCACTGTATTTGCCAGCTTCTGTCTGATATGTAGGTTGGCGCTCCCACGCATGACACCACAGTTAACACATGCCTAGCGGCGCAGAATGGGGTATGCGCGGCGTGCAGGCTCCCCCGACCGGCTGTATTGGCTGGGTGGACACTCAGGCTACCGCACAACACCGAGGGCCGACACAACTCATGCCAAGCACATATCTCAAAGGTCCACCCCGCAAGAACCCTAGAGTCACAGTTACAGCCTAAGGTTAGGCAACCTAGTTTGGATGAAACCCTAGTTGGATTTCGCCCCTGACAAGTTATGCATTGTTTAGTTAGAGGATATGTTTTGTCCTCAAAGACACTGAGTTGGAGCACATTCACACGTATTAGTCACTGCAGCGGCCAGTCCCCCTGTTGCCCATCTGATCAGCTGCAGAAAGAACCATGGTGTAAGTTAACGTAGTGACGTGGAATGTGCGCGGCATACACACACCGGCGCATAGATACTCTATCTACTCCTATTTGCAGCGCAGATCTGCCGGGATTGCTATGCTCCAGGAAACACATATGTCCCAGGCGGAGTTGGGGCGCTTGCGCAGTAAATGGAGAGGCTAAATATACAGTACGAGCTACTCTGCTCACGCGTGGGGTGTCCTCATCTGGGTAAGGGCTGGGATTCCGTTCACTAGTGATCGGGCACTAATCGATCCCGAAGGCAGATGCACATTAGTCAGTGGCAGACTCAATGGCCAACCAATACTTCTTGGTTCCATCTATGCCCCCAACGTGGGCCAGTCGGCCTTCTTAGACAACCTCACGACGACAATGGCAGGGTGGAGTGGCATGCCCTGGCTCCTCGGGGGAGATTTCAACTCCGTGCTCAATTTGGATCTGGATAGATCGTTCCCGCCCCTGTCCAAAACCACAGCAGCGTCCAATGCGCAGGCCCTCACACACTGGCTAGCTCACTGGGCACTCATAGATCTATGGCGCGCTACCAACCCCCACACCCGGGTCTATTCATACTACTCAGCGGTACATGGCTGTTAGACTTGGCATCTTTTGGCGTGTTTCCCCTGACTTTTTGCTTTCTGACCTCCCGGTTTTGACTCTGTTTTTGCTGGTGTAATAATTCTGCGCACTTTCCTCACTGCTGTCCAGTGGGAAAGTGCAAGTGCTCCTGGATAAAATGTGTTATGGATTGGTGTTTCCATGATTGGCCTGTTTGGTTTATGTGTCAGTCCCTTGTAAAGTGCACTGAGAGTGCCAGGGCCTATAGATCAAATGCTGTTGGTGGGCTGCAGCACTGGATTGTGCCGCCCACGCAAACAGCCCGTAAAGTGTAACTCGGGCCTGCCATTGCAGAGCCTGTGTGCAGCCTGGGGCTGCCATGTCGACTTGGCAAGTGCACCCACTTGCAAGTCCCTAAACCTTCCCTTTTCTACATGTTAGTCACCCCTAAGGTAGGCCCAAGGTACCCCTGTGGGCATGGTGCATTGTGTGTGAAAGGTAGGACATGCCCGGGTGTGTGTGGCATGTCCTGATAGTGAATTACAGCCTATTTCGTTTTTCACTATTGCAAGGCTACCTGTTCCCCATAGGCCAGAATGGGCAGTTTTGATTATTACAGCTTATAATCCTAACTGACCCCGGGAACATGGTAGAAATCCGAGTTTAGTATGCCTGGACTCAGAATGATAAAATGCATCTTTTAGTGAAGTTGGTTTTAACATTCTGTGTTTGAAAATACCACTTTTAGAAAGTGGGTATTTTCTTGTCTAACCATCCAAGCCTGCCTCTGCGAGGTTGTGTATTCCTTGTCTGGAGTGTGAGTGACAGGGGCTGGGGGATGCCAGGAGACAGGGTGAGTCAGCACAGGGCTGTATAGCAAGATCTACATGTAGATGGGTGGGAGGAGATGCACCTGGGACCTGAATAGGGCTGGGCCTTCCCTCCACAATGCTGGCTCCACCTCCTGTGGTGCGTCTGATGTCCCTGGCCTACTCTAAAGTAAGTCCGTTTTTATATAGCGCAGCTACTCACCCTTACGGGTCTCAAGGCGCTGGGGGCCGGAGTGGAAATTAAGTGAGCTATTGCCCAGAGTCACATGGTGCTGAGCTGAGCTGCCGCCGGAGCCGGGGATCGAACCGTGAACCCTGTGCTCTGAAGTCAGCTGCCCTGGCCGCTGCACCACACCTCTCCACTCTCTGAAAGAAAGGACGGAGACTTGTCAACAAAGTGCTCCAGAACTGGTTTGGACTAGGCAAAGGCCTCTCTGCCTTCAGAGAACAAAGGAATTTGGGATATAAATATTGGGGCCCTGACCCCATGAATTTAGATCTCGCTGGAATCAAGGAACCTGCCAAGATGAAGAGCTGGAAGAGCTGCCAGGAGGACTACTGCCCCTTTGCTGTGTTGTTACTTTATTGGGTTGGCCTGCAGCTGCTGCTTCTGCCTTGGGCAGTGAAAGGACTGGACTGAACTTTCTACTACTTGTGCTGAGAATCTCCAAGGGCCTGAAACCGAGCTGGCCTCCTGTTAAGAAGTCTCAGGGACTGCAAAGACTTCACAACCCTCTGGGTACCGCTTCTGGAACCGCTGTTTCAGTTGCCACAGAGGAAGGGAACCGCAACCGACTCCGTCAACCGACCCCATCGCTGGCCCGGTGTCCTGTTTGCACCGCAGACCGCACCGTCCGCATCTCGCACCGCAACCCTGGTCTCACCGACGACTACGTCCGAAGCCATCGCCACCGAGCCGCTGCTTGCACCGTGACCTGTGGGCACCGCAGTTCGAATCGCATCGCTTCACTGTGCTGTCGCTGCAACTGGCTCAACACTCGGGACCGCATCGAAGTTGGGGCACCGCTCGCACGCTTGCGACGCACCGCTCCGACTCGAACCGCTGTCCGACGCCAGCTCCCGCACTCCGGCTGGGTCGCCTGCATCGCAACCTGCCAGCACCGCATCGAGCACCGTCTCACCCTGCACCGCACGCCTTGGACTCACCGACTCCGTCTGCACGATTGTCACCGAGCCGCTGCCTGCACCGCATTGAGAGGACACCGCACCCTGCACCGCTTCCATCTTGCATCGCAACCGCGACGAGCGCCGACCGGCTCGCACACTCCGTGTCAGCCACAACGAGAAAGGTACTGTGACCGAGTCTGTTCACGACTCTGCTGGCCCGTATCGACGCGGTCGGCTGGAACTGTTAGATTCTGTGGTTCTCAGCATCGCGGTAGACTCGGACGGAGCTACCGACTCGTACGAACTTTGTTTTTGAACTATTCCTGCAAAGAAGAAGTTATCTTGCAACGTAATCACTTTAAAGTACTGTATGTGGATTCTTATCGTAATTGGTCTTGTTTTAAAGTATATAAAAATATTGGATATTTTTCTAAACTGGTGTGGTGTCAGTTTGTAGTGCTTACATTGTATTACTGTTGGTTATGTGCAAATACTTTACACACTGCCTCTAGAATAAGCCTGACTGCTCGTGCCAAGCTACCAAGGGGGTGAGCAGGGGTTATTTTAGGAGTGTAACTCCCTTACCCTGACTAGGAAGACTGGTCCCTACTTGAACAAAGGTGCAAACCCTTGCCAACTGGAGATCCCATTTCTAACAATGGCCTACATGTACGACTTGATAGAATAGTGGGATCCCCAGCACTCCTCCCCTGGTACAATGCGCAGAATACTTAGGCCGGACACATTCTGATCATAATCCGCAAATGCTACAACTGCGTTAGGACATCGGGCGCCCCCTGCCCCCACATGGAGGCTCCAAACTACTGCGCTGGAAGACCCAGCATTTCGCTCCTCCCTAGGTACGGCCCTACTCGCATATTTTGAGATAAACGAAAATACAGCAGAGGATGCGTTAATGGAATGGGAAGCCTTTAAGGTTACCATGAGAGGTCATTGCATGGGTATGACCTGGAATATTCCCAGGCAACTCTCATCCGAACTAACAGCAATAGAATAACGGCTGCTACACTATGAGGTGGGTGGGGAAGGCGAGGGCATGGATAAACAGCGCCTGGACACGCTAGGCACACAGCATGCGGAGCTACTAGAACGCCTCCGCTGTCATAACTACGCGGCACACACAGCACGAACGCACGCCACCGCTGACAGGGCGGGTCGACTTCTAGCCTGGCTAATCTGCCAAGAACACGCCCGTAAACCCATCGACGCGCTGCGAACTAGCGAGGGAACGCTGATATACATGCAACGAGACATCCACGAGGCCCTGACACAACACTACCGTCAACTGTATCAATCCCAATGCAGCTGCGACCCACATGCCTTGACGGCCTTTTTAGACCGCATTCAACTGCCTAAGATAGAAAATGCACTCAGTGATATGCTGGACGAGTCAATCTCACTTGAGGAGATTGAGGAAGCGATCTCGTCACTGGCCACAGGGAGGACCCCGGGACCAGTTCGACTCCCGGCGGAGTTCTATAAAGCGTATCGGGTGACAATGGGCCCAAGACTACATGCCCTCCACACAGCCGCCGAAGATGCGGGACGACTTCCCCCGTCGCTGCGCGAGGCACACCTAATCTCGTTGCCCAAACCTGACAGAGACCCAACCGACATGAGCTCCTATAGGCCCCTTGCCCTACTCCACACCGATTATAAGCTGCTGGCAAAGGTACTGGCTGAAAGGCTGGCACAAGTGGTTCCCGCGTTGGTACACGCAGATCAAAATGGTTTCGTGCCAGCCCGCAGCACCTCTTTTAACCTGAGCCGTTTCTTCCGCATAGCCACTTACTCTGTAAGTGCATATCTGAGAGCAGGCTGCCTTGTGCTTGATCTTGAGAAAGCCTTCGACTCTCTCGAGTGGAACTACATGTTTACCGCTCTTGAGAGGTACAAGCTAGGCCCTGCCTTCTTACAATTTGTCCGCCTGCTTTACACGAACCCAGTGGTAAGGGTGAAGACGGGTCCATACATCTCGGAGTCGATTCCAGTGCGACGGGGGACGAGACAAGGCTGCCCGTTGTCCCCCCTCCTCTTCGCTCTTGCAATAGAGCCCATAGCAGAGTCGATACGGACGCAAACACCAGGGGGCATACAGCTAGGGGACGTCCTACATAAGGTATCGCTATATGCAGATGACCTATTAATTTATCTTCATGACATCACCGACGTACCTGACACTCTGGCCCACATCTTGCGGGAATTTGCGGCTATCTCTGGTCTAAAGGTAAACGTTGGTAAATCTAAGCTTTACGCCTTTAGCACAGATGTCCCTGACCCGGGCCTCGTACTAAACGGGGTAAGGGTGCAATGGATTGCAGATACTTTCCGATATCTTGGAATCCGCGTATATCGCCAGCCGACGGATCTTTTGGACGGCAACCTAGGTAGGACGCTCACGGCCATCAAATCCCAGATGCGGTTCTGGAGCACGCCTCCTCTTGCGGTGACCGGCAGAGTGGCGTTAGTGAAAATGGTGGCCTTGCCGAGATTTTTGCACTATTTTGCCAATCTACCCATTCATGTGCCGGTTTCCTTTTTTACCGCACTGGAGAAGTTGGTCAGGGACTTCATTTGGGGCTCCAACAGACACATGGTGGCGATCAAAAAACTATATCTGCCCACTGACCAAGGGGACCTGGCCGCACCATGTCTAGAACACTACTTCTTGGCAGCGCAGCTTCAATGGGTGGCCAGATGGATGGCAGGTCGCCAATGCGACGACACTGCGTCCATGTCTCCGCCGCTCACACGGTCTCAGATTCTCCAGCTCTTTCACCCGGGTGCGCGTACACGGCCTCCTGAGTCTATATGGCTGAGCATAGCACATAGATGTTACAAAAGAAGCCTCTACATAACTCGCAGTATCACGCCGTACGCCCCCGCCCTCCCCCTTGAGGGCGCTCCTAAAAGACAGGGAACGTTTGCCGCTGCTGAGTTACAGTAGTGGCATGCGGCGGGGGTCCAGACTCTGGGAGACCTCTACCGTGAGGGCGCCCTGATTCCATATGATACCATGTTGGAAGAAGACGGGCTCCCCGCGGGACATTTCCTCCTGCACCGATCTTTGTTGGCCGCGCTCACTGCGCTTTGGGGAGACCTAGCAACTGAGCCGCCCACACACCTAACTGTGCAATACCTGCATGTAATGGGACAAGGCAGACGCCTGATACGATGGTTTGCAGCTTCGTTGCGCCAACACGCGGCGATCAAGTTAGACCCCCTTAGGCGTAAATGGGAGCAAGACCTAGGCAGACAATTTTCGGACAAGGAGTGGGCAGGTACTGGCCAGCCCAGTTAAGAGCCCCAGGAATGCGAGGTTCAGGCAGATCCAATATTACATCATGCAGCGAGCTTACTACACGCCGGCCAAAATTAACAGATACTTTCATCGCACTGATACTGCGTGTCCTAGATGCTCTGTTGTAGACGCAGACTTGATACACATGCTGTGGAGTTGCCCCAGTCTTAGCACCTATTGGAGAGACGTGGCAGACGCGCTGCAGGCCTGCACAGAGAGGGAACTACCCTTTGAATGGCTGGTATACTTGTTGCATCGATTCCGCAGAACACGCAACACCAATGTTACATCCAGGTTCTTGGACTTGGGTATAATAGCTGCCAAACGGCTAATTACAAAGTGATGGAAGGCCACTGACCCTCCGCACTTCCAGGCTTGGAGGCACTCCACACTCGCATGGGCTAGGGCAGAGGGCATCGCGATTCGCCGCGAAGAAACAACAGGCCTTAGGAAAGTACCAATAGCTACACACTGAGAGGCGATTCTTATGGCACTGCAACAACATGCCGACCTGCCAGTTCAACCAGCACTGACGTCCGTCCCGGTTGGACAATGCCGCGCACGTGACTAGTATCTCTGGGGCGCTCACAGGCACCAATCCTACAGCTAAGACAGGCGCTGACACACGGGGGCACATGGCTGCAGTACTGGGCATAAACATAGCAGACGACATTCTCCCACCCACGCGCAGGCAGGGGGAGGTACTCCAACTCGGCTCCAAGTTCTAATTCCCTCCCCACTGTGTGGTTAAAAATACAGTTTACCATGGTTCTCTACATCACTCCAGCAATTCCAGGTTACTGCCTATACATGGCGGGTGGTAGGCTTTCTCACAAGATCAGACCCTGAACGATGATTACCGTCCTGGAGCAATTCAATTGGTACTGTCATACATGCATGCTCAATGAATAATCACCTGTAAAGATTTTGTAGTTAAAAGAACTGCTGTAAGTGACCTAAAGGCATACGCTGCTAACCATGTAACACTGTTTATTAATGTTACTGCCGTATTAAAATCAAAAATCAATAAAAAAGATTTTTTAAAAAGCCGTATTCCCTGACAATGTTAGCCGAAGGTACCATATATATATATATAATATTAAACAGAGTGGGGCTCAGTGAAGATCCCTATGGCTTCGAACAAGATGCAGAGGTGGCCTTAGATGCATAGAGCAAGGATCGACACAGTGCTGTAAAGCCAATTCAAATACCTCCTAAATAGGTACGCTCACCAACAGTTGGAGGGTATGGAGGAGGTTATGTAGAATTTGCCAGAAGAGTATCTAAAAAAGGCAAAGGCAGTTGTAGAGGAGGGTAGGAAACATTGGCAGCTCATGCTTGCAGTCTGCCATAGATGAAGCTGAAACAGCTTGCAGACAGATGGCCACTTGTACAATGATGAGGATACACGCATGGCTGCATATTTCGGGTTTCAGACAATAGGTACAAGCCAGTGTAGTGGATATGCCCCTTTCAGGTAATCATTTCTTCGGCCCAGAGGTAGACCAAAAAGGCCAATGAGACGTCTAAAGCCGCAGATGCTCTTCAGGGCTATCAAACCCTCCTAATAAGAGTGGGAGGCAGACCAAAAGGGACCAGGAAGGACATCATATTCCCTATACTTAAAGGTGGGTGACACCAACCCATCACACACACCCTTGGGACTGCAATCAAAGATGTTTTTTTGAGGTAGAACCGGCACCCCTAGAGGCACTTCCCCACAAACCCCAAAGTGACTCAGTGCAGTTCCCCACACATACAACACCTGTAGAGGGGCAAAGCTTTAATAAGCACTTGGGAGTCCCTCACATCAGACATGTGTGCTAAATCTTGTAAGACGCTGGTATTGCATAGAATTCATAAAGACACCACCCGCAGTACTCCCAACACAACAATACAAAAAAAAATAGAAGCAAATACTCTTACCAGAGGTTCAGGAACTACTGCAAAATAAATAGATAGACAATGCCTCCACATCAAACACACACCGTGGTATACTCTAAATCCTTCCGAGTACCCAAACAGGACTTAACTGTGCAGCCTATCCTTCATCTGTGGTTTGTGAACAAGTTTGTCAATACCCAGAGATTAAAGATGACAACACTACAGAATGTCATACCCCCTGCTTGGAAGAAAGGTTTATCTAGCGACAATTGACCTAAAACACTCCTACTTCCCAGTACACCCTTCGTACAGAAAATACCTCAAGTGTTTGATAGAGGCTGGGGTGGTGTATATTCAGTTCAAAGTGTTACCTTTTGGTATAAAATCTGCAGTGGGAGTTTATACCAAGACTCTGCCATGAGCCCACCTTACGCGACAATCTATTCATGTTTAACCTTACCTGGATGACTGGCTGGTAAGAGTGAAAATATTTGATCAATGCAGGACAAATATTCTGTAAGTGGTGAAACTGCTCGATCAACTGGGTTTCACTGTGAATTGGGAAAATACTCTTGAAATGAAGAAGACTTTCCTGGGAGCTATTATAAATACAGTGCATTTAATGGCATACACGACCGATTTCTGACAATGATGAAACTGCTGGGTATGATGGCCTCTTGTATCTATCTAATACCAAACACAAGACTTTACATGAGACCTAGTCAGGAGTAGCCGAAACAACAATGGTCGCAAACTCCAGGGAAGTGGGAAGATCTAGAGGTTGTAGCAGACTGAGTCAGCAAGGAAATAAAATGACGGAGCAAAAAGAACATGCTGAAGGTGGAGGCCTTTCACCACACCCTTTCACCAAACCCTTTCACCAAACCATCATAGCAAAAGATGCGTCACATGTGGGCTGGGGGTCACACATGGCACAGCTGAAACTAGGCAGATTGTGGTGCACCCACTAGGTGAACAGGCACATCAATAACTAAAGCTCCCTGCTCCCCATTGAAGAAGGTTAGTGGAGGTAAAAAAGAAGAATCTAAAATGGTGGTCATGTGGGGATTGTAGGCTCAAGCTCAGTGTCACTATCCGGCCATGCCTGTGTCAACATCCACCTACAAAGAAGACCCAACCACTAGATGGTGGGTTTATGCACAGCATGTGAATATCAAAAATCGCCAAGCACAAAGCCATATTTATAGGTAACTGGTTCGTCCCTCGTAGCAAGAATTTACCCCTAAGCAGTCCCTTTCTTATCTTTTGTTGACTGTGATTAAAATGACAATTTCAGTTACAACCAAAAAATTAATTGTTCATGAGTAGCAAGTTACACCTATTGTAGCACAGCATATTCCCTGCTCGCTTCTCCTTTTGGCTCTGGGATGCCCATGCTCATTATAATACTAAAGATGAATTGCACTCAAATCCCAAAGAAGGTCATCTTATCTTGGAGGAAAAATGGAATCTGTATCAGGGGCATTTTTCACCTGCCTACGCTACGATAAGTATCTTTTTTCCTGAAGTGATACAAACCAGCTCCGATCTCTAGTTTTGTGTTTATGTATGATGTTCCATCTAGACATAGTCTTTCTCCTAGAACTGATATCAAGCCACAACACCCACAGTGCCAGATTAATGAATGAGCAGGGACAGCACCATACTGCTTCTGCACAAGGTCCTAGGCTTCAAGCTATCACTTGTCAGAAGCAGTTTTTCATTTGACCATTTACAGTGGTAAACATACTCTTGTTAAACATTGCACATTCTGGCAAAGGGGATGTAAATCCAACGGCATGGGTGTTGTTGAATGAACCAAATATTTACAGAAAGAAGAGGTGTCTCAACCAGAATAAATAGTTCTTTAACATTTTGTAAGAGTATTTCACTGTAGTTCTTTAAATTATATCACTACATTGAGTGATGTTTATTGAAACAAAATAGTTTATAAACTTTCAGGGAACCTTATCTATGCCTCAAGGGCGATACTGTTAGTAAACCAATTCACAATTTAGTTTTCATGTGCAAGGTATATATTGTTAGAATGAATGTAGCAACATTTTAGTCTATTAAAACCTATGAGTGGAGTTATTCTGTTCAAGATGCATGCGCAATGAAGTAAAGTGATTTCTTTGATTGAAGCAAGGTCCTGATTATACATTGTAAGGTTTAACTACTGGATTGGTATATGCTTCTCTCTCTCATTTAGCACCAAATTATAATATAATATGTTTACACGTTTCTGGAGCTAAATTAGTGCACTATGTTCAGTCAATATAAATGTTACATATTACATTAATCTGACACTAAAAGACTTTGTAGAACAAATAAAAAGTGTAAGGAAAGGTGGGATAACTTTTGTGTTATTCGCTGTCTTCCCCGACTTGACAAAAAGAATGATTTCAGTGGAGGTCCTTCACCTCAATGAAGGTAAATACGTAGCTCCAAGTACACGCTTTCAATGGGGGGCACATGAGAAGTGAAGCTCCCTGCAGACTTTCATGTACATGTTGAGCATTTGAACTCCGGAAGAAAGTTCAAACAAGCATGCTTTCAGATTTTATAATGTATCTGCTCAGCTTTGTTAAGCATTTTTTTTAATTTTTTTTATTCAAGAATAGATGCCGACCTCTCTACTGGAAGGAGAGGGAAAGATGAGGAAGGGGGAGAGAAGCTTAGCATAAGGAAAGGCAGAGGACTGAGAGAAAAACTTGGTAGGATATTGAAATACTAGATTCAGGAAGAAGAAATAAGTACTCCACAGGAGACTGAACGGCAACATACAGAGGAAGGAGAGGAGCACAAGAGGTGGACCCTTTTCCGGGAGGTGGAGAAGCGAAGCAGCAGTAGGGCAGAGAAGGGAAATTTACAGCTTATGAGAAAATAATTCCAGTATGTGGCTGTGCTCACTATATGGAGATCAAGTCACCTGAGGACCTGCAACTTAGCACTGTGACTTTACAAATCATTCTGTATGCTGCATCGCTTCATGAGCCATGTCTGTAGCTAAAAGAAAATTGTTCTTGCTTTCCCATAGCTTTGTGTGGCAGGCTGCAAGTGCAGCGTAGCCCTGATCCTCCCATGCATTTGTGCAGCGTACACTTGGGGGAACTACGGGGTTGCCCATACACCAGTTTATCAGCTGACAAGGTATTTGATCTCTTATGCTTTCAAGGGACGCAGTGTCCCCCTACGGCCAGTGCTCCATCTGTTGGGCTGGTACCTCCAATGAACAAGTCAAGTAAGCACAAAGTACTGCACTACTAAAATAGCGAGGCCTGTTATCTCGAGGGCAGCCGGGCCTCTGCAGTGAACTGACTGATGCTAGAAATTCAATTGAGCATGCCAAGACACCCGGTGGGTAGCCAAATGTGTGCCATGTCACAAAGGTTCCACAATGTCAAACTCACTGAGCAACTGAAACCCGGAGAGTCCATCCTGTAAAGGCCTGGCAAAAGCACAAACCTAAGCAAAATGAGTGACATTGCTGTCTCATGCCTCCACAGGTGATGTGCCTATCTGACCCAGGTCCCTGTTATGTCCTATAAATTGCCACTCCACACTACAGGACGCTACAATAGATATACTCCACACATCTGGGGCTGGGGTTGGTGTGGAGGGAAGAGTGGAAGGACAGTGAACTGCCTCCACTTTGTATCGTTGTGGCAGTAGATAGAACACTCTTCGTTAATACTTCTGAGAGTTCTGAACAAGACACAGTGTTGGATGGTAGCTTGGGGATGGTGGCACAATGGGTCACAGGCTGGTAGAGGGGACAAAGGACAGAGCACCTCAGGGCTGATGGAATGAGAAAAAGACAAGGAGTTAAGGGTAGAGCAAGTGGAATAGCAGGGAGTGGACAGGGGACAAACAGAAGAGCAAAGAGAGCCATACCCATAATACAATGCCTACCATGTTTGGAGAGGGTTTAGGATGGGAAAGCACAGGCTGGCTCATCTTAACTATTTATCTTCATACAACTGGCCCAATAGCAATTAGTTAGACAGAAAAATGCACATGTAGTGCCGACAGAGGCCCACCATCCTCTTTGGTGTCTAAGAGATGTTATTACTTTAAGGCATCAAGCTAGTGTTGTCCCAAGATATTAGTAGTTGTAAGAGTTGCAAAGCAAAAGACGATTATAGATTGTGGGACCATTGCACAAAACACATAGGGGTATCATATCTGAAATGCACCTCATTAAAACCAGTGTGATATTGCATGACCATTGATTTTTAATAATGGGGGGACCTGTCTTTTTTTATTTTTTTATCTTAAACGAATTGTGAAAATCTCAGACCACAGCCTATTAATAAAGAGTTATTTGCAACAAACACAATTAACCAACTATCAAAACCAGAGAAAATATGTATAGACTTGCTATCTAATGGAGATTTCTAGCCGCAGATTCCTTACCTTAGAATTATCCCCAGGATCTGGAAATTGTTTTGTGAGCAGTACCCTTGCACGCAGGTAGGTGGCGTCGTTCAGTGACATCTGCAGTGCCTTTATAGGCGCCACCTATGCTCCCTGACGTCAGTTGTTTTCTTTCTGTGCTAGTCAGCGCAGATACGGGATTAGCTACCCTTAAGTTACTTTGTTGACTAAGCTTTTTTTACAAAAAAAGAAAGTCAATGCCTTTTTTTGAGGTCTTACCTTCTGGTATGGCAGAAATGTCGTGTAAGAAGGCAGATGTCGGTGATGGACCTGCTCCTTGTTTGCCTCTGGTGCTTTGATCGAGACCATGACCCGAAAGCTTGTCCCAACTTCCGCCTCATGCATCTAAAGACCCTGAGGGAGCGACCCCTTAAGCTCCTGGCAGCTTGACCTGTGACGCTCCAAGTCCTGATCGAGAGGAAGGTCCCCGGAGCGGTCACTGAGTCCGAGGTCGTCATCGCATTCCAAGTCCTCGAGCCATACTGGTAAGTCTCTGTCCCACAAAAAGAAATCATATTCGAAGCGTGCTTCGACTTCACCTCGTTCGTCAGCCGATGAGACGAGGGAGCGTCACTCGAGGCCTGGCTCTGCGCCTCCCTGTGTTTCTGGGAGCTGTAGCGACCCCCGATCAGCCTCAAGGGTTTCATGAGGCCATGCGCCTATTTGAGTGGCCCGTTCCCTCTGGCGGCCCCATGGGTTTTGGAGGGGCTCCTGCTAGATCCACTCCTGCACCAGTTGGGCCCCAGGGGTCTGAAGGCGGATCCAGATCAGCACCTGTAGTGCCTTGTCGAACTTCTCTGGCGCCGGTCCTGGGGCCAACACTCCCGGCGCCCACAGGCGACGCCATCCCCATTTACTTCCCTGACTCCGAGACAGAGCTGGGAATGTAAATAATGGCGCTTACAGGAGCCATGCCTTCCAGGCCGGAGCCTGAGCCCTATTTCCATGGGCTTGGACTCGGGGAAGAATGGGAGAGGTTGTTTGACCCTGAAGAATACCAGCCTTATGTATCCTTGGACTAGTGTGAGGATCTGTATGAAGCCAGTGGACTGGAGACTTCTCCAGATACTGGCATGCTTTCTCTCCCTACCGTGACTACAGAGGAGGAAGCTTCATTCGCTGTGGTGGTGAGGAGGGCAGCTGAGATACTGGATCTTAGTTTGCCCTCGATGGCAGTCAAAGCTAATGTCTTGACGGAAGTGCTTCAACTGGGAGTGTCCCCTTCCGAACCACTTCTCCCATTCAACGAAGCACTTACTGATGTCCTGCATGGGACCTGGTCCAAACCCAACATAGAAGCTCCTGTGAACAGGACAGTTGCCCGCCTCCACCGCCACGCTCCAGGGGACCCCAAATTCCTCACGGAACATCCTGCCACGGAGAGCTTGGTAGTCCAATTCTCCATTTCACATGTAAATCCTGGAGCTTTCCCACCCACTCCGTCAGATCCAAAATCCAAGGGGCTGGAAAATTTAAGCAAGAAAATGTTTTCTTCCACCAGCCTGGCATTGTGGTCAGTGAACACTGCATGCCTTTTGGGCCACTATTCCCTTGCTCGGTGGGATACTGTTGCGCATGTGCTGCCAACGGTCCTGTAGGAGGCCCTGGCCCTGCTCTTCCAGGCTGTTGCTGACAGGAGAGATGCGGCTAAGTTCACCATTAGATGTGGAATAGACACCACCGACTCACTAGGCTGAGTGGTTTCGTCAAAAGTGAATCTGCATCAGCAGGCCTGGTTGAGGACTAATGTCTTTTCTGGGGATGCCCAGACATTACTCATGGACATGCCCTTTGATGGCTACCGTCTCTTCGGAGACCAAGCTGATTCGGTGCTGGAGCACTTTAAGGATAGCAGGGCGGCAGGCAGGTCCTTGGGTCTTTCCATGGCCTCTCTTCACCCTCAATCTGCCTTTTGCTCCTTTCGTGGCCACGGAAGGGGCATACAGTCGCGTCCTTACACCCCCGCCACCCCGGCGCACAAGCTTTTTGCCTCTGTGTGCCTGTAGATGCAGTACTTACCAGCCCCGTGGGTCGGGTGGCCAGTGGTCAGGTCAGTCAACCACCCCCGGCAGCCGTAGCCTCCAAACCCTCCTAGTCTGCCCGTTTACCATCATGGGTACCCAGTTCGCAGCAGGATTCACAATCACCTGCACCACTGGCAGTCCGTAACATTGGACAGGTGGATTTTGCAGATTGTCCAAAGGGGCCACTCCCTTCCCTTCGAGACTACCCCTCCGTCTATGCCACCTACTTACAAAAGGCTGACAGAGGAGCAACTATTTCTTCTCCGCCAGGAAGTGATGGCTCTTTTGACCAAAGGAGCCATGGAGAGAGTGCAGCCGCCAGAAGTGTCTTGTGATTGATATTCCTGCTACTTTCTGGTGCCCAAGAAGGACGGAGACCTTTGTCCTGTCCTAGACCTACGCTCTCTTGACTTTTTCCTCAAGAAGGAGAAGTTCAAAATGTTCACTCTTGCTTTGTCCTATCTGCCCTGGACCCAGGAAACTGGATGGCACAGTTGGACTTGCAGGACGCATATTTACATATTCCCGTCCTGCCTGCCCACCAGCGTTACCTGCGGTCCGCGGTGGGCCGCAAGAACTTTCAATTCGCTGTGCTTCCCTTTGGCCTCACCAGTGCCCCTCGGGGGTTCACCAACGTGATGGCAGTGGGTGCAGCTCATCTGCGGAGATCAGGGGTGCCAGTCTTCCCCTATCTCGACGACTGGCTGTTGAGGGTGGGCACACCCCAAGTTGTCGTCTCCCACCTCCAGCGGACCTCCTGCTTTCGTTGGAGCTCACTATCAACGTGCCGAAGGCGCACCTGACTCACTCTCAGATGCTCTCTTTCATCTGAGCTGTTCTGGACACGGTGCAGTTTCGGGCCTATCCTCCCAAACGGTGAGACAGGATGTTCAAGCTATGATACCGATGTTTCAGCCTCTCTCCTCTACTTCGGTGAGACAGACTCTAAAGCTGCTGAGCCTCATGGCCTCCTGCATCCTGCTGGTGACATGTGGGCTCTGCAGTGGGACCTGAAGTTCCAGTGTGTGCAGCATCAGTGGAATCTCTCCTACATGGTCCAGATCTCGGAGGGAACTGCGAATGATCTGCAGTAGTGCAAAACACAAGCACAAGTGCACCACACATCAACTTTGAAGAACAATTATATAGTCCATATCCAATAAAGGTGTTCTTCAAACTTTCTCTTTTTATTCCATTTCCAGTAGATTAAAAACGAAGTCAAAATTTATAACTTTTCACACGGTACAGCCGACGCGTTTCGTCCTAGTGCAGGACTTCTTCAGGGCTGTTAATTTCAAACAAATAAATATACATATCAAAAAACAAAACTTACAACAAGTATAACACATCACATACTATACAGAGATAAAAACTGGCTAGTCTATCTAGCCCATATCTACATAAAACTACTTTTTGGACAATACAAACAACAATTCAGCAAACAGTAAGACAGACCGACATTCTTTTATCAAATACCAATTGTTATGTTCCAAACCGATGAACAGTATATGGACAAGCATTCCTAAACCCAGCAGTGTATAGGCCAGAATTCCTAGATTAAACAAAGTATCTTTAAAAGTAGCCTAATTTCCACATATCTCTAATTTAATCCTCTTATTTGGACATGTCTAAACAGAACAAGAAAACTATAACAAGTGCCTGTTAGCAAGAACACAAGAGAAAGATTACCCATAGGGACTGGAAGATAGATAAAGCAACAGAAAAAACAACCGAAAAAGTGAAAATTATAAAAGAGTATTAAAAATAGAGTGTGCCCACAATATAAGGTTATAACAACACTCCATGCCAAACCGAATCTTGTTGGCAACCGACACTTCAATAATGGATAATGATCAGAGTGAAAGAATACCCACCACTAGATATTAAGTGGATCAATCCCCTCCAGAGGCTAGTAAGTAGCAGTCTTCGTTGCTTGTAAATCGTTCCTCGTCAAGTCTTATCTATAATATCGATAGAGAACGTCAATATAGACTATATGTCAAGTATAGAGGTGCAAACTTACACAATATCGATAATATATACACCGTCTATATCAAGACCATATAAAGATGAAAGGATATGCCACTGATGGCTAGTAGGAGGATCCCAACATTCGGATATCAATCACCGCAGTAATGTATTGGGCTCACATCCAAACTTTCCAATTTATAGTCTAGAGCAAAAGAGAAAATTATTACAGGAACACTAATAGCACTCCATACAGGCTTGGCGATCAGTGCTAGAAGAAACTATACATATATCATTTCAAGGACAGTGATACTTACTAGATAGCATCTAAGAGTGCTAGTTCATAGTACTAGAACAAGTGCATCAAGAGTATGCAAAAAAGCCCACAAGCTGGAGAAACAGCTACACCAGGCTAATATGAGCCTAAATGATATCAGCTTACAGGATTACCTGAAAGAACAAAAAATGACCATGATAAGTCCCATCTACCCCTGATTTAAGAAATACGACATTTTATATTTACATTGCTCTACCATTTAACCCATTAGTGTCTGCGAGTAAAACCTTTAGTATAAATTTATCTACACTCCCCAGTACAAAGCTGCTCTACTCACATGAGGCATCTTACCCAAGGCCACGACGAGGAGAAAAACGTCCCAAATTCTGTCACGTCAAGTAAATATTATATTGAGTGAGCAAACAACCAGCAGCCTATAAATGAAGTTAAAAGGCAAATAAGTGTAAGGGCCAGGAAACATGGCTTCCACTGATAGTTCGGAACATCCTGCCAACCCAGGTACTAATCATGAGGACAGAACCCTCCGTTCCTGATTCTATTTCCCCTCACCCTCACGGAGCATCATAAGCAATTTCCACAGTCCAAGCACACCACCCCCACCCCCCCCCCACCCCTATGACAGAGTTGATGTACAATATAAATGTAATAGTGTCCAGAGATGGGAAATAAAGGGAGAAGAGGGCGTGTTTTGCATAATAAAATATCCGGGGGTAAAAGACAGCTAGGCTGTAAAGCGCGATGGACAGACAATTATATATTGTTGGAACGGGCAACTACAGTGAAAATAACACAAAGTCGACGGGGTACGGAGTGAGGCTGAGGAAAAGATATATATATAACCTCCCAGTCAGCTTACCGAAATAAGGCTGTCATAATCGAAGTACCAAGAGTCGTGGCAGCAACGATGTGAAGCAGAACGAGAAGCCGAAATATTATCAAGGTCGATTTAAATACTTGCGGTAGCCCGGGACAAGTAATAACACCTGCATCACATGAGAGGGCGTATCCATCAAGCGTCCTGAAATATCCGCATTCCATGGCGGCCATGTTTGAATGGTGCTCGTCATACAGCAAGCAACCTCTTTTTATAAGCCAAATAGAGCCCGTAGTGAGCATTAATCTATTCCATTATCATGTAGTCTGTAAAATACCGGAGGACTAAGGGGGTCAAAATTAGGTAGTGTCAAAAATCGAACATGAAACAAATATGCCTCCCTATAAAGGCCCCCCCTTATTTGTGTAGAAACAGAAACAAAGGTCCACAGTCTCCCAAAATTGTATATATTAAAGAGTGTTATATCTTTTGAGCAACATATACTATATATTTCTATATTATCAATAGGCACAGCCTGCAAGTCCCTTAAACAGATGTCGATAATTTTTGAGAATATAAATGGCGCCCATCATATCATGAACTAATGTTGCTAATTTCGAAGATCCTAAGTGGTGGCCATCATGTCATGGATTAAAATGAAAAAATAGAAGAAAAGAAGAAAATAGGCCGCCGTGACAGAACAGAGTATCCATGCACAATTATTTCCCAGAAGCCTCAATCACGGCTCAATTCGGTACCAAGGGCATGTTCCAGCATGCCCTCCCATGTGCGAGAGTCAAACGTCACGTTCCGTAACCCAGCAAGTCAATGGCCCGCTCCAATATCACTGCCCCTCTGGCAAACAAATCGAAGAGGCATAAAACACAGTTTGCACTTTTTGTATGTACTAACAACAAGGGCCAATACGTTTCCCACAGTACAACACACATTATTAGATCACCAAAGCTCAATGCTTTATAACCACATCACATAAATCACCATCTTAACTTCAAAGGCAAAGAAAGAGATGGACAGCGTATCCAGAGATTCCAAAATATGATAAGAAAAATAGATAAATAGAAATAGAGATGAAGATTAAAAAAAAAAAAAAAGGGAGAAAGACAGGTCCATGTCCCCGCATTCAAGAAAAGCTCAACAATACAATTGTCAAAGCAACAAACACAATACTCATACATAGGTGAGCACAACAAAGACATGATTAATACTGTCTGGTTTCTGTAAGTATTCAAAGTCATATCTTTAAAGATATATTTTCCCTCCTCGTGGTACAAACTTGTGTGATGTGACAAAACCAACATGAATGGTAGTGTCTCATTCACTACATACAAAAAAATAAAACTCAGAATACATAGCCCATAGAAGAGTTACTCCATTTACAGCAGTTACCAAGGGTACCCATATTTAGTTGAAAGGGGTTTTTTTTTGGTGAGTTCTGTTTTGCGACTTGATTGTGACAGATGATCTCAATAATTTCTCTACAAGAAATAATGCATTTCATCGTCGCTGTTATGCCCTAATTCAACACTTCGAAGTCTACAAATCCACCCTGCTTCGTTCTTTCTTAAAGCCAACTCCCTGTTCCCCCCCTCTCGGGTGGACCGGGACATGGTCAATCCCCATGAACCAGAGATCCTCATTGTCTCCATGGTTCTCCTGCATATGAAATGTGAGGGGGTATCTAAGGTCCCCATTACGGAGGGCACGTAAATGCTCCTGAATTCTTATTTTCAGTGCTCTTTTGGTACTGCCCACGTAGATCTTATCACATGGGCAGCCCAATATGTACGTCACATATTTTGATTTACAATTAATCAAGTGTTTGATGTTGTATCTCCGTTTGGTATTAAAACAGAAGCTTTTGGTCTTATTTCTACCCAACCTACAAACACTACATTCACTACATGTGTAGAAGCCCGTCATTGTCGACGTGAGCCAAGTTTGGGGTTTGGGAGTGGTGACATAACTGGGACATAACATATTTCGTAAGTTCTGTCCTCTTCTGTAAGTCACCTTTGGTTTAACAGCCAACGTACCTTGAAGACTCGGTATATCTGTCAGTAAATGCCAGTGTTTTCGAAGGACATTATATACCCTGCTGCTGCAGTCGTTGTATTGCGTGTTAAACGAAATTTGAACTTTTTGGGCCTTATTGCCTGAATTCGATGTCAGAGTGGTTGCCCTAGGGACTTTCATGACTCTCTTATGTGCTTTACTCAATGTCACATCAGGATACCCTCTAGCTAGGAAACGTTTCTCTGTCTTCCCGATGTTCTGCAAGAAGGTATCTTCACTGCTTACAGAAACCAGACAGTATTAATCATGTCTTTGTTGTGCTCACCTATGTATGAGTATTGTGTTTGTTGCTTTGACAATTGTATTGTTGAGCTTTTCTTGAATGCGGGGACATGGACCTGTCTTTCTCCCTTTTTTTTTTTTTTTTAATCTTCATCTCTATTTCGATTTATTTATCTATTTTTCTTATCATATTTTGGAATCTCTGGATACGTTGTCCATCTCTTTCTTTGCCTTTGAATTTAAGATGGTGATTTATGTGATGTGGTTATAAAGCATTGAGCTTTGGTGATCTAATAATGTGGTGTTGTACTGTGGGAAATGTATTGGCCCTTGTTGTTAGTACATACTGATCACCGAGGGGAGAAAAGTGCAGACTGTGTTTTATGCCTCTTCGATTTGTTTGTAAGAGGGGGAGTGATATTCGTGCGGGCCATTGACTTGTTGGGTTACGGAACGTGACGTTTGACTCTCGCACATGGGAGGGCATGCTGGAACATGCCCTTGGTACCGAATTGAGCCGTGATTGAGGCTTCTGGGAAATAATTGTGCATGGATACTCTTTGTTCTGTCACGGCGGCCTATTTTCTTCTTTTCTTCTATTTTTTCTTTTTAATCCATGACATGATGGCCACCACTTAGGATCTTCGAAATTAGCAACATTAGTTCATGATATGATGGCCGCCATTTATATTCTCAAAAATTATCAACATCTGTTTAAGGGACTTGCAGGCTGTGCCTATTGATAATATAGAAATATATAGTATATGTTGCTCAAAAGATATAATACTCTTTAATATATACAATTTTGGGAGACTGTGGACCTTTGTTTCTGTTTCTACACAAATAAGGGGGGGCCTTTATAGGGAGGCATATTTGTTTCATGTTCGATTTTTGACACTACCTCATTTTGACCCCCTTAGTCCTCCGGTATTTTACCGACTACATGATAATGGAATAGATTAATGCTCACTACGGGCTCTATTTGGCTTATAAAAAGAGGTTGCTTGCTGTATGACGAGCACCATTCAAACATGGCCGCCATGGAATGCGGATATTTCAGGACGCTTGATGGATACGCCCTCTCATGTGATGCAGGTGTTATTACTTGTCCCAGGCTACCGCGAGTATTTAAATCGACCTTGATAAGATTTCGGCTTCTCGTTCTGCTTCACATCGTTGCTGCCACGACTCTTGGTACTTCGATTATGACAGCCTTATTTCGGTAAGCTGACTGGGAGGTTATATATATATCTTTTCCTCAGCCTCACTCCGTACCCCGTCGACTTTGTGTTATTTTCACTGTAGTTGCCCGTTCCAACAATATATAATTGTCTGTCCATCGCGCTTTACAGCCTAGCTGTCTTTTACCCCCAGATATTTTATTATGCATAACGCGCCCTCTTCTCCCTTTATTTCCCATCTCTGGACACTATTACATTTATATTGTACATCTACTCTGTAATAGGGATGGGGGGGGGGTTGATGTGCTTGGACTGTGGAAATTGCTTATGATGTTCCGTGAGGGTGAGGGGAAATAGAATCAGGAACGGAGGGTTCTGTCCTCATGATTAGTACCTGGGTTGGCAGGATGTTGCGAACTATCAGTGGAAGCCATGTTTCCTGGCCCTTACACTTATTTGCCTTTTAACTTCATTTATAGGCTACTGGTTGTTTGCTCACTCAATATAATATTTACTTGACGTGACAGAATTTGGGACGTTTTTCTCCTCCTTGTCGTGGCCTTGGGTAAGATGCCTCATGTGAGTAGAGCAGCTTTGTACAGGGGAGTGTAGATAAATTTATACTAAAGGTTTTACTCGCAGACACTAATGGGTTAAATGGTAGAGCAATGTAAATATAAAATGTCGTATTTCTTAAATCGGGGGTAAATGGGACTTATCATGGTCATTTTTTGTTCTTTCAGGTAATCCTGTAGGCTGATATCATTTAGGCTCATATTAGCCTGGTGTAGCTGTTTCTCCAGCTTGTGGGCTTTTTGCATACTCTTGATGCACTTGTTCTAGTACTATGAACTAGCACTCTTGGATGCTATCTAGTAAGTATCACTGTCCTTGAAATTATATATGTATAGTTTCTTCTAGCACTGATCGCCAAGCCTGTATGGAGTGCTATTAGTGTTCCTGTAATAATTTTCTCTTTTGCTCTAGACTATAAATTGGAAAGTTTGGATGTGAGCCCAATACATTACTGCGGTGATTGATATCCGAATGTTGGGATCTTCCTACTAGCCATCAGTGGCATATCCTTTCATCTCTATATGGTCTTGATATAGACGGTGTATATATTATCGATATTGTGTAACTTTGCTTTGGAATTGGGTAGGCAACTCTATATTGATTTTATCTAATGGTTGCACCTCTATACTTGACATATAGTCTATATTGACGTTCTCTATCGATATTATAGATAAGACTTGACGAGGAACGATTTACAAGCAACGAAGACTGCTACTTACTAGCCTCTGGAGGGGATTGATCCACTTAATATCTAGTGGTGGGTATTCTTTCACTCTGATCATTATCCATTATTGAAGTGTCGGTTGCCAACAAGATTCGGTTTGGCATGGAGTGTTGTTATAACCTTATATTGTGGGCACACTCTATTTTTAATACTCTTTTATAATTTTCACTTTTTCGGTTGTTTTTTCTGTTGCTTTATCTATCTTCCAGTCCCTATGGGTAATCTTTCTCTTGTGTTGTTGCTAACAGGCGCTTGTTATAGTTTTCTTGTTCTGTTTAGACATGTCCAAATAAGAGGATTAAATTAGAGATATGTGGAAATTAGGCTACTTTTAAAGATACTTTGTTTAATCTAGGAATGCTGGCCTATACACTGCTGGGTTTAGGAATGCTTGTTCATATACTGTTCATCGGTTTGGAACATAACAATTGGTATTTGATAAAAGAATGTCGGTCTGTCTTACTGTTTGCTGAATTGTTGTTTGTATTGTCCAAAAAGTAGTTTTATGTAGATATGGGCTAGATAGACTAGCCCGTTTTTATCTCTGTATAGTATGTCATGTGTTATACTTGTTGTAAGTCTTGTTTTTTTATATGTATATTTATTTGTTTGAAATTAACAGCCCTGAAGAAGTCCTGCACTAGGACGAAACGCGTCGGCTGTACCGTGTGAAAAGTTATAAATTTTGACTTCGTTTTTAATCTACTGGAAATGGAATAAAAAGAGAAAGTTTGAAGAACACCTTTATTGGATATGGACTATATAATTGTTCTTCAAAGTTGATGTGTGGTGCACCTGTGCTTGTGTTTTGAACTGTTAGGTTCCCAAGGGAACTAGCATTGTGACGGTGGGTGCGATTCAGTGTGCACACAGACCCCAGTAAGTATAGAGGGGTTAACACTGGTAGAGGGATAGCAGGTTAGGTGCTGTTAGTCAGAAGGCTCCACTGTCAGGTTCTCCTGTTTACTGATCTGCAGTAGTGGTTAACAAACCGCAATTGGTTCAGCGTCATACCCCTCTTCATTACTCAACCAGATCTCACAGTAGTGACGAATGCATCATTCCTGGGATGGGGCTGCCATCTGGGAGAGGTAAAGATCCTAGGACTCTGGTCTCCGGCAGAATCCGGACTCCTCATCAACCTATTGGAGCTTCGAGTAATCCGATTGACTTTGAAAGCCTTTCTACCCTCCATGCAGGGAAGGATGGTGCAAACGTTCATGGACAACACCACTGCTATGTGGTGCGGCTACAAACTGGGCGGTGTAGGGTCGTGGGCCACTTGTATAGAGGCCCTGCGTCTCTGGACATGGCTGGAACAGCAAGTCATATCCCTGGTGGTTCAACAGCTGGTGGTTTCTCTGAACAGCAGAGCAGATGAACTCAGCCGAAGATGCCTCGCAGATCACGAATGGCGTCTCCATCCGGAGATTGTGCAAGTTCTCTTTCAGCAGTGGCGAGAGCCTTGTTTAGATCTGTTTGCCACTGACGAGACTGACTGTGCTGCGTGCTGGAATTTCCAAGGCGGCTCTCGCCCGGAGACACTTTTCGCCTCTCGTGGAGCTTGGGCGTCCTGTACGCCTTTCTGCCCATACCACTCCTGCCCAGAGTTCTCAAGAAGATCAGGAACGGCCCAAGTCGTAGTTGTGGCTCCAGATTGGGCTCAGAGAGTCTGGTATCCTGAGCTGTTGAGCATGACCATCGGTCCACAAATCAGGCTGCCCCTTCGAAAGGATCTTCTGTCGCAGTAGCAGGGGACGGTTCTCCACCTGAAACTGTCAACGATCCGCCTTCGTGCGTGGAGATTGAGCAGCGACAGTTGACAGCTTTCGACCTTCCTCCGAAAGTCTGTGACATTATCCTGGCAGCCAGGCGTCCCTCCACCAAGATGGTTTACGCCTGCCTTTGGGCAAAATGTATTACATGGTGTACAGAACGACAAATTGATGCCATTTTTGCCCTCTTTCTCAGGTACTGCTGTTCATCTTTTCCCTTGCCCAGCAGGGCTCTTCACTAGGCACTCTCTGCCATTTCCGCTTTTCTGCGGTTGCCTGATCAGCCATCCCTCTTCAAATCCCCTGTTGTTAATAGGTTTCTGAAAGGTTTATATTTGTTTCTGCCTTCTCCCTTTATTATGCCCTAGTGGGACCTCAATCACATCTTCATTTTTCCTGTGTGCTCTCCCTTTGAACCTCTGCACAATTGTCCACCCAGGCTCCTTACCATCAAGACGGCCTTCCTAGTGGCAAGAACATCTGCCCAGAGGGTCAGTGAACTTCAGGCCTTGTCATCTAAGCCTCCTTATGTTAACATCTACCCAGACAAACTGGTGCTTTGTACGAGAGCTTCCTTTCTTCTGAAAGTAAACACTACATTGCACATTTCCCCGTCTGGTACCAAAAGGAGCGTTGCCGTTCTGCCTTGATCACACACAAGAGTTCTGGGTGGATGACCAACTCTTTGTGGGGTATGTCAGAGCGAAGAAGGGACGGGCTTTACAGAAAAGGACCATCTTGCGATGGATCGTACTCTGTATCAAAATCTGCTACGCATTGGCTAAAAATCAACCCCCTGAGGGTTTGCATGCTCATTCAAACAGAGCTATAGCTGCAACAACTGCAGTAGCTTGCGGATATCCAGTCCTGGGCACCTGCCAGGCAGCAACGTGGGCTTCCCTGCACATGTTTACCAAACTCTATTGTCTGGTAGGGGTAGGCACTTTTCCTGTTCGGTCCTGCAGAACTTCCTCATGTGAAATTGGTTTGCAGACCCTCCTCCGGGGAGGTATTGCTTGGGTATCTATTCTAAGGTAAGGAATCTGCCAATAGAAATCTCTATCAGATGAACAAGTTACTTGCCTTCGGTAGCGCCTTATCTCGTGGAGACTATCTTGCTGCAGATTCCTTACCGACCCACCCATCCTCCCCGCTCTGCAAACGGATTTCTAGAGGCAGGGCTTTCCCCTTTCAGGGCCCTAGTTTTCCACACCAGTGATTAGTGTACTTCTCCAGTATTGGGGTATCTTTCATAGATTCACATGCCTGAATCATTCCCCGTCGGAGGAGTGGGAGTCCCACGGTACATAAAAAGCAATAATTATGCACATAATAACCATAATATAGGTAATACATAGAACCAGGAAGTGAAGTAGATAGAAACTACAGGGGAAGAAACTTCCATTTTTATGACTTGTCCAAGTCATTATAAACAGTCCAAACTGCAGCCAATCAGGCGACAGCACCCTCCAGAATGCTCTCCCCAGAGGCTGAGGCTCTCAGATTTTCTACCGCACGTCGTGTGAAGGGAGTCTCCCTGAGCTCTGCTCAGTACTTTTCTATTTCTTCACAAATTACTTCATTCAGGATGTCTTCATCTAAAAGATCTCTCTTTCGACCCTGTGAGTCTTGTGGGAAGCTCCGGCTGTTTTCAGAAGACCCCCACAAGAAATGCATTTATTGCCTGTATCCGGATCACCAGGTGAGGGACTGCAAGATCTGTAGGACCTTCCCTCAAAAAACTCTCAGAGACAGAGAGGGACGTCTACTTCTGTGGCTACAGAAGATCAAGGATCAAGACAACCCCTTATCTGATGTGGGGAGTATTGCCTCAGGCTCTACTGCGTCCTCTAGGAAGAGGATTGCTGAGGAGGTCTTGTCTTCTCCTGGGGCTAAGGTGTCGAGAAAACAGCAGTCCTCAAAGGGTGCTGAATTGCCTTCCTCCTTAAAAAGGCTCCTCCACCTTCTACAAGTAAGCCTCTGCATACTACCCCCCCGAGAAAAACTGCGAAGTCTCTGGCTTCAAAACGCTTGCCTGAGAAGATTTTACCTCAGAAAAAGGTACCGTCGTCAACGGCATCGACGACGACTTCGTCGACGATACTTACCGTCGACGCTACAACGACGTCGACTGCCACCTTCTCGTCGCCGAGACCACAGATGGTCATGTCGTCGGCGTCATCACCGTCGACGCTGGTTTCTGTATCCGTGAAGCCAATCTCGTCGACGACGGAAAATAGATCTACCGTCGACGTCCCGTCGACGACGAAGAGTAGAAAACTCCTGTCGACGACCGCCTCGTCGACGACTGCCTCGTCGACGGAGACTGCCTCGTCGACGGAGACTGCCTCGTCGACGGAGACTGCCTCGTCGACGGAGACTGCCTCGTCGACGGAGACTGCCTCGTCGACGGAGACTTCCTCGTCGACGGAGACTGCCTCGTCGACGGAGACTGCCTCGTCGTCCAAGATTGCCTCATCGTCCAAGACTGCCTCGTCGTCGACGACTGCCTCGTCGTCGGTTACTTCATTTACACCGGCTTCGACGACGACCGCTCCGTCGACGGATCCCTCGTCGACGCTACAATTATCTGCTTGTACAGAATTGCAGGTTTGGTCAGCGACTGCAGCAACGGCGCCTTCTGCACCGTCTGCGACACAGGTGCAATTACCACCACTGACAACAGCATCTTCCTTGCTGCATAGACGTGGTTCTTCATTGAAGAACCTCTCTCCACTGCATATTTCTCCTACTAAGGTACCTCTAGAATTGCCTGAACAACTACTAGATTATGGTGAGGATGATGAGGAATCTGAGGATGATGACAGATTTCGCACTGCCAGGAGCCCATCAGAATTATTCATCAAATATCAGGAGGACGATCAGGATGACGATCCTCCCCAAGAGACTGTTGATCCAGCTCCAGATGCGATTCCAACGGCGCAAATGCCTTTGGCTCTATTAAATAATCTACAATTCATGTTGGATGATTATTATCGCCGTTTCCTCCATCTGAATCGGCTTCATCTATTCCACCGACACCTGTACCTCAAACTTCCTTTTCTGCGTTGAGGTCACCCAGACCACCGTCTCCGGTGCCGTCTCATCATTCCAATGATGCTCACACCTCTGACAATGATAGGGAGGAAGGAGAATTAGACGACAGATCGCTTCTTACGGAGTGGGATGATTACCAACTGCAAACTCCGTCTCCTTCAACTCCAGCTCCCATCGATTCTCCTCCTGTTGACATCGGAGGGTTTCATCTTCTGATGGAAAGGGCAACTCAAAGGTTCCTCATGCCTATGGAAACCAAAAAGGATGAGTGTTTCCTATATGACTTTAAAGATCAGACGAGGAAGCAGGTACGGACCATCCCAATAATCGACTTCATTTGGCAAGAAGGATTGAAGGTAATGAAGGCTCCTGCTTCTGTTCCTGCGGTCCTACCTCGCCTCGACAAAAAATATAAGGCGCCAGATAATACACCGGCATGTCTCATAAGTCAACCAAAAGCCGATTCTGTCATTGCCCAAGCGGCACAACGGCGAGCTAGAAACCCATCTTCTCCAATCACAGCTCCTCCAGATCGGGATGGCAGACGATTGGACACTATTGGGAAAAAAGTTTCCACCATGGCAGCAACAACAGTCCGTGCTGCTAATTCACTGGCCATACTAGGCCGATACGACAGGCAGATGTGGTCAGATATCTCTCCTTACATCGACATGTTGCCAGAACCATCCAAATCGGAAGCTTTAAAAATACTGCAAGAAGGAGAACGTATCTCTGCGGAGATCATAGATTCGGCCGTAGATGTCGCATCTACAGGTTTTAGACAACTGGCAGGGGCCGCAGTACTACGACGGCAAGGCTGGCTCAAATCGATATCTTTTCACCAGGAGGTTCAGGCAAAGATAATTGACATGCCGTTTGATGGTGAATCACTGTTTGGCCAACATGTGGATGAGGCCCTTCAAGCCATCAAGAAGGATACCGAGACAGCAAGATCTCTGGGTACTCTCCAATTTAAGAAGCCGCCCTTTCGTGGAGCTAGGGGCCGTGGCTCCTTTTCTAGTCGAGGAGGATATAACCAACAAAGGTCATACCAGTCCTTCCAAAATAGTCAACGATACCAATCTCAACGCCAACAGTCTTACGGACAACGAAATACCTCATATTCACAGAATAAGAGAAGGCCTTCCTATCGGGGACGCGACACATCTAAAAAACAGTGACAACCGCCGCCTGCCACCTATTCTACCGCCTACCCTTTTAGAAAGTTGGAGGGAGAATCTCCCAGTTCTACTCGAACTGGTCCGCTATAACATCAGACAAGTGGGTCCTGGACATTGTGGCCAGAGGCCATGTTCTAGAGTTCATAAAGATCCCTCCAAACTCTCCTCCCAAAGGCCCACCACCATCTCATCTCAAGGAGCTTTTTTCCCAAATAAATTTGATGCTAAGAAAGGGAGCGATCGAGAATGTCCCTCAATTGCAAAGAGGAACCGGGTTTTATTCAAGATTCTTCCTGATAAAGAAAAAATCGGGAGAATGGCGCCCCATTCTGGATCTCCGCTCCCTCAACAAATATTTAAAGAAGTTATCCTTCCGGATGTTAACGCTTCAAGAAATACTTCACCTACTTTCTGCGGGAGATCACATTGGCCACCCTCGACCTCCAGGACGCATATTTCCATGTACCGATTCTTCCCAGACACAGGAAATTCTTGCGGTTCAGAGTGGCTGGCAGGGACTTCCAGTTCAAGGTCCTTCCCTTTGGACTACGTTCCGCACCCCGTGTATTTACCAAGGTTCTAGCACCGGTGACTGCACACCTTCGTCTGGAGGGGATCCAAATCTTTCCGTATCTAGACGACTGCCTTATCAAGGCGAATTCTTTTACGGTCGCAGACGCCCACATTCAGAGATGTTTGTACCTCTTCCAATCTCTAGGTCTCTCCATCAATCTCGACAAGTCTCATCTAGCTCCATCGCAAAGACAAACATTCTTGGGAGCCACGTTAGACACTCAACTGACACAAGCATTCATCTCAAAAGAAAGGCAACAAAAGATTTGCAGCCTTGCCCACCTGTTGCGCTCAAAAAGGTACGCTTCAGTCCGACAGTTAAAGTCATTTCTGGGGATGATTTCTTCATGCATTCCTTTACTTCCCAACTGCCGTCTAAAAATGAGACCCCTACAAGAGGAGCTCGACCACCAATGGTTGCAGGTTTCAGGCTCCTTCAACGATCTCATTCGCATCACTCCCCGGATGCGACAAGCCTTACTCTGGTGGACTCGCAAGAAGAATGTGGAAAAAGGGTGCGCATTCCTAGTGGAAGCTCCAAGTTTCACCATCACTACAGATGCATCCCTCGAGGGGTGGGGAGCACACCTTCAAGGGCTCACAGTCAGCGGCAAGTGGAACATCCAGCAACGAACGTGGCATATCAACCTTCTAGAATTGCTGGCCATCTTCCTCGCCCTAAAATCCTTTCGCACCATCATTCTGGGAGCATCAGTATTAATCCGGACAGACAACACAACAAGTATGCACTACTTGAACAAACAAGGAGGAACAAGGTCTGCCCGGCTCTCGCAACAAGCCCAACAAATTTGGGACTGGGCGATACGACACAGGATCAGCTTGTCAGCGATACATGTTCCCGGAGTTTCCAATGTCCTGGCAGATTCCCTCAGCAGATCAATAGTATCCAATCACGAGTGGGAGTTACATCAACCAACGTTGGATCAAATTTTTCAGGCGTGGGGTCGTCCCAATCTAGACCTGTTTGCGACCAGTCAGAACCGCAAATGCCCATTCTTTGCAAGTTGGCTTCCCCACAAGGGGTCACGCGGGAATGCTTTTTCGATGAATTGGTCACAGATCTATGCCTACGCTTTTCCTCCGATACCGTTGGTTCCCAGAGTTCTCAGGAAAATGAAGAGAGAACCTTGTCGCCTAATCCTCATTGCTCCCAGGTGGCCTCGCCAGTTCTGGTTTACCGAACTCCTCCTTCTATCAGAAAGCGATCCCATTCAGTTTCAACCAATACCGAACCTTCTGTCCATCCAGAACGGACAGATCTGTCATCCGGACCCTGCATCTCTGAGATTAGCGGCCTGGCGCCTGAACACTTTGAATTCGCTCATTTAGATATTCCTGCAGACTGTAAGGAAGTCTTAGCCAATGCTCGAGCGCCTTCCACTATTAAGACGTACAGGCTTAAATGGAGGAGGTTTTGCTTGTGGTGTCAGACTGCCGCTATTCATCCGATCCATGCAAAACCGGAGCAGATCCTACCATTCTTTTTACACTTGGCAAAATCAGGCCTTTCCCATTCTACTCTGAAAGTATTTTTAGCGGCTATTTCAAGATATCGACAAGATGGATCCAACTCTCTTTATTCAGCTAGGATCATTCAGCAGTTCTTCAAAGGATTGTTCCGGATGTTTCCTCCTATCCGCCGCCCATCTCCATCCTGGCATCTGAACGTGGTGCTTGCACAACTTATGCGACACCCCTTTGAACCTATTCATAGAGTGGATTGGAAGTTTCTCTCCTGGAAGGTGTCTCTGCTGTTAGCCTTAACATCAGCTAGGAGGGTTAGTGACATTCAAGCCTTCACTATTAATCCGCCTTTTCTTCAATTCACTTCAAACTCGGTAGTGCTACGCACTAACCCCAGTTTTATGCCTAAAGTACCTTCAGACTTTCATCTCAACGAACCAATAATTTTGAAAACTTTCTTCCCTAATCCTCAATCACCTGCGGAGAGAACTTTGCATACACTTGACATCAAAAGATGTCTCAAATTCTATCTACAAAGGACTTCTTCCATCCGTAAATCTGATCAGTTATTTGTGGCCTATGGGAAAATACGCCAAGGTCAACCAATATCCAAACAGACCATAGCTCGTTGGATTTCTGCTGCGATTTGTTTCTGTCATCAACAAGCAGGAAGACCATTACAAACGATTCCAAGAGCGCACTCTACTAGAGCAATGTCCTCGTCTACTGCTTTGTTTGCTGGTGTGCCTCTTCATCAAATCTGCAGAGCTGCAACATGGTCCAGCACGCACACTTTTACCAAGCACTACTGTTTGGAAGCTGCCAGTAATGCAGATACGTCTGTGGGGCAAGCGGTTCTCCGTAATCTTTTTAAATAAGGTGAGCCTCTGTTCTTCCCTCCTCCTCTTTACTGTTTCTCAGACTGAGATCAGCTATGTTTATTTTATATATATATATATATATATATATATATATATATATATATATATATATATATATATATGTATAACATTGCAATATATATTTATTTATTCACAAATATATACTTATATGCATACTGTGGAACCTCTATGTATGTTATTGCATAAGGTCTCTTGTACATAGGATTATGTTACAAGTACAATCTTACGAGCATTATTATGGATGTACTGCTTTGTACTCTGATTCAGGCATGTGAATCTATGAAAGATACCCTAATACTGGAGAAGAACAATAGTTACTTACCTGTAATCAGTGGTTCTCCAGTATTGGTATCTTTCATAGATTCACATGCAACCCACCCACCTCCCCTCAGAGGCTCGTTATGCTCTTTTTACTTGTTACACTCTTGTGCGAGAAAATCTGAGAGCCTCAGCCTCTGGGGAGAGCATTCTGGAGGGTGCTGTCGCCTGATTGGCTGCAGTTTGGACTGTTTATAATGACTTGGACAAGTCATAAAAATGGAAGTTTCTTCCCCTGTAGTTTCTATCTACTTCACTTCCTGGTTCTATGTATTACCTATATTATGGTTATTATGTGCATAATTATTGCTTTTTATGTACCGTGGGACTCCCACTCCGATGACGGGGAATGATTCAGGCATGTGAATCTATGAAAGATACCAATACTGGAGAACCACTGATTACAGGTAAGTAACTATTGTTCTTCTTGGTCTGCGCTTTTGGCATGGAAAGTAAAAGACATCAGCACGCCTAGGTTGCACCTACATAGGCACCGGGAACGTCACTTCTGGCGCGGACGATGCCAATAATGCCATGCAGAGCCAAATTATGCCATCTACCGGTGCCCAGGGGTACAGCTCACGAAAGAATTTCTGGATGCAGTCGGACGCCTGGGGATAATTCTAAGCTAAGGAATCTGCGGCTAGATAGTCTCTCCCAGATAAGGCAATACCGAAGTTTAGTAACTTGTTCTTTAATAATCTGCGTGACATTGTTCAGTCACAGGGATTGAAAACTAGCCCACAGGTTCGGAACGCAGCAAAAATTGGTTATGATTGCTGTACCAAGCAATCCCTAAATCGCACTGCTACTTAAATTTGGTTTTCATTTTCTATTCTAAATCGAAATATTTAAACCATAAGTTGATCTAGATTGTCATTGCAGTTTTTCTGAGAAATAGTAGTTTGCATTTTTTAGCAAAACGTTGAATATATTCACCTACTAATCTTCATGTCTGAGGTTGGGATATTGGGGTGGATGGAAAGCTATGCATAAGAAATGTAGGTTGTTTAAAAAACAAAATGCTATTAAATTGTTCCACAAATGCAGAATTTTAACAAGAAGTTTTTCAGCCAACAGGAGGACTTTGTTGAATTGAGTTTTCCAACTATTTCGAGCACCGGACCCAATGGTGCAATCATTCATTACCAGTAAGGAAAACATATTTATTTTATAAATTATTTTACTTTAAACAACTAATACGCTTTCATCACAAAAAGTTATCTGTGTCTTAATTATCACTAACTAACACACTGGCTTTCCTTCCATTGATACTGTTTTTTGCAAACCATCCTATGCACTTGGATGTCTTTAAACCGCTGCCCAAACCCAAGGTTGCATATAGTTTTTTTGTGTTTTCTGATTCGCCCCATATAACTGTATAAAGAGATTTTTGGCAATATTACAGATTTACATTTCATGCATGCCTGTTGATTCACTGCTACATGTGCAGTACAGGAGAAATTCCCTAATGCCTTCATGTGTGGATGCCAGTTTTGCCTTGGAATGGTCTACTCTCGGTTGTGCTGAAGCATCCTTAAATTGACTAGATTCATGGTGTGAGGGTCTGTGACACTATGCTTGATAAATCATGTGCCCATCAGTAAACATGACAAATGCAGGTTCCTCTCTCGTCGCAGGTATGTTAGGTGTTGTTTTGTCTTGTCTTCTTGGGCGCTCCAGGGTGAGCACCTTTCAGTTCTTGCAGGGTATGCGTATGCCACCAACATTTATGTTTCTGAACTGTTAGGATATACCTACTATTTTTTAAATACATTGGCTAAATTGTAAGTTGATTTTCTCCCTATGTCGTAAACAACCCAGTTTTCTAAAGGCACAAACCTTGTCACAGAACATTAATGGCACACTGGTCCTGCTTTAGTATAGTCTATATTGGTTTTCCTTCCCACTCAAGTGTGAAATTTGTTACAGCTGTCGGCAGGCGAGAGGTGTGTGCAGTGGAGCAGAGTAGAACCATTTCCCGCAGACTTAGTTAGGCCCTCTCTCCTGCCTCCTCATCCCTGATGAGCATTTTGTGCAAAAAACCTCAAGCAAACATAGAATTAATAGCTGCAGCTCATTGCAGTGTGTCTTTGCTGTTTGGAATTGGCCAAACCTTTTGCTTGAATCAAATACCTCTTGACCACACTGTAATTTGTCATGTTTCATTTATAGACCAGTTCCTGAAACAAACAGGCCACTGTCGGTGAATGAAATCTTCCTTCTGGATTCTGGAGCACAGTACAAGTAAGTGTGCCTTGATGGAAAACACCAGTGACGCTTTAAATGTTTTCATTTATTTTACGTGATATCACCATCATAACTTTCTTAATGTTTCTTTTTGATCGAGCATCATTGTTACCTGACCCTCATGCCACTGCATGCATGTTTTCATCCTGTGCTCTCCACCATGAGATCTTTCCTGTATTCTCCTGCGGCCTGTGAAAAAATGTCAGCTTACTCTTCCAAACATGTTGCCTGTCTGTCACGGGAATATGGGAACATACAATATCACTGCACACTTGTGGGATCAACATTTTAAAAACCATTTTTACAATGAAATCTATGCTTATAACAGTCACATTTTGTTGTGCCTACATATATATTTTTTTTGTTTAAAAAACATGACTCCTGTTAGCTAAATTAAAATGGTAAAGTATTTTGCTGGAAACACCACTGCATTAAACCTTTTATAAAATAGAAAACTAAAGGGAAAAGGTAGTCTTGAATAAACTGAGCACACACCCTGCTAACTGAAACTGCACCTTTAAGAATTCCAAGGCTTCCCATCGTGCAGTGCAGGGTCAGTGAGGCTGTTCATTTTTCAGGTTCTCTAGAAAAGAATCCTTGAACACTGCTGCCTCTTGGCTTTTTGGCGCGTGTGCGTGTGTGCATGCGTGTGTGCGTGTGTGTGTGTGTTGTTAATGTCATTAGTGTTTTCTAATGTCTGCTTCAGTAAGTGCTTTTTATTTTTTGTCTTGTTTCACCTTTCTTATGAGCCACCATGTCGACTCACTTTGAGAAGTGCCTTTAATGTCCTGGAGGGATAAACCTGATGTGTGCGTTGTTTGGCTTTCAGTTTCTCATTCTATCATGAAGTGCAAAATATGTCTGATGCCATACAGGTGGTTCGGGGAGGGAGTTTGACTGGGAGGTGGGTGGGGGTGTTGGGGGTGGGGACAGTGAGAATTAGGCCGTTCATCCTGGCAAGCCACTGGCTACAGAGGGGAAAGAGAGCAGTCATTCTCCTTTTCTGCCCCTAGTGGGACCATGTCTGCCCATCTCCCCAGAAGGGGCCGTAGAGCTGTTCTTCAAGCTGTTCATGTTCATACTCGACATTGAAAAACTAGATTTCGAGATGGATTGAGGGTGTCCGGAATCTCTCCTTTGGCTTCTGCTGCTTAATCTCTCTCGGGGTCTTTCTGGGTCGAGGTAATTTCAATCACCAAGAGTTCCCCTGTCAGCTCTTTGTCGAAAGGCCACATGACGACTTCTTGTAGTTAAGTCCCATACTGGAGGTATGGGTGTCTCTCTTTCTCTTCCTTAACCCACCACAAGGAGTTCCTTTCTAGTCTGGTAGCAGAGTATCAAATACTGCTACCCAGAGGTCAAGAGGGTCTTCCTCCTTTCACAGTGCCTTCTCCAAATATTCTAACACAAAGCCATTGCTATCACCACTCCTGAGAAGAAGAACCAGCAAGAAAAAATAAAAAAGGTTCACCACTCATGTTACTCCAAGTAAGAGAGTATTCCAGATCTCAAAGATCCAGATTGCTTACTACTCCCAGAAGACATTTTTGCTCCTCATCAAACAGGAGTGTTATGTCAGTCATATCACCTGAATCTCCACCTCTTTGGGTTTCACCAATGGATGATGTAGTCTCTCTTCATGAGGTTACTAATATAGCTGGAAGTAGGCTGATCATTGAGGCATCCACTTTGTGTATATAACTTTGTCATACTTTAGACTTTGCTCGCAAAACCACAGGCTAGATTGATTATAGCTCCAATTCTAGTTGTTTGGCAACTACTATCAGTACCTTCCTAACTCCGGCATCCATCAACCCTTTAAACTGACGAGTGGAGAAGAAATGCAGACTTCAGACTCTGATCCATTCTTTTTGAGAGAAATTGTACCTCTGGATTTCCATTGTTGTGTCTGAGACTAGCTAGGAAACACTATAATACCACTAGTCCTGCCTCATCTGCTACCCTGGTGAAAGGAAGCAAATGGCTGGATGCAGTGGCTAATAAAGTCTGCATGACTTTCGCTACAGCTTTGAGAGTGGCAGATCCCACAACCTTGCTTGACGGATGCAGTAGCCTGCTTTGGGATTACCTAGAACGTTTCAGTGATTGACTTCTAAGAAATGAAAGAGAGGATTTGAAAGAAATTCTAAAGGAGTAGATGACTGTGTGAGTCCAGACAGTTTGCAGATTTCACAGCCCAAAACATATGACGTGGTCCATCAATGACTATATTTAGGAAACAAGGTTTCACTACAGACTCATTCAGAATTGTAACTGATAAGTATTGATGTTAAAGGACAGAACAATTGTTCATTGCATTCAATAGAACAAATTCAAAACAGCAGAAGAAGACTAGCCAAAAAGAAATCAAACAATTATTTAATCGTATCAATAAGATTCAAGAAGTATATTAGCCCTTGGTGTACCTCCGTTCACACAATAAAACATATAAAGGTAACATGTGGGTTTTTTAGAGTTACAGACAATGTATATCAAGGATATATCTTGCAGCTTAAGGTCATATGACAGTTGCACCATTCTGCAGTTTAGGAAGACCTGTCTGTAGTGTGTCAGTGGCGTTTCGACTTTGAGTGATTTAAAGAGTCATCTTCAGGACAACAAAAAATTGTATGCACACAGTACTTTTACTGGAAAGCCAAATGGATTTGACAGAGAAACTATATGCATACAGCAGGAGCATGTGGTTTCCCACATGTATTAAGCATTAAGAGCAAGGAGAGCATCAACTAAGCTGGATAGAATCGTGGCAAGGAATAGCCGAGTCAGAGTAGACTGCTAAGTCAGAACTGTTGAGGGTTGGCACATCACCGTCACTGTCCAGCACAATCCGCATGGTTTAGACGAACATCCTTAATGCCCTTAGCTCAGCAAAAGATCTTAGACATGTTCCCTTTTCGGGCCACATGCAGATGAAGAGATTCAATAAGAGAAGACAAAGTCGGAAGCCCTAAAACTTGTAGACTTAGAGAAAAGGAAGACATTTCCTAAAGTCTAGTTCAAAGGGTTTGGTTGAGGGTAAGAGAGGACACATTTCCTCCAGAGAAGACAACAACAGTAGCGTCAACAGCAGTAGAAACAGTTTTTTCAGAAGCAACAGCTTTCCACAGCATCCCAGTGGGTGGAAATATTTGCAACCATTATCCCTCCAGGGAATTCATTGCAAGAGGCATTTTTTTTATTGGTTATCATTATGGACACAGTTCAACACCAGCGCATTCGCGTACAATGTTACGGACCCAAGGATGATATAGACAAGATTGACCAAAGTCCTCTAACTGTCAATATTACGAAGCTTCATCCTCTTTCCCAATCAATTTGCGCCAGAGTCCCAGTTCCGATGTCCCATTAACAACCCCAGCGATAAAGCCGGGGGGGAACAAGGGGAAGAAACGGGTGGGGGGAACAGGTGGGGGGGGGAGGAGAAGAGGAAGGTGCTGGCCTCCTTAGGAAGTGTTCTTGTAAGCTTACTTACACACGCTCTACCAGTGTACAAGTAGATTGTGCCCATGGTATAGCAGTCATTTAGACCGAAGGGGGAGTCTCTTCCTGATCTTGTGGGTGGGAGTTAAGATATCTCTGTAGTGGTTCCCAGATATCCCTAAGGCGAGCCTATGCAGGCATTAGTTCCCAATAATCAGACAGCTGTCCATTACAGAGCGCCGCGTCCTTAAGCCAGTCAGCGGCACAAGGACTCCTACGGCAGCCCCAGCACATCGCTATCTGTCGCTTGGCTAGCAGCAGAAGCATTGCCACTAATTTTTTGTCTGTCGCAGGTGCAGATCGTACATATCCCAGTAACGTTATCAGGGGGGGGAGCGCTCTATCTGGTATTCATACTTCTTGCCCAACACATCAAAAATGTTCTCCCAGTATCGTGCAATTTCTGGGCAGGTCCAGGCCAAGTGCAGGAAAGTTGCATCCTGGGCCCGGCATCTCACCTATCTCGCATCCTCACTCAAGCCAGCTTTGTGTAGCCATTCGGGCGTCCTATATAATCTATGGACAAACTTGAAATTAATTAACTTCAGCCTGTACTTAGGGGACAGCTTCCTAGCTTGCGCGCAGCAGTACGCCCACTGCTCGTCCTCTATGGGGAAATGCAGTCTCTCTTCCCATCCCTTCCGCGTCGTTGGGACGCACACTGGTGCATCACGCTGCATACCCGTGCATAAATGAGTGATATGTTTACGTGGTGATGGGTTGGTTAAGAAATCTTCCAGAGCTTGGAATGTAGGGGGCACCATCGGGAAAGAGGCAAAGCAGGTGCGCAGCTAGTAATACGTCATTCTGTCGAGCAACCCCGTGTTTTCCCCCGCAAGCGCACTGTCGGACAGTATAAAGTTACCTTTGGGGAACGATTGTATGTCTCCACAACGCATGCCTTTACAACGCAGTTGTAACAACGCAAGTGTTCTTACAACGCGTTACCATTACAACGCAAACTTTAGCCACTAATAAACCTTTACAACACATGCCTTTACAACGAATTTTGTTGTAAAAGCATGTTTTGTAAAAGCATATGTGTGGTTAAAGTTGTGATTGAAAATATAAGTATTTTACAGGTAAATGTAAACGTTATTTATATATACATTATAGCTTTATATTTCTCTGTAAAATACTTATAATTTCTTAGTAATGGCATGCATGGTAATGCATGAAAATACATGTAAAACAAAAATAATGTACTTTTATGTTTTTATATATTCCACACACGATATCTGTTGAAATATATAAAACCATATATATAAATCCAACAACCTCTACCCACACTAAAATTACCCATGCCACCCCAAAACCACTACCCACCCTAAACCCTAAAACTACCCCTGCTACCCCAAAATCCCTACCCACCCTAAACCTACCCTTGCCACCCCAAAACCCCTGCCCACCCAAAACCCTAAAACTACCCTTGCCACCCCAAAACCCATGCCCACCCTAAACCCTAAAATTACCCCTGCCACTCCAAAATCCATACCCACCCTAAACCCTAAAATTACCCTTACCACCCTAAAACCCATATCCACCCTAAAACCCATATCCACCCTAAACCCTAGAATTACCCATGCCACCCCAAAGCCCATACCCACCCTAAAATTACCCATGCCACCCCAAAACCCATACCCACCCTAAACCCTACAATTACCCTTGCCACCCCAAAACCCATAGCCACCCTAAACCCTAAAATTATCCTTGCCACCCCAAAACCCCTACCCACTCTAAACCCTAAAATTGCCCATGCCACCCCAAAACCCCTACCCACCCTAAACCCTAAAATTACCCATGCCACCCCAATACCCCTACCCACCCTAAAATTACCCATGCCACCCCAATACCCATAGCCACTCTAAAATTACCCTTGCCACCCCAAAACCCATAGCCACCCTAAACCCTAAAATTACCCTTGCCACCCCAAAACCCATAGCCACCCTAAACCCTAAAATTACCCATGGCACCCCAAAACCCATACCCACCCTAAAATTACAAATGCCTCCCCAAAACCCCTACCCACCCTAAAACCACCAATGCCACCCATAAACCCATACCCACCCTAAAATTACCCATGCCACCTCTAAACCCATACCCACCCTAAACCCTAAACCTACCCTTGCCACCCCCAAACCCCTACCCACCATAAACCCTAAAACTAGCCTTACCACCCCAAAACCCATACTTACAGAATACTAAGCATATCTCTTTACAATTCATGCCTTACAACGAAATTCGTTGTAAAGGCATGCGTTGTAAAGGCCTATGCATTGTAAAAAATTCGTTGTGATTGTCTTGCGTTGTTGTAACGCTTGTGTTGTAATGGCATGCGGAGTAACAGCTGCGATGTAATGGCTGTTCCCCTCGGGGAACACATCACCCATATGTGTGGAGACTGAGCTTTCTGAGTCTATGGCATGCGCCCGTATCTTCCGAAAATGGCAATGCCGGGTGTCGCGACAGAGGTACCGAGGGGGCATACATCACCTCCAATTTCGCCCTATGTCTCAGCTCCCACCAGGCCCACACTGGGCACCCAACCGTCTCCACCGCAGAGTGCGGCCTAGTCTGTGGTCTGTAGAGGACCATATGCAGCGGTGTCGGGCCACTTGGTCATGTTCCTTTGCCGTATGCACCATAAATTGAGTCGGAAAGAGCCAATAAAATCCGTACTGGGCTTGGGCACAATTGTAGTAGAGCTCCATGTCTGGGGCCCGCAGGCCTCCCTGTTCAAAGGGCAGTGTCAGGGTCTCCCAAGAGAACCTGGGCTGTTTACCGGCCCAAGCAAGGAATATCAAGTTTGAGCGCAGTCTGCACCTGAAGATTGTGTTAAGAGGAAACAGGAGGTTGACAAACACATAAAGAAACTTGGGAAGAACTATCATATTTGCTATTGCTAACCGTCCCGCCAGGGACAGTGGCAATGCGACCCACCGCCCAAACCGGCTCTCGAACCAGTCCATGAGCCTCCCGTAGCTATATTGCCAGAGCTCCTCAGTATTGCGGCTTAACCAGATACCCAGATATTTCACTGGGCCCTCCGCCCAGCTGAGGGGATATTCTGACTGAAACCGTTCAGTGGCTGTCGTCAATGGTAAGATAATCAATTTCCCCCAATTGATGTTTATACCCGAGAGGCCGCTGAATCTTGTAATTTCCCTAATTAGGGGGTCTAAGTTTCCAGCTGGGCATTTAACATACAGGATCACGTCATAAGCATACAGAGATACCAGAACTACCCTTGGGACAAATGCCAGGCCACGATGTGCATGATGCCGTCTCAGTCAGGCAGCCAAAGGTTCCATGGCTATGGCAAAAAGAACAGGGGATAACGGGCATTCCTGTCTGGTACCATGGGACACAGAGAAAGGGGGGGGAGACCATCCCATTAATCCGAAGTCTTGCCGTCGGAGAGGAATACATGAGGGCAATTAGTTTTAGAAATTTAGGGCTAACACCCAGGCGAGGTAAGAGGGCAAACAGATACATCCCTTCCAAGGTATCAAATGCCTTGGTGGCATCCAAAAATATCGCAGCCGCTTGTAGCGATGGGGTCTATCTCTTGCATAGTTGCGAAAGAGCGGGAGAAGTCGCGCAGCAATGAGTTTAGCAAGAATTTTATTGTCCAGGTTAATCATTGATAACGGCCTATAAGAATCACATGGCAGCGCGTCTTTATCTGGTTTTGAAATCGTGATAATAAGCGCTTCCTGGAGCGAGGGGGGGGGGAGGGGAGTTCCCCTCGCCCCAGCGATTCATTGTACATGTTTATGATATGTGGCGCCAGCAGCAGCGCAAATTGTTTGTAAAAAGCGGCCGTCAGACCGTCCAGTCCCGGGGCCTTATCTCCAGGCAAGGCTCGGATTACCCCAATCTCCTCTTCTTACGAAAACGACTTATCTAAATAACTGCGATGGCCTCCCTCGAGCCAAAGCAGCTGTATAGAGTCAAAAAAGGTGGCCAGGTCCAGGTGGGTGGTATTTTGCCTAGCCGCGTAAAGTGAAGAATAGAAGGACATAATTTCTGCCTGGACAGCAGCCAGGCCGATCGCCATCTCTTTGTCCGCTGTGCGTAACTCGCTAATGTAATCGTTAGCCCATGTTTTTTTAAATAGGCCAGCTAGTGTTTTGCCTACTCGGTCTCCCTCTCCATACCTCCTGGCACGCGCCTCCCTCCCTAGATAGTGTCTCCCTTATGGCAGCCTCCTCGAACTTGGCAATCTTACCCCTAATATCCCCGAGGGTCTCATTCTTATTAGTGGCAAAGAATTCACTCTCCAGGTCCCGTATCTTCCCTTCGAGGCGCCGTAGAACTCCTCACAACGAGCTCAATACTCCTGCCTGCTTCGCAATACACTCCCTCCTGATCACAGACTTAAATGCCTCCCAGAGTGTGGATGGGGATTTTACCCGACCCTCATTCAGTGCAAAGTATTCTACTATCGCAGTTCGAATGGTATCTCGAAACACCTGGTCGCGCTAAGGCCTGATGAGAGTCGCCGGCTGAACGCTCTGCTGGGGGAGCCTGACAAGGCGAATTCAAGAAGTATCGGGGAATGATCGGATAGGGTTCTGGCTAGGTGGGTGATCTTGGAGATCCATGCAGATACATCTTTCGAAGGCAGCTAGAAATCTACTCTGGACCATGTTGAGCCGGCCGAGGCTACACACATGCCTTCCTGATGTGCATGTTTGTAACGCCATATATCAATCAGGCCATAATAGTCTGCAACTGTATCGCTGCCTTGGGGTGGAAGCACTGAGCGTCGCCCGATATATCCCTGTCAGGGTCTAAAATTATGTAGAAGTCCCCTCCCCATAAAACTGCGCCTGGGCCAAGCGTGTCTACTAACCTCCAACCCTCCCCAAAAAAGTCTGGGTCGTCGACATTAGGCCCGTATACCGAGATCAGCCTGATCGGGTGTCTCCCCAGCGTGCCCACCAGCATTACATATCTCCCCTGCGGGACGCATAACGCGATACGCGTGCGCCAAGGCAGCCCTTTTCTGATGAGATACGCAACCCCTCTCGCGTAGTTGGAATAGCATGCAACATGTTTCTCACCGATCCACCCTGCACGCAGGCGCGTACAATTGTTCCCCATCAGGTGCAATTCTTGCAAGAAGCAGATGTCCGGCCCATGACAGTTGAGATATGCAGCTACTAGCCTTGCTTTCCTTCTATCATTCAGTCCTCGGACAGTCCAGGTTATTGCTTTTAGTGTGGTCACATTCACCTCAGGTGCTCCCATGATCCCCACAACAGTCTCTCTTCGACTCAGCAGGCTCATTGCCCAGCAACATATGCTGGGAGGAGGCTAGCAAAGGAGGGGAAGGAAAGAGACAGGAGGCAGAGATGGAACAGCAACATAGTAGTGAACTAACAAACCCCCAGTAACACCACCCCCCACCCACTTCAGCCACCCAACCTGGCTGAATTGCAACCCCCTCCCCCATTACGGCCACCAATGGCCAATTAAGAAAAACAGAATAGGAATCATCCCTGCGGGGGAACCGCTAGGGGCCCGGCGTTTCCCAGCTGGTGGAAGCTGGCTGGCTGGACGCTGTTGACTCAGCTGGGGAGACCCCCAGCTTCCAGTGAGGCAGACATAACTCTTCAGTACATATCAAGCAAGTATGGAAAATCCAGAGAGGGTGAACCAAACATCTTTGTGAGTGGAGAGGGGACGCCTGGCCAGTCCATCCCAGAAACGAGATTTCCTTGGGTCAGCGAACTTCGATCCGTTAGTCGTTTTCACTGAGACAGTCCTCCCCTCTCACGGTCCTCTCCGATCGCGGGAGCAGTTTCAGTGGTCCAAGATCCCGTGCGAATTTGGCAGCCAGCTTAGGGTCAGTAAAGTACGAAGTTTTGCCCGCATGGAAAATGCGTAATTTTGCTGAATAGAGCAGAGAGTACTGGACTTCCTGTTTCTGGAGCATCCGTTTAACCGGCACAAACACTCTCCTTGCTGCCTGTATGGCGAGGGTGAAGTCCTGTTAGAGCGAGACGGCGTTGCCTTGATATACTGTTTCTTGTTGGTCTCTCGCTCTACGTAACACAATGTCTCTATCTCTGTAGTTTAGCAAGCGGGCGATTATTGGCCTGGCCGGGGCACCCAGTGGAGACCTTGGCCGTGTGCCCTGTGGGCCTTCTCTACTATGCTGACCCCCTACAGGTTATCACCATAAAGGGACCGAAGCATTTCTTTAGCATAGTCCTCAACTCTGGTCATGACGGTGGATTCTGGAATTCCCACGATGCGCAAATTGTTTCTTCTAGATCGAGCCTCTAAGTCCTCGTTCTTATTCCTAATCACTTCCAGGACTTTTGCCATGCTGAGCAGTTTTTCCCGCATCATCACACCCTCATTTTCCAGCGTTGATGTGCGCTGCTCGATCTGACCGCGTTCGTCGTGGCTGGATACCTTATCCTTTAGCCTGTCCAGCCTGTCAGCCATGGAATCAATTTTCTGGTCAATAGCCGTGAGATTTTGTTTAAGATCCTTGAACATTTCGCCGATATCCGGCTCTTTTGTGGAAGCAGCACTCATGCTCGGTTCTGACTGTTCGGCCTCCAGTGGCCCAATGCTCTTGGGAAGTCTGCGTTGCTCGAAAGTCAGCTTAGATTGGTGGGGGTTTGACTTCCCCATGTCAGTCCTGCACCGCTATGTGCAGCCCGGGGCACTTGTCAGTCATCCAGCAATTGGTTGGCCCAGCCGCCCCCTCCCTGAGGTTACCAGGGCCACCAGATGTGCAGGCCTCCCCTGATCTTTACAGCGTAGCATAGGGTCCCAGCAGCCTTGCTCTTGCACTCAAGTTCGGCAGTCAGGGGGCATGTGTCTCTCCAGGCTTGGTCCCGGTCCCTAATGCAGTGGGGGGCTGCTGCCTTCGTTCACCAAGCATCGGCGGACGAGTGCCTTCCTCAGCTGGGCTCTCCGACAGAAGAAAAAGGGGGGGGGCTACCCCGCCGGTCTTCTAGGCCACCCCAGGGCTGTCACCGGGGGGAGGTGCCTCAGTGTGGCCGGCCTCACTCTGCTTACTATCGTGCTTCCTTCTGTATTCTAGGGGACCCTCTCTTTGCTCCTCTTGGCTGTCGCCGCTTTGCTGGGCCCTCTCAACTTTCAGGCCCAGTCCCTTTTACTGTTAAGGCCGGTGCGCAGGCCGCCCGCGGGACACTCCAAGGACCAGAGCAGGAGATCTACACCACTGTCTACACCTCTCCGATCCTCATCTACTCTGGCCTGTCTTCGCGGGGGGCCACGCGTAGCACACTATCAGGCTTCCTCCCCACCCCCCGTCGCGCTTCTTACCTGCTGCGCTCTGGTCCCGCCCGCAGTGGCGGCCTCCCGCAGGGCCCACCGCTTCTCCGACCAGGCCGCTTCTTGCATACAAAAACTGAAGACTCAGCCGGCTTACTGCCCCGCTCCGAGGCAACGCAGCAGAGGCCTATCCGCTCCCAGCCGCTTCGCTCCTCTCCCCTTTCTGGGCACCTCAGCGCCTCCACAATCCGCACCCAGGTAGTGCAGCCACTTGGTTGATCGCGGCCCAGCGCCGGGGCGGCAGCACTACTTCCCTTGCACACCTGACAATCTGGCAGCCACTCCTCTGGTTGTCTGGCGTGCCGCGTCCCTTCAAGTCTCTGCAGTTGTGGCCTTGGCCACCGCGGCTCGCTCTATTTCCCTGCAGACCACCATGATCCCCCCCGACCTTCTACCTCTGATCGGGGTGGAGCAGCGTCCTGTGTCTCGTACTGCCGAGGGCTCCTGCCGCTTCTCTCTGCCACCGCCCCCCAGGGGTCCTGTTTGGCGTGCAGCTCCCGGTGTCTCACAGGCCGCCATTTTTGTTTCGGCCTCCGCCTGCAGCGCGCTTCAGCCTGGTATATCACTGCACACTGCGTCCAGGGTCAACCAGTGTGTGCCTCGATGGTCGCGAGGCAATCACCCTCCTCTTTTTAGCCTCGATGCCTGCCCATTCTGCCGGATTATTGATGGATTGCCTGCCCAGTCTGCAGAGCCTCACAGTGTGGCGGCCATCTTGCAGCCGGGCTCACCAGCGCCCCTCATTGCAAGAGACATTTAGTTGCTTAATATTGTTAAATCTAGGTAGAAAATCAGATTCTGTTCTTCCCCACCTTCCATTCCTCTTCAGGTGTCAAGACCATTTCCTGTAAAAGGGCTTACTCTGAAGATGGATCAAGAAGTGATATGCAGTTCCTAAAGGGGATGGGAGGGAGGGACAGAAGAAGGAGGGCGGAAAGAGAAGGGGAGATAGAGGGAAACGAGGTAGGAGAAGGATCAGAGGGGGGAGAGCTCCAATAAGGAGCAAGGGCCCTCACACACCCCGTGAGGTGTCATGCTTCATCATAGGGCAGCTCCTCGTTGGGCTGGCGCTGCAATGCCCAACGGGCCCCTCAGGGGGGCTCTTTGTCGGAGATCTTTAGATTAGCACGCCAGGAGACCCTATGTGTGGGGGTGGAGGAGCATAGAGTGGTGAGTAGAGTGGGTGCAGTACGTGTAATAAAAATAGCTATCAGTGCTCCATGGAACCTTTATAAACTGGACACTATGCTATGGTTAAAAAAGACTACAAGAGTCTAGGCTGGCAGGGGGAATTTAACCTGTTACAGCTCAGTGTGTGTAATGACGAGTGTGAGTGGATTAAAAGGTCAACGTGTTTCACGCCTAAAATACTCCAAGTGGATGTGTGGCGTTTCTTCAGGACTGGGGGGGGACTAAAAAACCTGATCTACTCTTAAGTGTAGGTGACGGTCATCGGGGTATCCTAAATTGTACCGTCCCTATTAAATGGATTCAAGTCAATCCAGAAAGAGGGCAAGCATATAGTGCTACGTGGTTCGTCCTTCTAGCGAACCTCTGGGAGAGTAAGCCCCAGGAGTCCGGCCGTGGGTAGGTCCCATGTTCGAGTGCATCAAATAGATGGTAACTCGCGTCCGCCATTGCTGTGGATGGCCGTTGACATCCTGGCTGAAGTTTCAGCTTACTCTCCCAGAGGTTCACTAGAAGGACGAACGACATAGCACTATATGCTTGCCCTCTTTCTGGATTGACTAGAGGGGCCCGTTGGGCATTGCAGCGCCGGCCCAATGAGGAGCTGCCCTATGATGAAGCATGACACCTCTCGGGGTGTGTGAGGGCCCTTGCTCCTTATTGGAGCTCTCCCCCCTCTGATCCTTCTCCTACCTGGTTTCCCTCTATCTCCCCTTCTCTTTCCGCCCTCCTTCTTCTGTACCTCTTTCCCCTCCCTCCCATCCCCTTTAGGAACTGCATACCACTTCTTGATCTACTTGTTACTGGGCATGTATGCTGGACCTGCCTCTTAAAAGCCCTCGTTCCTCAATTTTTTTCAATCTTACTCTGATGATCACAACTGTTCTTCACAAGGCTATTGCAAAAGCCCCTACATTGCTGAGCAAGAAGTGATAGACTCCTACTTCTTTTTTGCTTTAGAAAAAGAGTCAAAGTCTGGTGTTCCACCCCATTCTTGATCTAAAATGTGTCCACAAACGGGTCAGTATTGAGTTCTCTTAAATGGGTTGAAGTTGGCTCTGTGAGACTTCTCTAAATGCATGGCTGTAGCATCAGTACTGCAGGAAAGATTTATATATCTATACCGAATGGTTTGGGAAAGCCAAGTCTGTGGCAGTCCTCCTGCAGGACATAAAGACGACAGTCATGTCAGCCTTGCTAAGACTTGTACCTTTTGGGAGGCATGGCATCATGTGTCTTTCTAGATCTGAGTGCCCGATTACATAGGTGCCCACTTCAAGAATGTCCGGAAGCCAGAAAAGGTGCCAGAAAATTGGTACCAGATAACGGAGACTGGGAAGAGAAGTTTGACGGACTGTGCCACTCTGCTAGTCTGACAGACTCTTTTGTGCTGGTGCAAGAAAGGGAGCGTGTTGAGGGGTGCCCTATTTCAGAAACTTCCCTCTACTGTCAGTTGTCACAGATGCCTCAATGTATGGTAGAGAGTCTACATGGGTGACCTTTCTTTCACCAGTTGAGAAATCACATAGTGTCAATATGCTACAATCTGTCCACTCTGTAATCTTTCTTCTGTCCATTTTAGCAACAACAGTGTGCTACAAATAGACAATGCAACAATCATACACTATATCAACAAATGAAGGCTGTGGGGCAAGTTTAGTAATCCTTCCGAGGAAGCATTGTCAGTTTTGAACAGGGTTCTGGTGAGAATAATTTCCCTAATGGTGGTCCATCTTTATGGTTTATAGAACTGGAAAGCAGTCCTCTTCTAGAAGAGCACAAGTGGGTGCTAGATGACAGTGTATTGCAACGTCATGTGTGGCAGGGCTTTCCTAGTAAATCATACATGTTATATGAAAGCCAGGCCTGATTGTATGTAACATGCAGGGCACTAAAGCTTTACAGTGTATATGTGTAAGGCTTGGGGCTTAAAGAACTAATATTCTAAGTGATGATACTAGCTAACAGTGTGTGCGAGACCGCCATATTATTTCAGCTGGAGGTTGACATTAGTTGTGCTAACACCAATAGCACAAACCCAGCAGAAAGGAATCTTCCATTCTCAACTCCAGAGGATACGTGTAGTGATTAGCACTATAGCACCAATTGATTACAGTTGCTTGCTGTTCGAGCACATCTAACAGAAGCATTATTTGTATTCTGAAGTGCAGATATAAGATATTGCGTAGGAGCTACCCGTTGCCTCTCCATTGAAAGTCATTGGGGGGGGAAAGTATAAAGAGACCTGGGAATTTGAAATGGTCAGATGCGAAGACTGATTGTGGGAGGCGGCATGCCAGAACACCTTTTTCCTGTTGTAGGCCTAACAGCTTTCCGAGGTATGCAGGGATGGTTGTATGACTTGGCATAAAGTAGAGGGATTATGAATAGTTCAGCCAATAAAATAACCATAAGGCTGATAGCATGTGCCTTATAGGTGTTAAATAGTGATCAAACTAAACTATTAGGAAAAGTAGGGCTGTGTGATGTATATGGTGCCATGCTGTGAACCTCAAAGTTTCGGGTTGGGTGGGAGGAAGGCGGGAATAACACACCCGGTGAGATCTCCTCTTCCCCAAGGGGACATCAACCAGAACTTCTTTCCAGGCTGTAGGCTAGAAGTTTTGATCCCAGCCTGCACTCGCTGTACTTGACTGTATGGTTCCTTAGTACCTGCAATGTGGTCATCTAAACCTGCCTGAGGAGTGCATGAAGAGCCTGAAAAGAAGCCCAAAGGCCTTTCACATGCTCTTTATATGTTTTCAAAAGGAAGAGATTCTGTGAATTGTCTCTCCAGAGACAACGGGACCCAAGAATTTGCCAAGAACAAATGAAATTATGTTGTTTATTTAGCAAAATCTGTCCTTTATTTCTCATCTATTAAAGTGCATTTGGCTGCCATCACTGCTTATAGGAAAAGTCCCCTCTCGTACCTCTTTTGTTCTCCATCCCAATCATTATTTTTTCTCTATAGGGCCTGAAGAATGTGTCTCCCACAGTCAGAAAACAATCTCCCCTTTGGGACCTTAATATTTTGTTTTCAAAGTTATGGGGCAATGATCTTCAGCACCTTTTATGGAAAGTGGGTCTTCTTGTAGCAGTAACATCAGCTAGAAGGGTGCGTGAACTTCAAGCTTTCTATTTGGTGGAACCCCATTTGGTTTTCAGCGTATCAAGGATCCCTTAAGATTTTATCCTTATTTTCTATGCCCAGTTTTAGGATTTTCATATCAGTCAAATAGTTTTCTTCCGAACGTCTTTCCAGATGTTTAATCTCTGGCAGAAAAATTGATCCATACATGAGTGCGAAAAAAGCCCTAAATTCAACTTGGACAGAACCAAATCTATTAGAATGTCCTCTAAAGAAACCATAGCTAGATTAATACTTTCATGTATCATTTCTTAATACCAAAACGCTAATAGACCCCTTCTGGTTAAGCCTTATGCATATTTTCCGTGTGCCTTGATGCTAAGTGTCATGATCCTCTGTGTTTGCAGAGTGGCACTTGGAGCTCTGTGCATACTATTGACAGACATTACTCTAATCACTTCGACTGTAGATACTCTGGTAGGATGGGTTGGATAATTGAGCATAATTAAGCTTGCTATTCTATTCACCCTTTCTGATGGAAACTTCTAGCTACAGATTCCTCACCTTTTGAATATTCCCCAGGTGTCAGACTGGATCTAGAAACTTTTTAACAGTGCCTCTGCATGCCCATAGGCGGCACCATGTGGCTCCACACTGACTCCGTTCCGGAAATGATGCGTGGAGCCTTCATATGTGCCTCTCCCAAACACTGACATCCGTTCCTTTAGTTCTATGCCACCAGACGTGGATCAGGAGCTACCTTCAATCTCTATGAAATCAATTTTACCTCAAAAAAGTTGTTGAACAGTGTGAAAGGGAAATGTCACCTCTCAAAATAACAGGTTTTTAACCTTGTAGGGACTGACGCAAACAAATGTGTGTTTAAGATCCGCATCAAGTTTGCCTGTGGTGCATGGGGTTGAGTCACAACTTGAAGGCCTGCAGTGTTTGTGCGTCGATGAACCCGGAGGCTATACCAGACCACGAGGCAAAATTCCATATCGTCAAGCACTTGAAGATTCCATGACTGGACTGCTCCAAATCGAAAGTTTGATCCTGGTCCGGTTCCAAATCCTGAAGTGTCAGGACTCATTCCATTTGAAGAAAAAAAAATAAAGAATTTGAAGCGGGACTTGACCCCTTCCTGCTGCTCTAATTTTCCTGAGATGCACGAGGGCGGCGCCATGCTTCTCAGTCTCTCTCCCAAAGTCGGTGGACGTCGAAGCCTTGTTCTGGCACAACTTCAGATTCTGGGGTGGTCTGCCACTCCAAAACAGAGAGAAGAGTTCCACGAGGCAACGCTACGACCATTGGGGTTCTTGTCAACTCCCTCTGGAGCACCTACAGGCCCCATGGAGCCAAGAGTCCCTCCATCTGGAATACCGCTGGCGAGTTCGGCCTAAGCATCTGATGGACCCACCGCGCCCACCAAGGGCCCGCCTCAGGCTCAAGTTCTGACTCCACCTCTGGCGCCAAGGTCCATGCTGGTTCTTGTAACTTCGACGTCGATGGAGACTCCAGTGATGCCAGGAAACGAGGTACCTTTTGTACTTTCTGACTCCTAGTCGGTGCAGGATCGACTTTGACCGAGGCCGCTCCTAGCCGATGTCGAAGTGCAGTTTCCTCCACCGAACCCTTCTCAAGAAGGAACACATACTCTGCATTCCCTGTTTCGCACAGATTCAGACCAAGATTACGATGCGGGTGATGAGATTGGCTTGCCATGCCATGAAGAGAATTGGTACAGCAAGTTTCAAGGAACTAGTGGCCTTTATAACTCCCCTGACTGAGGAGAGTGCTTTCTACGCCATGGTAATGTGTAGAGCGGTAAAAGTCCTTGACCTCCAGCTCCTTGCCTTGGAGGTCAAGACCAATGTTCCTACAGAAGTTCTTCAGCCTGTCAAACCTTGTTCTCCCCCGCCCCCACAAACTCCCCCGCCATCCCCCCAGGTGGAGACATTCTTAAAGAGAGTGTTCTTGTCCGCCAGCTTGGCGCTTTGATCTGCAAATGCCTTATGGGGCACTATTTCCACACCTTTTGAGATTCTGTGACTCAAGTCCTCCCAGGTGTTCACAATGCTCTCCGACCTGTCCTCGCCAATGCTATGCAGGATGGTTGTGACAGGGCTTAGTTCTCAATTTGTTGTGGCTTGGACACCACTCATTCCATCAGGCGGGTATTGGCACCAGTGTTGCTATCTGCCACGTTGGTTGGCTGCAGTCTACCTTTTTTTCAGGCTATGTCCAGTTGTCCTTTGGAGATGTGCTGTTTGAAGTGATTCACATGTTTGGGGACAAGGCAGATTCTGCTCTTGAGCAGTTCGAAGAGAGCAGGGCCACGGCGAACTCTCTGGGCATAGCTGCCCCACCTAGCCAGGTGAATCAGCCCTACTGCTCTTTTCGCAGCTTTGACACGGGTGCCCCATACCATCAGCAAATCCAATCTCCACAAGGCTCCCAGTAGCTTCATGTTCGAGGCCATGGTGCTCAATGCCCTCGCGGTCAAGGTCAGCAGGCTGCCCAGCCCCACCTGTCAAACCCCTTTAGCTTGTTCCCTTAGCAGAACGCAGCTACCCAGTGGGAGGCAAGATCTGACAATTCTTGCTGGGTTGGTAGACCATAACATTGTATAGCTGGCTCCTGTTAATTATGTGGCAGGGATATGACCTACCTTTCATTCTCTCGCTGCCACACCTTCCACTAACCCAGCCAAGCAACTGATGGAGGACAATCTCTCCATTTTGCGGCAGGATGTACTGATGGAGACTTCCACTGGAAGGAGAAAGTCAAAATGCTCACACTGACACAGGTCTTGTCTGCCCACAACCCTGGAGATTGGATGATGGCGTTTGACTTGCATTTCCATATATCCGTCCTGTGGGCACTACCTGTGGTGCATGGTGGGACAGCACCATTTCAGTTGACTGTGCTCCCCATTGGTCTCCTGGTGGTAGGATTGTTGAATGCCAGGGCAGACTAGCTCAGCCTTCTGTGCCTATTGGATCACGAGTAGCAGTTAAACCCGGAGGTGGCGCATGGTCTCTTCCGCGAATGGGGAGAACCTTGGCTGGATCTGGCCGCCACTGCCAAAAACACGCTATGTCAGCAATTCTGCATGTTGGAGTTTTCAAGGTATCTCTTGCTCAGATAAGCGTTCCGCTTCTATTGGAACTCAGGACTCGTATGCCTTTCGGCTGATGCCACTCCAGCCCCAAGTTCTCAAGATCAGTACCAAGTCATCCTAGTGGCCCAAGATTGGCTATAGAGAGTATGGTATCCAAAACCCCTGGACTTAAGCATCTGTCTTTTGACCAGGCTACCCCTCTGGGAGGATCTGCTGTTTCAGCAGCAATTAGGGTTCTGTAAGCAGGCCTTTGCAACCTCCACCGTCATGCTTGAAGATTGAGCAGTGACAGGTGACCACCTTCAGCCTTCCTCCGGAGGTGGTTGATGTCATTTTGGCAGCCAGGAGTGTCTCTTGACAAACTGTTATACACCTGTCGTTTGGATAAATTTGGGCTTTGTACGGTACTCGGCTGATAGACCCACAACCCCCACCCGCGGCCAAGTTAGCTGACATTTTATTTGTTTTGACTCTCACTTGGCATGGCTTTGCTCTGGGCAGTCAAAGAGTATCTTTCTGACTTTTTGGGCGGTTCCCGGAACAGCCTTCATTGATTAAGTCTCCAGTTGTTCTGTGGTTCTTGAAAGGCTTAGATTTGTTTCCTCCCTCTCCCTTTCGCATGCCGCTGTAGGACCTTAACTTGAACCTCACATTTCTGATGTGCACTTCCTTCGAGACGCTTCACAGCTATTTCTTGGGGCTTCTCACCCACAAGGCAGTACTCCTTGTCACCATAACATTGGCACTGCTTGTAAGTGAGCTTCAGGCTCTTTGTGTAAACCCGCCATACACCACCACCTTTGCAGACAAGCTGGTTTTACATACATGGGCATCCTTCTTGCCTAAAGTTGAAGCGCCATTACACATCGGTCAAAACATCACCTTGCCGATGTTTTAGACTCCACCTCACCCCTCAAAGGAAGATGAGAGACTCCACGGTTTGGACCCCAAGAGAGCTGCAAGCTTTTATATTGATCGTACCAAAGAGAACTGGGTCGTCGAACGGCTCACCGTAGGGTTGTCTGTAGCAAAAAAGGGCAAGTCTGTGCCGAAGAGAACCCTCTCCCGCTGGATTATGCTTTGCATTAAGATCTACTATACACTGGCCAAAAAGCTGCCTCTGGAGTGACTGCTTGTTCATTCTTCCTGGGCTAAAGCTGCTACCACTGCGGTGGCACACAGAGTCCCTGTCCTGGACGTTTGCCAGGCGGCTGCATGGGTGTCCCGAAACACTATTGTCTGGACAGTCCAGTTTGTCGAGAGGGGCATTTTGCCCGCTCGGTCCTTCAGGACTTTTTGGTTCGAGTCCATTCACAGACCCACCTCCGAATACGTACTGCTTTGATATCTATTCAAAAGTTGAGGGACCTGTGGCTAGAAGGGTCTATCAAGAGAACAAGTTACTTACCTTCGATAATGCTCTTTCTGGTAGAGAATCTACATGGCCACAGATTCCTCACCAAAGTTGGGGCATCCGCAGTATAGCTGTATTTACCTTTCTGCAAGTCATGAAAGCAAAGAGAATTGCTGAGTCAGTCTCCAGGCTGTGCTAGGACTGTACCTGTCAAGATGGAGACAGATAGGTGTGCATATTTCTCCATTTATTGTTTTGGGAGAAGTGGTAAAAGTTCATGCCTACAAATTGAAATATCATCCCGTGTTTTGGAACTCGAAATAATTTCATGATTAAGATATTGGAAGTAAACTGTTTCCATAAGAAGCAATTGGAAAAAAATGCACCTTGCTCTTCACCTAGCCCATTACTTCATATTTTATGGCACTGCATCCATCCAGTCAAATATTTTTTCAAAGCATTGTAGCTTACATGATCCTAATACATTAATCAATCATGCACCTCCTGTCCAGCACTGATGAGTTATTATAATGGGAGGTACACGCTGGTACCAAATGCCCAACTGTGATAATGTGTGATTCACAGTAAGAACATATAATGCATTCGCAATATCTGGATAGTTTCAAAGGAAAATATGTCACATCAGCCAGCATAAGAATACAGGCATGATCTTCATGTTTCTATATCAATGTGTTTCTTTTTCTGTTGTTAAGAACGTCCTAAGAAAATGTCGAAGACACATTAATTGGAGCTGCAGATCCATGTATGATATCCTCTGGTAATAATGTTTTGAGATCCCTGACGAATGAAAAATAGTGTAGGTACAGTTTGTGATAACAGGATATGAGAAATGGTAACGTCGAAGAAGAATAAGAGACGATTAAGTTTGTCTGCATCTTCTAGTTCAAATGTTGTTTTCTCTTTTGACAGGGATGGAACCACAGATGTGACACGAACCATGCACTTTGGCACACCTACAGCTTTTGAAAAGGTAACATAAAATCTTCTATTTATATAGGAATAGAAAATAGAGTAATGAAGAGAATGGAACTGGTTACTGATTGCTCATGTTGAAAAATTAGTTTAAAGGAGAACTATGGTGAAGGTTATTGCCAAATGTATGAAATGTGCTTTAGGCTAAAGTAAGCCTTATAAGGGTCATTTGATTTCAGTATGTTTTAGCAACATTCAGTGTGTTTGTATCTGAGCAAGAGAGAATTATGGCCAGCATCGATTAAGGTGATCTCTTTATTTTTTGTTGACTTGAAGACCCATGCCACTTGATTTTGTATCAGGTGACCTGTAGACTTTGACATTGGTTACATTTAAATTTGGATTTCTCTTCTGCCATCCAAATTAAGCTGATCACGTGTTGATAAAGTGGACTCCTGCAAGCGAGAGTCAAAAACTTAATGCACTACTTGCTCGCAGATATCCGTTAACTGTGTACATGCCTAAACTTGTTTACATTTTCTATACGATCTTTTTTGTGAAACTGTTCGTATGTAATCTGCCTATATACACTATGTAACTGTTCTTATGTAAAGTGCTCTGACACCCATTGGGTCTTTTTCATGGTATATAAAAGCCAAATAAATGAGTTAATGCACACTTTAGTTAAAGATGCACAAAATGTCAAATTAAATATATTCTTGAATACGTGACATATTTTTGAACATAACTTCATTCAAGATGTTTAAGGTCACCTGTAGTCTTTATTTCCTAGTAATTAGTTGCTGCAGAGATTGCATACATGTGGTGTTCCCTGAGGGGATTTGCCCCCTTGCTGAAACAGGTGTAATTGTCTAAATACCCGTTATGTTCTCTCTCTTATTGTATGTTAGAGTTTTGATGTAGCTTAACCTTTCACCCATTTCAATGGCATTCTGGTCCTGTTTGAAGTCTAATGTAGGGATAGAGGGTGCGCCCGTCTGGAGTTAGATCATAGGACACCCAGCCTCATCTCGTGGCTCTGTGTTTGTTCTGCTATTTTAATCGTGCTGTCTAATCCCCCAAATGTGTCCATTATTTATATTTCTTGGTCCTATTGCCTGAGTGGGTCGTGTATTCTCAGTCTTGTTCAGCATGTGCTCCCCATGCTCCGAAGTGCTCTTTTGTAATTGTGAGTCATAACAAATACTGGCAACCTTTGCTAATATGCAGAGGAGAATGTTGTATCCTGAGCCGTTCACATTCTCGTTGGGATGCGTCCTCGTCGGAATGTATGATGATACAACGCATGCATTCACATCGCATGCTATTAGATCGCGGTTTTTACCACACAAGTCGTTACAACGACTTTCGTTGGAGGGCGCTGGACTTAGGAGTAGTTTAATTTACTATTCCAACTCCAGCCTACGTACAGTAGGGAAGGTGTTGGATAGTAAATTAAACTATTCCTTGTCCTATAGCGCCCTCCAACGCAAGTCGTTGTAACGACTTGCGTTGTAAAGACTGCGATCTAATGGCATGCGATGTAATGCATGCGTAGTAAAGGTTGTTTCCCCCTCGTCGCAGTATTGGTCTGTTGTGTTAACTTTGCCCATGACGGCTACAAAGACGGAGTTCAGGATTGAAGAGAAAGTTGGAAGAAGGGCTGTCTGGAACGGATTGTGAAGGACTAGGAAGGGATAGAATATTAGGCTGTGTGTTGATCGAAATTCTTTTGAATTGAGATGTCGTCTGTCATCTGGCAAGCAAGGTAGTGAAGGGTGGGTTAGCATAGATCTGAGAAAGCCTGATGGTAGGCGAAGTCATGAAAGGTCTTATGAGGAAATGTGGGCGAGTGAGCTAAGAGGGATTGGAGTGAGCTAGGATGGCTGTGAACGAGGCAATGAGAGACGGCAGGGAGGGAGATGGATGAGGATTATGAGGGAGGATGAAAGTGGGGAGAGATTGGAAGTGAGCAGGGGTTAAGGGAGGGATGAGCCTAAAGGGAGGCATGATGATGGGGTATAAGGAGGGAACAGAAGTGAGCGATAGAGAGTGTGTGAAAAACATACCGTGTGAGTGAGGGAAAGAATGAGGGAGGGAGAGACGGATAACGAGTGAATTAATGTAATAGTGCGAGGGATGACTGAGGGAGAAATAAGTATTAAGAAAGGAGTAGGAAGTGATGGATGGATGGAGTGAGCAACAGGGTGAAATTGTTTGTGATGTAGAGGTAGAGACGAATAGGGATTTTATAACTAGCTAGAGGTGGCAGGTAGGAAATGGTAGGAAATTAGTGAGACTGATGGGGAGTGAGGAAGGATAGAGTTTGAGGGAGATAACGCAGGAGTAAGGAAAGGGTAGGAGGTGCAAGTGATTGAGGGCTAGGAAGCGTTGGGGTGTGAATAATGTGGACTTTAGTAGCAAGTGAGTGATTGTGAATGTTTCAGGAAGGCATAGAGAGTGAGGAAGTAGGGAGAAAATTGTGAGCGGGAGAGGCATAGCCTTCCTGTTGATGCGCTTACATCCACTACATTTATGGTTGATGGCCTTATGGTTAATGCCTTTAATCTTGAAGTTGTTACTATTGAACTCTTGCACATGTACTATATAAATTAATTATAGGCCTCATTTAAAGTCTGGCGGCTAGCCCACCAGCCTGGCAGGTCAGCCAGCCCACCACTCCCATGGTGGAAGATCGCCTGCTAGATTTAGAAATCCCCTCCTGCATGGTGGGATCTCTGTGTCTTCAGTGGAGCTACAACTTTGGCAGCTCTATTGAAGGAACTGATTCTTTGCCATGTTTGATATGCAATCTTGGCAAAATACTTTGCCTCCATGAACAAGCTCCCAAAGTTAGAGTTTGTACTTGAAAAACAAATTTTTTGCAATGCGCATCAGGCCCTTGTGTGATTTGTTTTCCATACCCGGCCATTCTGTGTTTTTCCCTTCTTGGTACCCCCATGTCTCACTTGGCGATCCTGGATAGAGAATGAGTGATAATGGTGCCACCCTAAATAGGGTGGGGTGACTGCAACTATGACCCAACGATTCTGTGGTTGGTAGACCACCAAGGCAAAGATTGCTGTCAACAGAGCCAGCTGAGGCTTCCTCTGCTGAAAGCCAGCAGTTCTCGCAGTTCAGAATGGGGCGGAATGACCACGAGTTTGGTGGAACAGTGCATCCCTGTTAGGTAGATGCCCCATTCCAACAAACTGTAAATAGTCTGCATGTCTTCCCCAAAAGCATTTTTTGGGTACAAAAGATTCTGCCTGGTAGAAATGTGCCCTTTGATTCTCGAATGAAACTGAGGCATAAGTACAAATAATTTACCTTGAATTACTCAAGAGTTAATTTTAATTCGTTCTAATTCTTGCATCAAGAAATCACATGCCGGTTTATCTTCACCCTTTACCAGTTCGTTCTGAAAGTTTCTCAGCGCAAGCGCATTAAGTATGAAGGTGCCTCTCAAATACGCCGTATATAACACACCCACACTCCTCATTGTCATTGTTGTGAACATACACATTTGCAAGTCATGACATATTTTGCCGTCTTTGAAACTACAGCTTTAACTGTCACTGGAACAATGCTCGTAGTTCCTTTCAGTTCTAATTCGTTTTGTCTGAGAATATCCACCGCAGCGCATTTTACCGTGGCAAACCTGTGAAGCCTCGAATCATTGCTAATGTGTCGGTTCCCACTCCTGTGGCCTTTCTTATTATGCCCGTTGCCTATTACTAACAAAGTTCATTTCTTCTTTTTTATAGGGTTATTCAGGGACTGCAAAATTGTGACTGGAGTCAGCGCTTATAAAAAAAAAATAAAAAAAATATCCTAAACCAAAGCTGTCACCGAAGAAAGTCAATGTCTTAGCAGAAAAAGTTTTATAGAAATGCATAACATTTACGAGACTAATCTAATATGATTAATTTAACACGAGGGCCCGTATTACAGAAGTGCTCCAGGTGCACTTTGTGCGCCCCCGGGCCACTTTGTTATTACAGAAGGGGCCGCAGATGCTGGTGCGGCCCCTTCTGTAATACAGATAACGTTGGCACACATGTTGCGCCAGCGCTGTCTCAAGAGGGCGTTCCCTCATTTGCATGGGGTCATGGCCACATACAAATGAGGGAAACGCTTTACCTCTACGCCAGCGCCGCATTATGGATGAGGTCGCAGAGGTAATAAAGCTGTCGCTCACTGACTGCGCCACAAAAAGCAGACCCCCAGGATATTGCGGCATAGATTTGCAAATTTAGCGGCACAAAAATAGAAATTTAGCGGCACAAAAATGGAAATTTAGCGGCATTATTGCGGCACTTCATTTTACTTGAAATCGTTCCTGTTCAGCCTTAAATCAATGTAAACTGATTTAGCAGAGTTTTCCACTGTGAAATAGGCATGTTTAAAGTGTTTGTTGCTCTACAGAAGCACAGCTCCAATCTGCACCTCGTGAGAGGGGTCCCTATTTCTCCCTGGGGTGTTCTAGCACTATTCACCCCTGCCGAGGCACCGCTGCCTCCTGGACCCAACCAGAATGTGCTACACCTGTGGGCCAAGAGGAGTGTTTGCCTCAGGGCCAGAGTGAGTGTTCTTCTATACCAATCTGCACGTCTCCATCTGCACATGACTTAGGTTTGGAATAAAGTCCGTAATTAAGTAACAGCAGAGGGGTGTGTGCAGGGCTTTAAGTAGGATGAAAAAACGGGGGGGTCTCTCATAGGGCGTGGCCGATGTAATTAAGGGCCTGGCTTAAAACACTAAAGCTAAAAATCTGAAACTAGTATAGTGTGCTGCCTCGAATGGTATTTTGCTGCTTCTGTCTCTTCATCCAGATATATAACACAACGTGGCCATGCAATTGATGACCTGCGTATGTCTGCATTCCAGCGCTCCCTTCTGATAGATAATCTGCCGCAGAAGGCTCCCATGGCTGGAAACGGACTTGCTCTCTCATTAATCGAAATGGGAATTTGTAATACGAACGTCGCCTCTCACAGCTTGGCCAGAAGGAAGCAGATATTGGACGGCGGCACGTAGTGACGTGTGCGCGCACAGCCAATTAAAGGGCATTGTTTGTTTTGCTGTCTACCGGTAGACACTTTTTTGTAAATATCGCGGCCAAAATTGTATATATTGCGGCCATTGCGCTAGTCAGATGATTTCGCGATTTTTGCGTGAGTCGTGAAATGCTGGAGGGTCTGATAAATATATGAGAGAAAGAGTCAACCCGACCATGTGAGCTGTGGTATGCAACCCTGACACCCAGCAGTACTCATGCAGCTGAAAAGTATTCAAGTTGCTCATCCCCACTATGATGGGAAAGGGAGAACCCCTCACCTGTTCACCTTACAGTGCCAACATCTTCCCCAAAGCAAGGGTTTACGTCTCCCCGCCCTGTGTCAATGTTACATTGTGTCTCTATGTGACCAAGCATATAGTGCAAGATTATACTGCATTCAATGGCCTTGGGAGGAATGGGGCCCATCTGAAAGGTTTGGGACCCCTGAAGAGTTGCCCCCTCTCATGTTACACCCTTGCCCAGTCCTTTGGGCCTTTCAGAGGTGCTGAACTTTGTCAAACTCCAATACTCACTGAACAGAGCAGTCCATCTTCTGACAGCAGCAGAAGTCAGACTAATACCCCCTAAGCCGAGGGGTTGGGGGAGAGTTATTTCTTCCCGTGCCTAAAAATTAATGTGGCTTTCTGTAATGCAACAAGTGCTCATGTAAAGGGCTCGGATACCTTTGTGTTGAGTTTGCGCTATATAAAACTGCAACAACAAAAAAAAGACCTTCAATGAAATTCAAACGAAGCAGGAAAAAAGTGTTTTGTTGTTATTGATATCCTAGTAATCTAGCCTGCAAGAAGCCAATTAATTTTTAAACGCACGGATAATATCCAACTTTTGTTACATAGCCTTTGGTAGGGGCATGAATATACAAGGGCATTTATTAGCAGGTTTGAGAAGTCAACATCAAACGAATTTATGAACTGCCAAACAAGGAACCAGCAAGCTGCCACAGACAAGTATGGCAGACTGAACCGAGCCTTGTGAATGGGAACGTTGTTTTTGCCCTTGTGCCTTTTTAATTTTGCAATAAAATGATTTAAGTGGTTTGATGTGGTGCAGAAAGGAAAATGTATGTGCATACAGTAAGTATGTTGTCGAGGTAATGCGGACGGCCGCAGCTAATGCTGCAAACTGCAGGAAGCTTGAACACAACTAAATCATGCCAATCCGGCCAGACACAAAAGGCTTCTATATACGTATATAAATATAAAACTACAAATCATAAAGGTTGATTTGTGTTTTTGACACTACCGAAATTAGGCCTAATTACGTAGATTTTCTGATGGTTTTCTGACAAATGGTCATCCTAATGAGCTATGGAAGCAAAATTCAGTAATGGCAAAAGATGGCGAATTGCACCACATAGCAGTTTGTGTTTGAAGATTAACTGTTTAGCATTCATCTTTTTTGGCCCTACTGATTTATTTGATTCGACTTGAAACATAACTGTTTGTGCACCTGAAAAAGTGCAGCTGCCAAAAGATTAACCAGCTGAGGACTAGTGTCCGCGTTAATTTCGCTCTAATAAACGACTCCCCGACGCTCTTTAGAAGTCTGTAATCTAGAAAGGGAGCTGGTGACCTATGATGGATAGAACAGGATTGTGTTTGCAAGCATTGACTTCAACCGTCGAATTAATTTGCTGCAGGTCAAATGACAGGATTAGCTAAAGGCCACGATGTGGTTTGAATAAAAATAACTTCAGAAGGGCCCACTGACAAGACTGTACTTTTCGCTTATTCCCTAATGCCGGCCGCAGTAAGAAGCAGGCAGGTATTACAGCTGTACGGCGCCACCTAGTGACGTATGCGCGTACAGCCAATAAGATGTTGTTATTTTTTTTTGCTGCCTGCCGGAGACCTTTTTCGCGGCAAAAAGGTAAATATCGCGGTAATCGCGCTCCTCTGCTGATTTCGCGATTATTTTGCGAATCGCGAAATGCTGGAGGGTCTGAAAAAGGTGGTGCACTGTCGGTGTTCCCCCCTGATGGCAACCCTCTGGAGGGGGGTCAAGGACTCCCCCCAGACATCACCTTGCAGACGAGTTCAGTCACTCACTGCACCCGCCTGCAAGGGGATCTCTCTCTCCCATCTTTAAAGTGCAGGCGGGTGCTACCTGCACTGTGAACAAGAGGGGGTTTGAAGCAGCGCTCCGTATTTCAATTGAATGCGTTGTTTCTAGAGTGAGTAGGATGTGTTTCTGGGCAGTAGGATTAGCTCTCATACACACAAATTCTTGTTAATTCTTTTTTTAGGAATTCGATACACAGCTGAACCTCCAGGGAGAAAAGGATGAGAGTGTCGGGTATGATTTTGGGGAGGATTTCTGTCAAGAAGCGCTCCAACACGTATCTGGCTTAAGTCATTTATTGCATCCACCTCAAGCCAACGCTGTACGCAGCCTCCAGGTCACAATCTCTTCTTCAACTGCTGCATCAGGATTCTCTGATACTCAGGATTCTATCTGATGACACCTTGCACTTAAAGAGACAGCAATCTAAGGACAATAGGTTACAACAATATCCCTGCTGGAGTACTGTTGTTACCGATGAGTACATTTTACTTCTCCCATGGCCATTCTCCCAAATTCATAACTTCAGAGTGTTTTGTACACCACTACCCATCCCCAGGTGGGCATTTCAAGATTTATTTACTCGAATGAGGTATAAGCTAGTGGCCTGAGTATCCATGCTCGTCTCTGAGTCCAAACTACTGTGGGCGCAAAAAGTATGTATAGGTCTCAGTGTAGTAGCTTTACATATGTCTAGGAGAGGAACATATCTAAAATAGGCCATTGTCCCCACCTTGTCGCTGATAGAATGAGACGCAGAGTGTTCTTGAAGAGCCCTCTGTGCCTTCTCCATTGGTAAGTGGCGATGTGGATCCTATTTTCCACACAGCCGCGCTGTAGAACAATCTATTTGACAGAGGTAACCTTAAAGGTCTTCATGATATGTTTACATGCTCTGTGCTCCAGCATGAGGTACAGGTATTTCTTCACGACTATGCTCTGCAGTAGGGTGTCTATGTTCAGCAAGCAAAAAAACTGTAACCTGCCCCATGAATACCCGAAATGTGCCAAACCATATTTGTAAAAAATAATTTACATTTAAAAAAATCCTATTCAGTAGATTATTCTATTTCTGTGTTTTAAGTGGATATGTACACAGTAATGCATATAAATAGCTTCAGCCAGATGATTTATTCTCCTCGGTGCTATTTTTTGGATTTGTCTGATGATCTGAAATAGAATGTGATTAGTGTCATAGATGACTAATCTGCCTTCTTGTCATCTGTCGTGGATGTCCCATAATAGACAGTAATTTACAGAGTAGGTCTTTTCCTTTTATCAAATCGTGAAATATTTGCCGTGCTTGATGTGAACGTAACTGCTGGCTTGCGTTTATTTAGACAAACGTTTGTAATTGTTTTAAGCCTTTTTGAGGCAACACGTGAACACTCTAAAGTTCCGGATCTGTAAGAGTGTAACAAAGCATTTAGTGTGGAGGGGGATATATGTGTGAAGTGCACAAGGATATTTTTCCCTCAAGTGCCAGCATCCTTCCGATTTCTTTTCATGTCTTTGTTAGTGTAGGCTGCTTTAGGTTTCAAAAAGTTCTGATGTGCGGCATATACAGTCGCGCATTCAGTAGCATGGCAGATTGTCTGGTGGCCTGTTGGTTATTTTTCATTTACTGAAACATTGGTAATTCTCCATTCTGTGAATGATGGGCTTCTGAATGCTTTGCAGAATATGGCCATCTTGTGTTTTTTTTGTTGTTTTTTTTAAATAAAAGATTATAATCTTATAATCAAGGCTATTTTTCTATTTACCCAAACTAATCAGACTTTCACTTTGGATACCAGATTTTGTGCTGTACTCTCTTTTTCCCGGGCTCCTGTACAATTGTGTATCATCACTCCAAATGGACAAAGTCAGTTGTATTATGTCCGGACCTTAGGCAATATGAACTTGTCTGTTTTATGATATGTGGTAACAATGATATTAAGTTGATTTAAGCCTGGCATTTCTGGGCACCTACTTAGCATTGGTGCTTCCATGTCTTCATTCACATCTTAGGAACATTTACCTTTAACTGTAGTTAAGGCAACAACTCTCAGTTCATTCAGTGACAATAAAATAAATTGGCTGGTTGTGTCCATTATGTCATATCTGTTACTGTTGTGAAGCCACAAAGATATATGTATATATCAGCACGCTATAAAGCTCAGCAAATACCAGATGGTGTCCTGGTGCTATCCAGATAAAATATTAGAGAAGAACAAGATTAGTTAATGTTTGGGGAATAGCCAAGTATTAAGAGACTTTCCAAATTCCAAAATATTGTAATGCATCCTAATTGCCTTGGGAAAGAAATTTCACAGCTTGGGAGCCTTCACTAAAAAAAACTTGGCCCCATAAGTGTATCCTAACGAACCTACAGACCAGCAGTTGAGGCGCATTAGCTGATCATAGGCTCTCAGGGTGAAATAATAGATTTGGAGTTTGTCATGCAAATAATGAGGGCCGGTGTAGTGAAAGGTTCTAATGTCCAGACACATGGCCTTAAATTCCACCCTCTTGCCTATAGGAAGCCAGTTCAAGTCTTTAAACATTTCAGAGGCTGAGAAACATTTAGGGAGGTTCAATGCCAACTGAGCTGTGGCTTTTTGGATCCGCTCTACACTTTGTTTTAAAGTAACAGAAGATCACAAGAAGAAAGCATTTCAGTAGTAAAGCAAACTTTGGATGGCAGTCTTCTCAACCAGAATCTGCCTTGTGTTAGTGGAAAAGCCAGGACCTTAAGTAGCACTCACATAAGGTCGATGCACCTGGAAGAGATTCTGCTCATATGCTTAGATAGGGTTAAGTCTTGGTCTGTTTGAACCCCCAAATCTTGGCCTTCAGGAACTGAGATGGGGGTCAACCATCTGTACAGGCCAAACCCAGAAGGCAGGTAAAAGGAGAGTTTCTCCTGGCAATCACCAGTAACTCTGTTTTCTCAGAGTTTAACTTAAAAAAGTTTTAGAACATCCAGCTAGTTACTTCCGCTGTACACTCATTAAAACTTTTGCCTGGGTCCCCATGCCTTTGGTCCACAGAAATCAGCATTGCATGTCATCTAATTTTAATCCAAAATGTCCGAATTAATCCTGCCAGTGATTGAAAATGTAAATTTCCCAAAGTAGGGTTTAAGGAGGACCCCATAGGAATCCCCTGGCCCACAAACCTGAAACTGGATTGAAAAACTCCCAGTTGAATGGCTGGATATCTCTCCGAAATATAGGATTTCAGCCATTCAAATTCAGAGCCTACAACACTGTCTCCCTAGGCTGCTGCAAAAGCAAGCTGTGGGAGCTGGTGAAGAAGGAAGAGGAGAGATCCAATAGTTCATGTTATCTATTTGCTTGTGTATGCTGAGTGAAGTGCTGGGAAGGTGAGTGTAACATTTAGACCATACAATCGCACAGGCCTCCTTTTGGCCACAAGGAGATAATCTGAAACCATTCTATTTTGAATTAGCATGGGCATCTAGCTGTTATGTTCCTAATCCCAAAGCTGTTGCGGTGGAATTTGTGATTTCTTCTAAAATTTCTGCGCTCCTTCGTATTTCATCTAAAGCCATGGTCATTCCGTACTTTGGAATTAGAGCGGGGAAAAACCTAGAGGTAGTTGAAACAACCCACCTACCCCTCTTACTTTCTAAATGGCAATCATCAAAGTGTCATCTGACGCGAACAATATACCAGGGGGGGAGCAAGTCCCAGTCAATTCTAAATGCAGCAAAGGGTAAGCTTGTGATCTGCAAATAAAAAGCGCATGACCTCCTTGGAAGTGGCATTTCAGAAACAACAGTCCATGAGGGCAGGTGACTCGAAATTAATTTTCTCTACAATTGTCATATTTACTATATTCAGCAAAGATACTGAAGACATTTGCTCCCTGATGCTCATAAATAAATCCTTGCTCAGTCATTGTGGGATGTTAGTTATGGCATGTTGAGGTTAAAGGGAGTGCTGAACTTTTCAAGGCCTGGAAGAGAAATAAGTAAGATGCCTGCACACTCTGGTAGCCCATGTCCAAGGTGGAAAAGCTGCAGGCAAATGTCATTAAAACTGCTTGCCACTCTCATCAAAAGGAATATTATCTCCTAAATCGACAGACATGTGCGTGCAAATCCAGCAGAAGAAAGTGTTAATAGTCTGCTTGTAGTTTTTCAGAAATAACACATAGAAGTTACTTCTATAGGCCAAGCGGTGGATTCGTGACGGGGGTTCTTTCAGCACAGTTTGGTCTTGGAATAGTCCCCCACTGTACAGCAGTGATGTACCCCACAACCAGCCAGATGCTCTAAGCATCAATTAAGAGAGCAGGCCAGAATCCGTGGAAGAAGTCAGTAATGAGGAGAGGCTGTATGGGCATCATCGTGTGGTAGTGGAGCAGGCAGAGGAGGTGGGCACGGGGACCTCAACCCACCAACACATAAAGTGGCTGCAGTAGAGGTAGTGGATACTTAGGGAATAGGCCCAGTCCTTGGAGCAGCGACAGGAGCATGACTGTCTCTACACGATCCATCTCACTTGCAGAGATGGGACTAGATACAGGTCGCTAGGCATCAGCATTTAACAGCAGTGTTTGTGATGAGCAAAATCTGAAACGGTCCATACCAGCTAGGCTGTAGTGTACTTCAACACCATGGTGAAGGATATGGCAGGCCTCAGTCGCACACTGAGGTAAGGTATATCACACTTGAGGACGGAAACTGTAGAGACGTTGTATAAGCTTTCTGCATTATTGTAACACTGCATCAACAATTAACTGCAGAGCCAGCTTTGCAGATGACACTGTGAGGTCTATGGGGAGCCTCATGGGTCGGCCCATGACTATTTCATGCAAGCTTACTAATCTTTTGGGAAAGTAGCGCTGTCAATGACCACAAGGGTAGCGGGAAAGTATCAGGCCAGTTTAACTGTGTCTCTGCACATACCTTCGCTATCATATTCTTCAGTGTTCCATTAGTTCTCTGCACTTTACCTGCTGAATGTGGATGATAAACACAATGGAAATGGTGGTCTATTCCTAGTGTCTTACAAACTCCCTGTACTGTTGCAGACACAAAGGTGCTCCTTGATCACTACTATTTCAGCTTGGCCCCTCAAACTAAGGATGAAGTCTCAATCAATCAATCAAGTGTTTGTTAAAGCGCGACTACTCACCCATAAGGGTCTCAAGGCGCTGTGGAGGAGGGGAGGTGCAGGTTCCAGTCCATCAAGGAGGGGGTCTGTCGAAGAGCCAAGTTTTGAGGTTTCTCGTGAAGATGGGGAGTGATGTTGTCTATCTGAGGTGGAGCGGTAGGGCGTTCCATGCTCTGGCCGCGAGGAAGGAGAAGGAGCGGCCTCCCGAAGCTGGGCTGATCGTAGGGTCGTTTGGGGTGCGTGGAATTTGAGTCGGCTGTTCAGGTATGCCGGTCCGGTGTTGTTGAGGGCTTTGTGTGCGTGAGTGAGAATCTTGAAGGTGATTCTAGCCTCGATGGGGAGCCAGTGGAGATATGGCAGTGTCTTGGCAGGTTGAGGACCAGTCTATCGGCGGCGTTCTGGATGTTTTGTAGCTTGTGGGTGAGTTTTTTGTTTATTCCGGTGTAGAGTGTGTTGCCGTAGTCGAGTCTGCTGGTGACGAGGGATTGAGTGACGGTCTTTCTGTGCTCGAGGGTGATCCATTTGAAGGTCTTACGTAGGAGGCGGAGGGTGTGGAAGCAGGAGGATGCAACAGAGTTGATCTGGCGGTCCATTTTGAGGTCGGAGTCCAGGATGATTCCAAGGTTGCGTGCGTGGTCCGTGAGGGTGGGTGGGCTTCCGAGGGCGGGGGGCCACCAGGTGTCGTTCCAGGCGTTGGGGTGTGGGCCCATGATGAGTACTTCTGTTTTGTCAGTGTTGAGTTGTAGGCTGCTGCTTTTCATCCATTTGGTGCCGGCTTCCATGCCTTTTTGAAAGTTGTGTTTTGCTGCGTTGGGTTCGTTTGATAGGGAGAGGATGAGTTGGGTGTCGTCTGCGTATGAAACAATGTTGAGTCCGTGGGTTCTGACGATGGAGGCAAGCGGAGCCATGTAGACGTTGAAGAGCGTGGGGCTGAGGGAGGACCCATGGGGGACTCCGCAGGTGGTTGGTGTAGGGTCCGAGAGGAAAGGAGGGAGTCTGACCCGCTGCGTTCTGCCGGAGAGGAAAGAGTGGATCCAGTCTAGGGCTTTGTCCCGGATCCCTGCGTCGTGGAGTCTGCGTGTTAGGGTGCGGTGGGAGACTGTGTCGAAGGCCGCTGAGAGGTCGAGGAGGATGAGGGCTACTGTTTCTCCTCTGTCCAGGAAGGGGCGGATGTCGTCTGTTGCGGCGAGGAGGGCGATTTCTGTGCTGTGGTTTTTTCTGAAGCCGGATTGGGAGGAGTCGAGGATGTTGTGCTCTTCGATGAAGGTGGCGAGTTGGCTGTTGATGGCTTTCTCGATGACTTTCTCTGGGAACGGGAGCAAGGAGATGGGTCAGTAGTTTTTGAGGTCGGTGGTGGTCCGCCGAGGGCTTCTTCAGCAGGGGGTTGATCTCGTCGTGTTTCCTGTCGTCTGGGAAGGAGGCGTTCGCCAGGGAGCGGTTGATGGTGTGGCGAAGCATGGGTGCGATGGTGTCGGCGGCTCTGTTGAAGATGTGGTGGGGGCAGGGGTCCGTGGGGGCCCCGGAGTGGATTGACTTCATCGTCTTCAGTGTGTCTTCGGTGGTGAGGGCTGTCCAGCTGTCAATCGTTGGCTTCAGGGTGTCGGGGGTGGCTGGTGAGGGTTCAGTGTGTTGGTTGTCTTCGTCTAAGTTGTCGTAGATGTTCTTGATTTTGTGGTGGAAGAAGGTGCTGAGTTTGTTGCAGAGGTCTTGTGAGGGAGGAATGTCAGTAGACTCGCTGGTGGGTTGGGCGAACTCCTTGATGATGCTGAAGAGTTCTTTGCTGTTGTGCGTGTGTGTGGAGATTCTGTCTTCGATCGCTGTTTTTCTCGTATTTCTGATGATTTGGTGGTGGGCGTTGGTGGTGGCTCTGAAGTTGTTGTGGGCTTCTGTAGATTTGGAGTTCCTCCAGGCCTTTTCGAGGCGGCGGCATGTGCGTCTGGACTCTCGAAGTTCGGTGGTAAACCATCTGGATTTCTTGGCCTGTGTGCAGTTGTTCTTCTTGAGGGGGGCTATGGTGTTGGCGCTGTCGGAAATCCATCTGTACAGAGTTCGGGCTGCGGTGTTGGGGTCGTCGCCTTCCGCGGTGGTTGGGGTGGAGTTGCAGAGTGAGGAGGTGAGCTGGTCGTTGGTGATTTTGGTCCAGTTTCTTCGTGGGAGCAGGTGCTGGTGTCTGTGGATGGTGGGTGTTCTGAAGGTGAAGTGGATGCATCGATGGTCAGTCCACAGGAGTTCGGTTGTGTGGCTGAAAGTGATGGCGTTTCCTGTTGTGAAGAGGGGGTCGAGGGTGTGTCCTGCTGAGTGCGTGGGTTCGGTCACGATCTGGCGGAGTCCAATGTTGTGGAGGTTGTCAAGGAGGGATGTAGTGTTGGGGTCTAGTTGGTTGTCGAGGTGGAAGTTGAGGTCTCCCAGCAGGGTGTAGTTGGTGGATGCGATGGCTTGCGGGGAGATGATGTCCGTGATGGAGTTGGTGAAAGGTCCGCCGGGTCCGGGGGGGGTCAGTAGATGAGTTCCTCGGAGGGTGGTGGTAGGGCTGGCCTGTATCTTGAAGTGTAGGTGTTCCATCAGGTCTGTGGGCTCGTCGGGGAGTGTGCTCAGCCGGAGGGTGGATTTGTAGACAATGGCGATTCCTCCTCCCGGGCGGGTGGGGCGGTCCTTCCGGGAGATCTTGTATCCTTGGGGAATGGTGATGTCCGGTCCCGAGGTGGTGTTGGTCCAGGTTTCGGTGAAGAATGCTATGTCCGGGGTGGTGCTGTCGAGGAGGTCCCAGATATCGGTGACGTGTTTGTGGAGTGATTGGACGTTGACGAGGATGCATTGCAGGGTCTTCGGTTTGGTTGTGTTCTTGTGGGCGTGTTGTGTGGGTCCGTGTTCCTGGCGGTGCTGCAGGTGTGCCGGCAGCGGTGACAGCTGAAGGGTCCGTGGGTGTTGGCTGGTGATGCTAGCTTGCAGTTGTTGTTGCGGCCTGGGTTGAGTGTGTGGAGTGCTGCTGGGTTGTAGCGTTGGTGGTGCGGGGGTCCAGGGTTCTTGGCGCTGGTCGCGGTCGGGTCGCAGATGGGCTATCCTTTGGCGCGCCTTCGGCGCGGCGGCTGCCATTATGTAGGGGTCGGGGAGGGCTGGACAGCTGGGAGGCGGGAGCGGGGGAGGGGAACTGTCTCGGGCTGGTCGCGCTGGGGGGAGGGGCCGCGGGGGCAGCAGCGGCGGGAAAAACGGGAGAAGCAAGCAAAGAAGAGGAAAAAAAGTAAAGAGTGAAAGGGTGAGAAAAAGATATAAAGAGTAAAAGGGTGAAGAGAATGAAGGGTGAAAACGGAGCAGAAAGCAGAAGAAAAATGTTATAAAGAGTGAAAGGGTGAAAACGCTAAAGAAGCTAAAGGATGAAAACGGAGCAGAAAGGGGCAGAAGCGGAGCGAGAGAAAGGAGTCAGAGGTCCACTGGACCACCAGGGATGAGGTGCAGGTATAACCTGCGGGTGGAGGAGGGCCTCGAACACCAACACTACGGGAGTGCAGGGGCTCAGGAGAGGCCTCACTTAATGGTGGAGCTGCGAGGGTGGGAGAGCAATTTCACTGACAATGAGTCAGTGGTCTTGCTCGCCTGTCCCCGCAGCGTCTGCCATTAAGTAGTGGTCGGGGAGGGCTGGACAGCTGGGAGGCGGGAGCGGGGAGGGGAACTGGCTCGGGCTGGTCCCGCTGGGGGGAGGGGCCGTGGGGGCAGCAGCGATGGAAAAAACGGGGGAAGCAAGCAAAGAAGAGGAAAAAAAGTAGAGAGTGAAAGGGTGAAAAAAAGAGAAGAAAAAGATATAAAGAGTAAAAAGGTGAAGAGAATGAAGGGTAAAAACGGAGCAGAGAGCAGAAGAAAATTTTTATAAAGGGTGAAAGCGCTAAAGAAGCTAAAGGGTGAAAACGGAGCAGAAAGGTGCAGAAGCGGAGCGAGAGAAAGGAGTCAGAGGTCCACTGGACCACCAGGGATGAGGCGCAGGTATAACCTGCGGGTGGAGGAGGGCCTCGAACACCAACACTACGGGAGTGCAGGGGCTCAGGAGAGGCCTCACTTAATGGTGGAGCTGCGAGGGTGGGAGAGCAGTTTCAATGACAATGAGTCAGTGGTCTATTCTCTGAATATTTGCTTTGCACCAGTAATGGCATCAGCGTAGGTACAGTGGTACTCCTGCTCCCATCTTAAAAACATGCATTCCACGACAAGAAAATAGAAGTATTTTGCACACTTAATTAGTTGTATAAAGTCATCCTGGATGTGAATGAAGGGTCCCCAAGGGGAAGGTGAACAGCAGGGATGCCTGAAACCCTTTTACAGCATTAAATTATTATTAGGGGGCACAAGGCTGGCAATAAATTTGGGCTATAGAAGAAAAGGGTGCATACCAATGGGTTGCAGTAGCACCAATCATGCCATTCCTACCAATGTGGACTGCTCCATGATACAGCCTGACAAGATTGGGGAGTAAAAATTTTAGTGCAACCACACTCACATTTTTGTCTCTTTACACCTCCTCTGGGTCTCTTTTACATTGTTGCTTGATTCAGGATTACTTTTCATACTTAGAGGCTTGCTCCTGCAATTGAGAAAATTCATTTGATGTTGGTACGGGAAAAAGATCAGTTTTCTCAATATACATGGCAAAACCAGCAGTTTTAGACAAGGCCTCGTTTTAGCAGTAGAATCGGTTATGGAAATGCTTCTTGAAACATCATCATGAGAGTGTTGGTGGGCAGCACATTTTATCACTGCCACCTTTTCTGGTAATGGCACTGCATTAATTTTTTTTTGAATGTACTGCCCATTCTTAATCAAAGTTCCTGCTGAGGTCTAGACACCTCTTTGAATCCAAAGGAGCCCAAAGTCGTACATTACTTCAAAACGCATATTTTGATTCCATGTAAATAGTAACAGTCTTTTCTTTAGCTGGGATTCAAGCCTAGGTGAGTACATGAGCTCTACCACTTGGGCGTAATTAAATGTGGGTCACTTGATATACAGAGCAAACGGCATAGCCAACAACAAGAGTACCGTCATCGTTTTTTAAACAGGACTAAAGGAAATTGGGTTATTGTGTGTGATGTAAGTCCTGCACAAGTAATAGGTCCACAATATCCCCTTACTGGGAACCAAGCACCCATTGTAGTGCTTGACTCTCTCAGGGTAGCAAAGCAGAGCAGTTCAAGGTCTACTCAGGGGCGGTGCTGTGTGGTAGTAATCCTCATTCTCTGGCATGCAATATTAACTCTCAATAAATGATTGTCCAGTTAGTGCCTTTTCTTCAGACAAGGAAAAGGGCATTTATTGCATACACGCACTACTAAATACTGCACATTGATTTACAAATATATGCTTACGGCAGCTAGAAAATACTCTAGGTAACATTCTGTAATCACACTTGATTCCCTAAAGGGTCATGACCCCCAAAATCATGGAACCCTCCCTTCTCCACCTATATCAGATAAACATCACAATATATGGGGGGTACCAATTTATACAAAACAAGCCTATTGTCTTTATCGAGGGAGATCACAACATATAAGGTAAGCCTATTGGCTTTATCAAAGGTGCACTAGGTAAAAAGGCAAACAACCCATATGTTAAGTCATCAACATTTCACTAATCATTAATCATGTGTAATTGCAATCCCTATTATCAATAAGCATTTCAACATTCACTGTCAACATAAAGGGTAAATAAAACAATGAAAATAAACATAATCTTTGTTTCTTTTTACACACCTTCAGGTCACAAAAATGCAGCCATTGTGGGCACTACACTATCAGCAATAGAGCAAAAGCTCCAGCCTTGGTGACCTCAGAAACATAGGGTCAGGACGTTATGAGACACTGGCTTGAGACCTCGGTAAATCTTTGATGAGCTGCTCTCCTTCTGTCCAGGAGAGCCGATATCCTGCCTCCGCTGCGCTGCCTCCTTTTTTTTTTTTTTTTACCTTTAGACTGTTGGGGTCGCACGGGTAGCCTACTCCTGCACGGCTCAGCCGGCTCCCTGTGCAACTAGCTCTGTCCTTGTCAGCGAGGGAGTCGGCCTCCTTAAGCTCCCTGCCTGCTTCATGTGGGAAGGGTGCCTGGATTATGGTGGCTGCCATTACCCCCCCGCACAGGGGTGTGAGCGAGCCCACCGCCTCTATTATTGGTCGGGGCCCAGAGATGTGGTCTCAGGTCCCTTCTCCTGGCTGCTGAGGGGGGCTACAACAGTGCTTCTCCTTTTACTTCCTGCCTCAGCCCCTGGGGAAGGGGCCTCCGCGCAGGCCCCCCTCTCTCGTAAAAATAGAAAAATATTCCTTGTGCGGACCCCCGGACTCTGGCCAACCTCTGGGGTAATTTTCTGATGGGCGGCAGAGCCCGACACATTTCGTCCCTCACCAGAGGTCAAAGGTTGCAGAGCTACAAGTATGGATATCTCTGGCCTAGTTGGGCAATTTTGCACGATCATGGGCTGATTTTACTCCTGGTGACGAGCTCTAGCCTCGGGGCCAGTTCCAGGAGGCGCCCTGGTCTCCAAGGCGGAGTAAGTTGCAGGGAGCCATGGCTCCCTGCAGCATACACTAGCTCCCTGTGCCAATTTTTCTCCTTTTTGTGTTGTCTGGCTCTGCTCTTCTCCTGCTGGGGTGCAGAAGTCCAGATCTTCCCCAACTGGTCCTCAATGGTTATAAGGGGGGGGGGGGGGCAGCTTCGCTGGCCATTGGTGAGACCCACTGGTCCTGGAGTCAACTGTGGGAAGAGTCCTTAGTCTTTTAGGGCATCAGGCTTGTCCTTCCAGTTGTCCATCGCTGCTGCCAATGTCCAGTTCCAGTAAAAAGCACAGCACAAAAGCACTCCTCTCCCTTGTGCAATATTTTTTAAATGGGGGTGATAGGTTCTATAAGCATGCTGGGAGAGTTCAAGATGGCGCTGTCAAGAAGTCACTGGTCACATCTCCTCTGGGAGCCTCAGCTCCGCCCCTACCTGACATCACTGCCAGGGCCTTTCCCATCAAAACTTCAAAGAGGAGCCAACTCCTTTTGTTGACTCCAGTTGTTTGGGCTTCCTCCTTTGTTCAGTGGGCCTGGCCTGCCCCAGCTCTGGTACAGTGTGACAGCTACATACCAGATGCAGATTTCCTTCCCCATCCCTTCCATCTCTGGAGCAGAGAGAAGCACTGTTAATTACTCCTTTTGTGTGAGGAGGCCTTTTTTCTCTATGCTAGGGAGCAGAGTAATTTATTTGGCCCAGCAGGGTGAAGAAAGGCCTGGGCTCTGATACTGAGCTCTGATACTGAGCTGAGCCAAAGAAATATGAAACATTCTGTACGACCCATAAGATGTACATATAGTTGCCTGGGACTTGCATAATCAATCGCTGCACACTTTTCACCCCATTTGATATCTTGCTGGGCTTTGTAGGCTAAAGGGGAGCGCTCTGCCTTCTAAGGCAGTTTCCCCCATGTGTACAATATAATGTCAAAAGACACAAAACAGTAAATCATACTGACTTTACCTATGAAATCCCACTACTATTATAAGGGCTACCCCTGGTCAATATCTAACCCTGCGGAGCCCCCTCCACGCCAGGCTGCCTGTGCACATTTACTGGGCTGTGCACGACGGTAGTCTCGCACGTGCAGCACACATGTGTTCACGTGTAACCAGCCAAGTGCCCCTTTCCCTAGCAGCAGCCTAACTTAAAAAGAGGACACTGGTGGTAAACAAGCGCAGTCCATTTACCATGTGATTACTGTGGGTGAGACGCATGCAATGTTACGCACCCACAATAAAAAGTCCAAAACCGAGTGATCAAAAAGCAAACCATTTGGGCGTACTTCATGGGCAGATCCCAATTGCAGCAGAAACCATCCACAAAATAAGTTAGTTTTTGTTAGACCTGTCATCCTCGGGGTGGTCTTCCCCCAGCTTTTTGCCTTTTGCTTCCCACGTTTTGCTGCATCTTTTTGTTGGCTTAAGGAATCTGAGCACTTTACCACTGCTGACCAGTGCTAAAGTATATGTGCTTCTCCCCTAAACATGGTGACATTGGTATACCTGATTGGCATATTTAGTTTACCTGTAAGTCCCTTGTAAAGTGGTACCCCATGTACTCAGGGCCTGTAATCTAAATGCCACTAGTGGGCCTGCAGCACTGGTTGTGCCACCCCCGCAAGTAGCCTTTCAAACCTATCTCAGGTTTGCCATTGCAGGGCCTATGTATGCAGTTTACCGCTTCTTTGACTTGGCATTTAAAACTAATTGCTAAGCCTTAAAACCCCCCTTTTTATTACACATAAGTCACTCCAAAGGTAGGCCCTAAGTGACCCTAAATGCAGGGTGCTGTGTAACTAAAAGACAGGACATGTACTTTTAAGTTTTACATTTCCTGGCATTGACAAACAGCTACATTTGATTTTCATTGCTGAGAGGCCTACTCCTCCCATAGGCTAGCATTTGGGATTCCTTAACATGCATTTTGACCTGTAATTCCTGATTGGAAAGGAGTAGCTACTTCATGTTTAATATTTTTGGAATGGTGGTGATAAATCCTTGTTAATGGTAAAGTTGGATTTGGCATTACCATTTTAGAAATGCCACTTTTAGAAAGTAGACATTTCTCTGCTCTTAACTTTGGTGTGGGTGCCTGCAGCCTGCCTCCAATACAAGTCTGGGCCGAGTGACAGCTACACTTTGTGCATTCTTTCTAGACAGCCACAATACAGGAAGGACTGGGTGTTACAGGGGTTACATCTGCATACTGATTAGTCTTCCTGGGCGGGGAGAGGTGGTTAACACTTACACTTGAATAGGTTCTGTCCGGCCCTTATATAAAGGGCTGATTTACCCCTACTGGTAGTCTAGAGCTAGGAAAGGGTTAAAAAGGATCCTTGTGCACTTCAGAGAGTCCCTTTTAAGTCACCCCTATTTCAAAGACACTTTTGAGTATAAGTACCAGGGCTCTGGCCCGCTCAAATCAGTACACTACTGGACCTGGAAAGAACTCAGCTGTAGTAAAGGCTGCTGTGCTGAAGGATTGCGACTCTGATGTGCCTGACTGTTCTGAGGAAGTGGTTTCCTACTTTGTTGAGCTGCCTGCTGACCTCTGCCCTGCCAAAGGACCAAGTACTAAACCCAGAGTGACTCCAAGGGCTTGTTGGCGGCTTGTCCCTGTTCTCCCCAAGGTCTCGGGGACATCAAAGACCTCTTTATCTGCTTTTCGTCTACTTTGTTACTGCAAAAGCGTTTCTGCCAAATAACCAGCGCTCTGCGCTGTGGGAGCCAAGATCGTTGTGTGGTGAAATACCGCGCTGGGCTTAGCACGCCGTGTTTAACTCAGCTGAGTCCCTGCTTGGCAGCAATTCCTGCTCGTGACTGCATCTTTCCCCCAGGCGTATGACCTGCACTATCAATCCACATGCCGATCGGAGTCACTGCATTCCTGACTGAGGCCGCTGCTACGCCATGGGAAATCCCTCCCCAGCGCGGACCCTCCAGAAAGGGAGACGCAACGACCGGCACTTGGAACCTATGTGCCGAGTGGAGGCACCACCTTTCAGCTCATCGAAACTCCTCCGCACCAAGGGAAATCCCTCAGCGTGGGTCCTGTAGCAACGCAGTTGACAGGGCAATACCAGCGCCGCTCAACAGCTGCCGGCCCGAGGCGCCCAAGTGCAACAACGACTCTCCCTTCATCTAGGCAGACTCGACGACAGCATCTATTTTCCAAAGGTATTGAGTGCAGTGGGGCCCACAGGGTGCTTGCTCCCTGCCCGCGACCCCCTTACATGCGGCTATAATTACCTGATTAACTAGATCTAACGACCAGCTTTGCATACAAGACAGCAGCGACATGTTCTAACTGCCGTGGAAGCAACAATAACCTGAACTAAGTCATTAATTCTTTTTAAAGCACTGCTTTTGCATTTATTCATCTTAAATGGATATCTCATGATCTACTGATTGGATTTTTCTCGTTTTGGTCTCATTTTATTCAGCTAAATATTTCCTATTTACTAAACGTATGTGGGGTCTTTTTGTGGTGTTTTCATTATATTACTGTGTATGTTGCACAAATACTGTACACATTGCCTTTGTTGATACGCCTGCCTGCCATGTGCCAAACTACCAGAGAGTGAGCACAGGTTATCTTCGTGGTGTATCCGACTTACCCTGACTAGCGTGGTGCGCTCTGCCTGGCTTGGCTGCATACCTCGGCCAACCAGAAACCCCATTTCTAACAGTTCACATTCATTGAGGGGTACGTCAGTTAAATCAATATGCGTCTTAGTAACTTTGGCAGTCGTTGAGGTATAATTATGTAGTTCTCCATCTTCACTAATCGACATCAAAGAGGCAGGGTTCAAAGCAAGACAGCAGACAAAATAATATGAGAGGCAGACAACAATAGTATTTTATATCGGGTCAACCGTGCCATTGAGAAATGCTGTTTTTCTAGTGAGTAGAAGTGCCACCACAGAGCGGGACACGGCAACAGTTATTGAGACCTTAGTGGAAAACGTAGCACAATATTTCAGAGGCAGCTGCCACAGACTGTAAACATGATGGGAGCTCTGCAATGACTGAGTTCACTGTTGAGGAGTAATAAAGTATGGACCTTTTCTGATCCCCGTGGCTTTGTACAACACTCCAAGCACAAATCCATTTAGTTTGTGACAATTCAAAGTAAAAGATTTAACATTCTCAGGGATCTGAAGGCCGGTGCAAAGTCAACACCTGCTTTATCTTTCCAATGCATTTTCAGATTTATTAGACCACTGCAAGAGTTTAGGTGTGACTTTTCCAACAAATTCTTGCAAAGTCTTGGCCATTTAAGCAGTACAGTGCTCTGTCATTCCCAAAAATGTACATACCTGGGAAACAGCAACTTGCGAATGGTTTCATCTCAGTTTACAAATGCCAGCAGAAATTTCACAGCCAATATATCTCACTCAGGGAAGGCAAAACTGCAGATTTTCCTTTTATGCTTATGCCCTTTCTTGGCCAGTAAAGTGATGATATAGATTTAGTCTTCCTTGCACTGCAACCCCTCCCCCCGGGAATCTTTTGGAATATGAATAAGAAGAGATACTGACAGAACAATGATCAACCACTATGGACCATTCGTCACTGAAAAGACAGAACAATGGTCAATCACTATGAACCATTCGACACTGAAGGATTCAGGAAAGAATGTTAGCAGTGCTGTGAACCACAGGGAAGCTTGGGATAACCATTTTATCTATAGCCCTAAGATCCTGAACGAACATGTACACATTGGTTTTCCCCCACCATGCATGTCTGGAGAACCCAGGTGTTATATATTTTGACAATAATTACTAAAACCTCTTGGTTTATCAAATCTGCTGTTACATGGCAGATGCTTTCCGCCACCTCTGGTTTTAGCAGGTACTGAGGTATCCTGGATAGCTTTTTCTGAGGGTCAACCTTCACCTTTATGGGTTCAATTGAGGAGATGAATCGCACATCTTTGGTCGATTTGGAACATAATATGGACAGCACCAGTGTAAGCAATTCAGTTAAATCAGAGGACATGACAACAGAGCCTGCTTCCTATGAGCAGGTCAAACTTTTGAAAAGTAACACAAATGCCTTACTCTCTTGTCTCTGAGGTATATTAACCGGGGTACAAAACACAATGCAGTTTAGCTTGCAGAGAATGTCTCTGCCCAACAGGTCTGTTGGAGTGGGATTAAAGAAAAAGGAATATTTATCCCTAATATTTCCCATTGAAATATACACAAGGTCTGCAGTATGGTGGGTAGCCCGTTAATTGCAAATACCAGCCGCATCTTTGGACAACCCCGAGAGAGGCAGAGAAGGGAAATTAGAGGTTCTCTTCCAAGGGATCCTCATCAATAGTCAAAAGCATTATATATTTCCTCCTATGTGCAGGGACCCCGGAATACATATTTAAATATAAGATATATAGTATAAAATATGTACGTAGTACTATAATAGATATATACACACCTATATATATGCAGCCTATACTAAGGGCTAAAAATGCCCAATTTCCATTGCTTTTTCATCTAATAAACCTTTTAGCAGACTCGAGCATTTCTGAAAACAGAAAAAGAAAGCAGAAAATGCAACATACAGCATTTATTGGAGAGAAAACTGCAAGGGCATACAAAGGCATTGTTAGCTAATATGCTGCATTAAAAGCATAACAAGTGAAAACTGGCACAGTGCCTTTAAGACCTCCAGGATGTCCTGTATCCCTTCATGCCTCAAGGGTGACAGTAAGATCAGTTCTTTTTTCCGACTCCTTCAGTGAGGACCCTGGAGTACAGAGCTCCCTGTTTTTTGACTTGTCAAAAATCTCTTCACAAACTACTTTTTCAGCACTTCACTCAGCGTTTTTCTTCATTTTGAATGACAAATAACCTTTTTCTGACGGAAATAGAAGTCTTTTTCTGTCAAAAATGCCTTCTCTATTTCTCAAGTGCCCTGCCTGTGCCAAAAAGAAGGCGAAGACAGACCCTCATTCAGTATGCTTATTATGTCAGCCTGCTACCCATCTGCCTGAGTCTTGTCACCATTGCCAGAAGCTTTTTAGGCAAACTTTTGACAGAGAAAAAATCCCCTTCATGGGCTTCAAGAAAGAGGAAAAACTTCTACAAAAGTACATTTTTCAACCTCTCTTCATAAGGATCCCAGAGGCAGATCCCCTACCAGGCACAAGAAAAAGACAAGATCCACTTCCAGAGGGGAAAAAATACCTATTTATTCTCCATCAGGCTCGACGTCGAAGATGCCCGCGATGCACTCCTCGGCTCCGACACCACCATCGGTGAAGAAACGACGACTAATGTCTGGAGACTCACCTAAAAGATTGCCATAGATGGTGACACATACGTCGAAGTCCACGTTGTCAAGAGGACTTCGCAGGTCTTGGTCACCACTCGACTACGAGCCAGGCTCATCACCATTCGACGTAGCAGCACCATCCTCCGTCGATTGCAACCAGACGTCGTTCAACTTCGAGACAACCTTCTCCGTCAGTGACAACCAGGTGACTTTCGACTACAAAACACACCACAACTCCTTCGACGTCAACCAAGCGACCTTAGATGTCGAGACATACACCTCCATTGATGGCAACTAGTCGACGTTCGATGTCGAGACATACATCTCCTCTGCCGGCGTCAACCAGGCGATGTTCGACGTCGAGACATACATCTCCTCCGTCAATGTTGAGACATACACTTCCACTGTTGGCATCAACCGGGCGACGTTCGGCATCCAGGCATAAAACTCCACCCTCGATGCCAACCAGACGACGTTCCATGTCGGGACTTATGTCTACTTTGTCGACAACAACCAGGCGATATTCAACGTCAAGACATATACCTCCTCTGTCGACGTCAACCGTTCAACATAGAGGCACACATCTCCATTGCCGGCAGCCAGTAAATGTCCATTGTCGAGATGCACATCTTCCAAACAGTCTTCATCACCGGTGGTGAGGTGATAGAGGGTAAATGGTGGCCACACCCTTCTGCTTACCGGCTCCTGAGAGCCCTGTCTCGCACTCTGCTCGTTCACTTGAAAGGAAGGAACAATGGTGTGAAATACAGTGACACTTTATTAAGCAATTCAGTAACACAGAAAATTGTTCATTTAAAGTTGCCCATCAAACACATGAGCAGGATAAAAGCATCAACAATGTTATAATTCAGTTGTTCAAAATGAAGCACAATTTCCAATTGTTCATTTAAAGCTGCCCATCAACACATGAGCAGATAAAAGCATCAACAATGTTATAATTCAGTTGTTCAAAATGAAGCAAATATAGAGATTATTTAATGCACAGCTGCCTAAAGGGCAACCCTGAATTTAGAGAAGATGAATAGGCAGGCGCCTAGAAGCGCCTAGAAGGCAAATCTTAAATGAGAAGGCAAAACCATCCAAGGCTACACAATTTAAACTAAAACCAATGCAATGGCTTGGGTTTGGATGAGCTAAAATAAAGAGGCTGACAAAGCCAATAAGCTAATAATTAGACAAAAGCATTACCACCTTGAGAGTGGAAGTTCTAGGCCCAATCAGGATAACGGTCGACCGGGAACCCTCACCATGCAACTAGGCACTGGTTTGCAGAGTTCGGGAGCTTGACGGGGGTGCAGATCTTTTATATGGTTTAATGCAAAAACTGTCAACCACCTTTGACGTGGGCCTTTGACCACAAGCTTACGGTTACCTCGGAAAGATTTCGAGAGCACGGATGTGGTATCATGAGAACGCAGGTGTTCTTTAGCAGGTGTTCAGTGCTCTTGACCGCAAACAGTAAACACACAAAAACAAAAAATAAGTTTTACCGTAAAATTCTCAGAAAGTAATATTTTATATATCATTTCTCTGTCACGTAACCGCAATCCAGTTTCGGTTTGAGCAAGCGTGGAAGGCTTCATAAGTAAAAATATTGCAAACATTGCTTATGAAACTGCAAGATGTACCTGCAGAGTGTCACCTACGTGTGGGTTGACCTCATTCTCGGAATTGTTTGTGAAACAGCCAGATGTACCTGCAGAGTGTCACCTACGCGTGGGCTGACCTCATTCTCGGAATTGTTGAAATTTACAAGGGGGGCTGGTGTCGCGGTGGATGGCACAGGTCCCTGCTGTCAGATTAGTGGAGCCTACGAGATCTGTTTTATATTAAAAAAAATAATAGCAAGAGGCACTGGGCTTTGGGCCTATGTGTATGTACCTAAAGTGGCATGCTTGGGCCTACATGTGTGTTCATCTAAGGGGGTTGACTTGGGCCTAAGTGCATGTATCTAAAGGGGTGTGGACCACTGTGACAGGTACTAAAATAACTGAAAAAGAAATGGACAACTTAGATCATCTATCAGGGCCTGGCTGGGGGGCCTATCTGGGAGTGTCATGCTGCCTGAGCAGAGCAGGGTGATACTTTGGGGTTTCTATTATATAGTAAAACAGGTCCCTCGTACATCTCCCTCCTCTTGTTCATTATTTGAACAAACTCTCACATAGTATCTTGCTAGTCCTTCTTCTGTTCGGTGCCTACAGAGGGGTCATGTACGTGGATGCACTTAGCCTGATTGGACAAGCTTGGTATCAGGGTAACATACTCTCCCTCCTCAGTGCTGGAAACCCATTCATATTCGTTAGGAGCATGTTCCTCCCTAATACTGTATCGACGTGGTGGCAGTTGAGGAACTGTTGGTGTTCTTTGAGAAGTGACAGGGGCTGCTACTTCTCGGAGTTCTATTGGTGTCGGCCCATTCTCATTCCCAGGAACACAGTTCATGACCTGGTAATGTGCATTCTGGTACACTCTTGTGTGAGCGTAATTCATCCCTACCACCTTGGTGCTGCATCTGTTGACACATCTTATTATCATCTGTACACTGCAACACACTAACATGAGCAAACAACAAATAGGTAACACAATTTTCAAGATAGCAGATAGCCATGAAGGCATCCAGTCCAAGTTGAACCAGTCCATAATGGGATCTGCGGCGGCACCTCCCTCGTCACGCATCCTTTTTCCCAGATTGTCCAGGTCCTGAATGGCCTTAGCAAGTGTCCCATTATCAGCATCATTAGATGGTATGAAAGTGCAGCAGCTCTGTCCGATCCGGGCGCATACCCCACCCTGCATAGCTGTGAGCTGATCTAGAACATATCTATGCTCTAGAACCATAAGCCTTAAAGGCCGTAACTCTTCCTGTATTGCGTTGAACCCATCTCGGGTACTATTTATCAGAGTCATCAGTTCGTAGCGTGTGACCTGCAGCCACCTGGCATTAGCTGATGTTTTGTACAAATCTAGTACGAAGTTCCTCCAGGACAAGTAATGGAAAGGAGTAGGGCTCATAGAGACAATGGAGTCAAAGCAACCGCTATCAGGTTATTTAAGGAGAAGGAGTTCTCCTTGTTGGAACTAGGGCTCTCACACACCCAGAGAACTGGGTGTCATGCTTCATCATTTGAGCCTGCCCCTCGTCAGGTCGGCGCTGCAATTCCTGACGGGCACCCGGAACCGGGGCTCTTTGTCGGGGATCTTTTATTCCTGCCGGTGGGTGCAGTGGGGGTAAGGGCCCTAGTATGTGTAGATGTGAAAAGACATGTGAATTAAAATAGGTCAGTTAGTCCTAGTCGATATTTATTCAAAAGGTAAACTGCCTAAAATAAAAAAGTGTGAGAGGGGCAAAGGACTAGACGTAATGTTACTAGTGGTGTGTGCCCTGCTCTCAAATGATCGACATGTTTCGTGCCTATCGTGTCATAAAGATCTGGGCACTTCCTCAGGATCAAAGGGACACTATCTACACTGAAAAATATGTATATAGGTAAGTGAATACTACATACCCCGATCTCAGGTTTAATCTAGGTTATCCACAAGTACATGCTTGCTACAGCAGTCGGCGGTAATAAAAGGACACCAATAGGGTCCGATAGTATCACGTAGTGCGCGATTGACCTACCCTGCCGCCGACACCGGGATGGGCACACACCACTAGTAACATTACGTCTAGTCCTTTGCCCCTCTCACACTTTTTTATTTTAGGCAGTTTACCTTTTGAATAAATATCGACTAGGACTAACTGACCTATTTTAATTCACATGTCTTTTCACATCTACACATACTAGGGCCCTTACCCCCACTGCACCCACCGGCAGGAATAAAAGATCCCCGACAAAGAGCCCCGGTTCCGGGTGCCCGTCAGGAATTGCAGCGCCGACCTGACGAGGGGCAGGCTCAAATGATGAAGCATGACACCCAGTTCTCTGGGTGTGTGAGAGCCCTAGTTCCAACAAGGAGAACTCCTTCTCCTTAAATAACCTGATAGCGGTTGCTTTGACTCCATTGTCTCTATGAGCCCTACTCCTTTCCATTACTTGTCCTGGAGGAACTTCGTACTAGATTTGTACACAGCCTTGTTGGGGCACGTACGTTGGACCTCGGTAAACTTGCCCCTTAGTCCCTTCTTTGTTTGAATTAATTAGCTGATGTTTGCCAGATTGGCCACAGGCCCCCAAAGAATTCCTGTGCGCCATTGAAAAGGCGAAATTCCTCCGGAACTTCGCTAAAGGCGTCGTTAGCAAAATATTGAGCACTCCTTCGGTGCCGGTGGAGCAGGGTGACATCACCTGTCATGGGGTGATTATGCACCTGTGAAATGTTGGATGCCGGGACAACGAGATGCAGCTCGTGCACAGTGACCATGGTGCATAGGCCGTTCCACTGAGGAGGCAACTGGAGGTAGAGGCGTTCCCCGCATGCCCAATAGATGTCCATGAGGCTGGAGGTGCCGTCTTGGAGGTCCAAATTAAAGATAGTACTGTTGCAGTTTGTGTTACGGCCCACAGGACGTGTACCATTACCTACGAAGCAAAGGAGAGGATGTTTTAGCTTGTATGCTCTCTTCCATTTGTATATTGTATCTTTACCAAAGGTGTACCTTCTAGTTTCCTGTGCCCACACCTCCTCGCACTGTGTCTCTACGTCCCAATCAACACTCTGTTCATATTCTGTCTTTACAAAGGGTCTTCCTAAGGAAGCTGCCTTACATACCAGGGCGTCTGGGCCGTGCCATTTGTTGTTGAAATACACATGGGCCTGCAAGAGTAGCACAGACCTATACTGACAGGGACATTGAGCAACGTGTGAGCTATTGTTGTCGTGCAGCGGGGGCTTGTTGTGGAGTTGTTTGTCTATTCTTTCTTTGCATACTGCCGGGGGCGATGTAAAAGTGAAAAACCCAGATGCCTTAAACTCATGCTCATAATTTAGTATGAGAGGGGTTTCCCACCTATACAAATTCTCCATTTCCCTCTCAAATTCTGACACGTCAGTGACAACCGTGTGAGTTAGATAATTAGAATCCCATTCTGTGGTGTTTACAAACACAGTGTCCATTTCTGCTGACACAAGCTGTATTTGGCCGTATATACGGCAAAGGAACAGATGGAGGAGACATTTGGCAGTTGGTGGTGGGACTTCTTTGGAAAAAATCATGTTGTCTGTGCCTACTGCATGAGGAATGTGTGAGCACACGTAGCATGACTCGTTTGTTACCTTTTGTCCTATTTTGGTCATGTGCCGGTACCACATGTTATCTAACAGGGCGTTATGGGCTCCATGATCCTCTGTTAACTTGTCAGGACGTGTGGAATGGAAGTTGGGCAAGGGATGGTGGTGTGCAATATGAACCATTGTGTCCTGGAGAGCGGTGGCCCAATCTTGTGTTACCTCAGGCTTTGGTCTACGGGCCCTCCAAAACCTTGGCCTGCCCCGTTTAAATCTACCGGTATTGCGGGAATTGGGATGGCCTTGCAATTGTGGACCTATTGTGATGTCCAGAGTACCATCCCATGGAGTGGTACTTGGAACCAGGACAGCAGTCGGGGACGTGGGATGTGTGCTAGTGTGTGTGCTATCGGTGGTACAATCTGGGAGTTGTGGATCTTCGGTGCTGTGTTGGAAGTGTTTTCGGGCATGTGTAACCGCTGGTACAACTGGTTGTCCTGTAAAAGGTGTGGTAGCATTAGCAGAATAATACAGCCTACTGGTTGCTAGGTAAAACATATAGAAATTAAATACTGCTAGTGTCACTGTAGCAATAATACAGAATGTTAGAACAAAGGAGATACATATCTTTGCATTTTCTTTATGGTCTTCATCAGTGAGCATGTAAGTGTCGTTGTCTTCTTCATCAGAGGATGAAAACCCGCTGTCTCCATGGAGCGGCACCATTAGTATGCCTTTTCCCTCCTTTAGTCCATTGGCTGAGGTGGTGGTGCGGGGTCCAGGCGGACGTGACTGCGATCGATCCATGCCTTTCTCTCAGCTATTCGTACTGCAGTTGATGATGAATCTATCACCTGGAAGGGGCCTTCGAACTTGGGGTCCTTCCAACGTCTGACGTTTTTCCGGACAAAGATCAGCGTCCCGGGACGGAGTGGCGGGAGCTCAGGATCGGTGGGGCCCTTTTCTTTCCTCTTGGATACCTGGGTAGAAAGGAACTGCGCTGCGCTGGTTAGTTGACACAGATATTGGTAAAGCTCAGCCCTAACTACCTCCGCGGATGATTCACTATCTGTTTTAGGGCGTGTGGACGGTACCATTACATTTATGGATCGTCCAGTGACAAGCTGATGGGGCGTGAGGTGGTGATCCGAACTTGGGGAGTTTCTTAGTGCAAAGAGTGCTATGGGTAGACAATAAAGCCATTTCTTTCCTATTGTTGCACTTATTTTGCTTATTTTATTTTTGAGCAAACCGTTTAGGCGCTCACAAATGCCGTTGCTTTGTGGGTGGTAAGCTGATGTCAGTTTGTGTTTAATACCTAGCATTGTGGTCAGGGAGGAAAAGATGGCGTTTGAAAAATGACTTCCGTTATCGGACCGGATGGCGTCCGGGATGCCCCAGCGAGTAATGACATCACGGAGTAGGAATGTGGCTGCTGCTTTGGCATCGCAGTGGACGCAGGGTCCAGCTTCGATCCAGCGTGAAAATGGACACACTACTACAATGAGATAGCGGTAATTTTGGCAGCGATCGATCATGTCGACATAGTCAATGTGTAGTTCTTTGAAGGGGCCTGATGGTCTAGGAATTGTGGAAGCAACAGTTTTGAGAGTCGGGTTTGGGGAATATTGTTGACAGATTAAACATTTATTAATGAAAAGCTGTATCTGTTCATGGGCATTGGGAATGAACCAGTCTGTCTGCAAGGTGGTGGACATGTTATCTCGGGTGACATGCGTAGGAAGGTGGAGTTGGTCCAACGCCACTTGCAATAAAGCCTGTGGCATCACAGGTTTCCCTGTTATTGTCTGTCTGTAAAGGAAGTCGGCGGAGTCCTGTTGTACTCCCTCTTCTTCCACAACTCTTTCTCTTGATCTGGTGCACTTTCTTGCATTTCTCTGAGGTGTAATTGTGCAATATGATCATATTGCTGTGTTGTGTCAATGTCAAATGGGGTTGGTAATTGGGATGGTGTTTTTGAAGTACCTTCATTGCTGTTGTCATGCTCTGTTGGAGGTAGTTTTTGGGAAAGTAAGATGGGGGCAAATGGAACTTCTGGTGTTGCTTGAGATAAGGGGCTTGTTGCGGGGGGGCCTCTGGCTGCAGCCTTAGCTGCCCAGTCTGCCAGGGCGTTACCTCTGGAGACAAAATCTTGGCCGTTGGTGTGCGCTGCGCATTTGACTACGGCTAGTTCAGCTGGTAGTGTAAGGGCCTCAATAAGTTCCTCTAGTAACTTCTTGTGAATGACAGGTGTACCATCTGATTTAAGGAAGCCACGCCTTTTCCAGCGAAGGATGCTGGAGTGTGTTGTTGTGGTGACGTATGCAGAATCAGAATAAATTGTAATGCGGTCATCAGCTCCAATTTTTAAGGCAGATATCAGTGCTACTAGTTCAGCTGCCTGGGCCGAGTAATGGGATGGTAATGTGAGCTGCTGTGCAATGTCTAGGGAATCAGAGGAATCATTCTGCTGTGCTCTAACTACTGCAGCTCCTGTGTACCTGACTCCTGTTTCTTGATCAATGGTGGAGGAGCCATCAACAAAATATACAGTACTGTTTGGCAAGGGGTCCTCTTTGCTGCTCCTGACTCATCTGGAGAATATGTGGCACAATCATGGGGGTCATCATCTGAAGTGGCAATGGGACGGGCAAAAAATGTGGCAGGGTTTACTGTGTGGCATTTGACAATTTTCAGAGAAGGCAATGACAATATGACTTCGTAACCTGACACTCTTTGTGTGGTTAAGGTTGTCTTGGCTTTTTGTATTATTGCAAAAACAGCATGTTCGGTGTACAGAGTCAGTGGGGAGCCCATTACAATGGGGGTGCTTTTCTCAACAGCAAACGCTGCGGCAGCAAGGGCTTGCTCGCAGGGGTAATGACCTTTCATGACAGCGTCCAGCATGCCGCTGAAGTAGGCAATGGGCTTATGGCCCATGGGATATTTCTGGGTGAGTACTGCAGTCATGACTAAACCATCACAGTGGGTGAATAGGTAGAATTCTTTTGTGTAATCAGGTGATCCTAACACCGGTGCATTTGTTATCTCATCTTTGAGCTGGGTGTAGGCTGTTCTCATTTCAGGTGTCCACTCTATTTTGTTGTGTCTGTCTTTGCCCATTTTCACTGCTTTCAGCAATGGGGCAGTTATTGTCGCGAAATCGAAGACCCACTGACGGACATAGTTCACCAGGCCGAGGAATTTTTGCATGTCTTTAACCGTTTGGGGTTCAAGAGTGCCATTTATTGCCTCAGCTCGACCTGGAGTGACTCGTCTGCCTGATGCTGACAGTAGCTGACCTAGATAGTGTACCTCTTTTTGGCAATATTGTAACTTTTGTTTGTCAACTTTGTATCCTCTTTGCGCTAAAGTTGTCAGTAAGAAGATGGTGTCTTTCCTGCATTGTTGTTCTGTGGGGCTGCAGAGCAGTATATCATCGACATACTGCAGTAAGGTGCTGTCACATTGAAAATTGGACAAGTCTTCTTTGACAACCCTGTTAAAGACGCTAGGGGACTCACAGTACCCCTGAGCCAGTCTTCGGTATGTTAATTGCACATTTCGGAATGTAAAAGCCAATAGGTATTGGCTGTCTGGGTGCAGGGGAATGCTGAAAAAAGCATTTTTCAGGTCGATGACAGAAAAGTACTGTGCATCGGGGGACGTTCGTGAGGATGACAGAGGGGTCTGGGACGATGGGGAACTCTGGTATGACTATGCTATTGACGGCGCGAAGATCATGTACTAGCCTCCATTGATCTGTCTTCCCCTTGCGCACAGGAAAAAGGGCCGTATTACAAGGAGAGATACAAGGATATATTACTCCTTGATCCAGCAATGCTTGTATGGTAGGGGCAATACCCTCCTCTGCTGCCTTGGACAAGGGATACTGTTTTATTCTTGGTAGGATAGCGCCTTGTTTGAGTGTTATCTTAAATGGCATGGCAGAGCTGATAAGGCCTACATCGTTTGGGCCTGTTGTCCAAAGATGTGCCGGTACTTGAGCCAAATCTGCCTCTCGGACAGAGTCATAGCTGGGGGCGACAGTTGGTGTTCTAATTTCCACTGTTACTGAGATCGGCACATTGTTTTGATAGATAATCTCTGTTTTGGAGTAGTCTTCAGGGGATCCAAATAACTGGGCATCTGAAATGTCTCTGACTAACTCTTTTGGTTCAATGAAAATGACACAAGCCCAAGTATGAGCATTGTCATCGCATGCCAGGAATGCGCCATAGGTGGGAGTTATCTCAAGGGTGCAAATGTCAAGGGTCACGTGTTTGTCTAATGTCTGTGAGCCTGATGCTTGGGGTCTGAAAAGAAACTCTTTTGGTAACTGAACAGTGCGGCCTTGCAATTCGGGAGTGGTGGCGACAATAGTGTGGACAGCTGCAGAGAAGGCGTGCTCATCCACTGGACGTGCTCTGACCTGGCTGTTTAAGGAAGAATGTGCAGTGACTGCCATTATCCTAGTTAGTGGGGTACCTGGTATGGAGCAAATCATTGTTCCATTCTCATCAAAGTGGATAGTCATGTTTAGTTTGGCCATGAGGTCACGTCCTAAAAGATTGACTGGGGACCTGGGTGAATAGAGCAGTGGCTGTTCCACTACATGGCCTCCTATCTCAATTGATACTGGCTTGGTGAAGGGGACCCTTGCTATTGCCCCAGAAAATCCCTGTGTGTCCGCTATTTGATCAGAAATGGGCAGAGGGCCACCTGTAATGCAGGAATATGTGGCACCTGTGTCAACAAGAAAGCTATATGTTCTGTTATTTATCGTGACACTTGCAATAGGGTCCTCCTCAGTATTGCTAGTGCATGACAAAATTGGGCACACAAGAGTTGTCTGTGGGCTGTCCTAGCCAGTGTATCCTCCAGCCTGATATTGCTGGATGGTGCCCTGGGTAAAGGGGTTGTTGGAGGCAACAATCGTTCCTCCTAGAGGTACATTGTTTTGGGTTTGGGGGACCACTTGATAAGCAGGTACTTGCTGTGGCTGTTGCATTGGAACCTGCACCTGTTGGGCCGATGGCTGAACTTGAGCCATTATGGGTGCTTGGAGCTGTACTTGTTGCTGCTGTGCTGGTTGGGCATACGAGTATAGTATTTGGGGCTGTTGAAGGTGTTGTTGCGTGGGCTGCTGTTGTTGGAATGGTGCTGGTGCTTGGTAGCCGGAACCCATGTACTGCGGTCCCATATCTCGCATCTTAGCGCAGCACTCTCTTTGTATGTGGCCTTGTTTCTGACAATAATAGCAGATGATGGGCGATCCTGGCTGCTGTGGAAACCTTGGCTGTCCCATCCCTCGTCCTCTTCCCTGTATACCTGTGTTCCTATTCATGCTCTGTCTGTTATTATAGTAGGGCTGTATGTCAGTACTGTAAGCAGGTTGTGCTGGCATGTATTGTACCATTGGCGGTGGTTGTGGCTGAGCATACTGTATGATAGGCTGGGGTTGGACTTGTATGTGTTGCACGGCAGGTTGTGCTTGAACCTGTTGTGGGGCAGGTTGGACGTTGCCTGCAAGAGCATTCATGGCAGCCTGGGGGAAGGATGTTACTGCCGTCATCTGAGAGACCGGTGCTGCAAACATGACTGTGTCTGCATTGTCTTTTTTCTTATTAAGTTTCTGTTGTACCAATTTGGCAGCGGCATTCTCTATGGCCAACTGTCTATTCTTTTCCTGTTCCTGTCTCTTCTTGCAATAATGTATAATGTGATCTTGTATCTCAGGCCATGGCTTACATTCCATTGCTACTATGCCATCTAATTTTTCCTGCACTTCAGTGGGCAGACCCTTTTTTATTGTGTGATAAAATAGTCTTCCGTACCCTCCTGCTGCATCCCATCGTTGCCCTAACTCCTGATGCCATTTTTCTTTCATTCTGGAAAGATAGTTGGCTGGGTCTTCATTGGGTTGCATGGTCTGTGACAACAGGGCCCCAATATCAGGAACATCAGGGAATTTTCTGCGCAACTCAGACCAGGCTAGTGTTCTGATCTCATTAAAGGAAACACCATCATGTTTGGTGTTTGTTTTTGTAAGATTGGCATGGACACGTGTGAAGAGATCTTCTGCGTCTTCTCCGATAAGGGAGATCAGCAGGCTTTTCACATCTCCTATAGCTATGTTGTTACCTGTGGTGTAGTTTTCAAAAGCTGCAATCCACTTTTCCAGCACCCTCCGTAAGAGGAGGGAGATGTTTCTTGAGATTCTCTTTGTCTAGTGTAGACCACGGGATATAAATGGGGGATCAGTGACATTTTTGTACAGCAGTGGCATCTGGCGCATCACTCCTATGCGTCGCACTGTAGGTCCTGTAGAGTCATGCTGGCGGGCATATTTTTGCCAGACCTTTAAGCTCTCTCGCATGTACTCATAGTCCCAATTCTCATCTCCTAATCCTTTTAGAATACATTCAACTGCTGTTGCCATGTACTGAGGCTCAAAAGAGCCTTCTCTTGGCCATGGGAGCATTTGTGGTGCTAAGGGTTCTGACCGGCCCGCCAAGTCGTCTGAGAAGGGGTTAACTGCATAGTCTGAACCTTCTCCCAATGTCACTATCTCATTGGGAGTGAGATCATTGCTTGTTTGTGGTGCGCATGGTCTGCTAAGACTCATGTTGTGTTTTTTTTTCATCCTAACGGTACGCAAGGAAGCAGAGCCCGAGACGTCATATAGTATGTCGTCCGGGCGCCCATGTGTCCCCAGGATTTTAAGCTTCTGCGCTTCTGTTGGCCTTTCCTTCCTTCTTACCACTGGGTTTTCTGCCTGCGAGTGTTCACAATATAAAGGGAGCTCACTAAACAAGGGATTGTGACCTTCTCGTACCAGTAGTGGTGCCCTTTCTGGCCCTAATTCTGGTGGTGTTTGGTAGGCCTGGTGTGTGTTGGTAACTGATTGCGTTATTCCAGAGGCGGCAGCGTCACAGTGGTGGGGGTGCTCACCACCTAGTGATTGTCTAGCCCCCTCCTCAGCTTGTGATTTCTCTTGTATGAGCTGGTGCAGTGTAGGTGCAGGGAAGGGGAATTCGTATCGCCCGACGCCCGAGACATCTAGATTTCTTGCAAGGGCAAGAAGTTTTAATGTCTGTGTTGTCCTAAGGACAAGTAGACCATGCACTATAGTAAATTTTGACACCTGACGGAAACAAAGTGCTTTATAGAAGAGCCAGTCACATTACACAAGGACGCATTCATATTTTATTGCTGTAGGCACGGGAAGGTTAAAAGATTTGTCCGGACTCACAGGATGTAGAACAGATGCTGAGAACCGAACCTAGTTACCCAGCTCCAAAGTCGGCCGCTCTGGCTGTTAGGCCAAATCGTCTCCAGTGAATATGAGCATGATTAAGTTTAAATTGGCAGGTTCCATACAGAAATTGCACAGCGCTGTCAGCTAAGAGGTTTTTGTCTTTCTCCACGAATCTTTCCTGTGGCTTCGGGGCTCCTCTTCTTGCCCTTTTATTCCTTAGAGCAAGAGGGAAACATGACGCAGCATCTGCAGTCCGAGAACAGCCATAGCATCGGCGGGTAAGAGCCTGGCGGACTGTGCTCTCTCCTGGGCTCTCTGTTCACCCTTCGGATGTGCTGCCCTTGGGCCTCTCAGATACAGCCCGCAGGACGCTCCCCACTCACTCGCATTTGAGGCCTGCAGTGAAGTAATTCACGGGCCACTCCCTTCGCACATTTTGCTCCCCACTGGCCTCATCTGCAGCCCCTGCTCCCCACCCTGGACATATCATGTTTCAACCAGGGTCTACATTAAAGCTCCTTACTTTCCCTACGGCTCTCATGCAGCCTCCTGGCCCACCGGCCGTTACTTCCCTTTCCATGAGCCTCTCACGTCTTACCCGGTGCCTGCACTATGCTTTTTCTCTCCTCGTGGCTTATCTGGTCCTGCCTCTTGCCAATGCCTTCTACCTAGAAAACTAGGTGTCCTCCACTTGTCCCTTCAACATCCGGGAATAAGAGGCCGAAAGAAGAAATTAGAAGGTGAAAAATGCCTGTCTAGGCAGGTTTGCAAGTAATGTTTTTACCACAAACTAAAAGCCCTGAGCCTTAATTTCAATTAAATGTTACCAAAATCTTGCACTTAAAATTGTCAGGGACTTTACATGCTTTTCTGTGCAGCAGTAAGCATGACTTTAGGGAAGCACTGGGGCGCTAGACTAAGGGTGATCTCTTCTATAGCCAGGACGAAAGGCATCCATTTACAAGGTCTGCTGGGGGATAGGTGACCACAGGGACTGAAGCTCTAGTCTCACTGAAGACAGGCATTCCCACAGGCATACCAATAACACATATTTTATCTAATTTATGGCAAGCAAGTTTCTGAAAGCTCTTTTTGATCTAGCTGCCCCTGCAAACAGTATTAAAGTTCTGGTCAAACCACTTGCTCCTATGATGTTTAGAAACATATAGTTGTTTTAGGTAGCGCTTAGTACAAGGGGTTAACCTATATCTAAGCACAACCAATCCTGAAATATTAGGACAGGAGGACCATGAAAACTTAACACTTGCCCAGGATCACACAATGTGGTTAAGTGGTTGTGATTAGAGGTTAGAGGTTAGAGGCTCCGAACCCTCGTATGGCAGCCGAGAATTAAGCCACATTTCAATAAGAGCCTGGTGCATTGTGTGCCTACATGAGGCAGAAATGTACTTCAAATGTACCGGGAGGGGTAAATAGTTAAAGCAGCATGTATGGTAGGACAGTGTGTTTATGCAGTGCACAGAAAAGCGCTTCTTAAAAATAGATAGGAAAGTAAACTCGGTTGAGAAGATAAGTGTGTCCAAAGAAATCTGCCTCTAGTGCCCCAGATTCTCTTTCTCAGCTACATCTTGCAATGGAGCTGAACATGAAATGCCACCACAGATCCAAGGCTCTTAATCCCAGGCAGTCAATAATTACGTTTTTTTCTGCTGGAAAGTAATCACATGCAAAGCAAGTAAATACACTACATGGAAAAGTTCCAGTTAGAAGCTGCTTAAAGCAGAAACAGCTAACTTTGCAAACCTCTCAGGAGAGCCAGTAGAAGCAATTGAATGTGTACTTATGCTATGTGTCAGCCAGCATAAATGACAAAAGTACCAACTATAGAACCTCCTCTACTTGCTATGTAACACCCCGTGCCCTACTGCCTTCCTTTCCCTTTCTGCCCTCTACCATCCATCTAGTTCGCTGTGTTTCTCATCTCCCTTTTCTGTTAAACCCCGAACCATCTCTCTTCTTTAAAAATCAGCATAACCATACTTTTGTTGTATTCCATCCCCTGAAGCCGTAAGTGGTTCCTTCTTTAACACCTCTCCCGTTTTTAGCTGTTAACTAATGGGCCATCAGTGGTTCCCACTGTAACCCCTGCCTAAGGGCATCACTGCCTTCCTCTGCAACTCCTCCTGCTCACCCAGTTACATCACTGCCACCCTGTGTAACACCTCCCTCAGGACATCACTGCTTCCCTCTGTAACTCACCCTGCACACCCCATATACATCACTGGCTCTCCATGTAACCTCTTGGTCATCACTGACTCCCATTGTAATACCTTTTCCATCTCTAGAGCCCAAGTAATGTTGATGTGAATGTTTGTAAGTGTTGTCACCTCTGTCATACATGTGATGGCAGGGGTTTCCCATGTTCTGGTGTCAGGGAATGCCTAGAACATGTTACACCTGGAGGACACTGACAGGTGCTTCCTCTTAAACTTCTTGTGTATAGTGTACAGGTGCAACACTTGCCTCTGTAGTCTCTATTGACTTGTTCTCTGGCTGCTGTCCTGAGGGAGACACCTACAGATTTGTGAAGTATTAATCAAATACTGGGGATATTATCCATTATTGGAGGCTGAATACTGGTGCTACCACCTCCATATTAACCTCATGACCAAGGTGACTGTCACGTCTACTGTAAGTTCATTATTTTCATCCTTTTTTCCATTCCTCTTTCTTCTTTTGCAAATGTTCTTAAATCTCCACTCTTCCCATCTCTCTCTGACTTTTTATGTTTTTTTTTTTAACACCCACCTATGTCACTCTTTCTTTAAGTTGCCATTGATTTTTTTACCCTATTCCATAACCTCTCCTTCCTTTCTGTCTAGCTGCAAACTTGAGAGATGGCTTTCTGGGACAAAATGATGGTTGAGCACATCTGGATAGCACAAAGTAAAAACTATTCATAAGTTGTTGTTTCTGGTCAAAATCCTCTGTGTCTGCACCCAAGACCCTTTCAAAATGCCCCCACAATTTGCTAGAGTACTCTCAAGCCTCCATTTGAAAAGATGGGGAAAGTTTTGAAAACAAACAAGTTAATTTAGCGTGCTACTCGCCGAAAAAGCACTTCAACGCCTCGTCAGGGGTAGTAAGCGCTATATAAATGCAATTACAGTACAATACAATTCTTCTGGCTTTTGTCATCAGGCCCCTGAGTTTTGTTGCTAGATTTGTCCTGCCAGTCACCTTATTCATGTTTCTTCCTGGGTGTCTGCTTATACCACAGTGTAATTTATTTAAAAATGCAAGTCTTTGGGGTTCCAGATCTTGAAAGCGGACCTTTCCAGATTAACAACACGTTTGGGACCCGATAACACTGCATACATGATCTTTACTAGTAGATCAAGCCAGAACCCACTGGCATCCATCAATAGACAAATGTAACCGGAATTTCTCTGAAATGGAAATTCCAAGACTTTGCCACATGGAAGCAAAAAGTAAGCAACCTTCCACTCTCTGCCCCCACAGAGAGTGATCTGCATATTGTGAACCCAATAGAGCAATATTTTTGTGAAATATCTTTAGAACACAATATGTTTGTCAACAATACTCTGTCATACAATCATTATTTGAAGACAGACTGTCCTGACTGGAAAATTACTGTTTCAGCAAGTGCTAACCACTTCTGTTCCTGGCCTACTGAAAGCAGCTCTGATTTGTCCATAAAGCCTAACACCACAGCTTTTCTCATGGTTACATTTCTGTCCTAAGTCTGCTGCAGAGGCATGCCACCATCCAAAGGGAACATTAAGGTTTCAATCACTGCAGTCAATCACTGTCACAGTATACACATACCAGCTTACTTTCACTGGCACACATTTCTGCAGCTTGTACCTTAGGGTGCTGAGACTAACAATATCCATAAGAGAAGCAATGGTACTTGCTTGGTCTCAGTATCATCCACTTACATAAGTTATTTTAGATAAGCAATTCAGAACATGAACTTTCTTTGTGCCAGCTTCATATAACTAGCAGGTGCAGGGCAGTTAGCCCCGGCCTCTACTTAAGACCTCTTGGATCGTCAGTCTGCGATCTCTTTCAAGAGTGCCTGATACTCTAATAATACTCTTTAACATAAATTGGGTCTTGGGCTTGTTGAAGATATTACTGGCCAGCCAACCAGTATCGCAATTAACTCTCATGCACACCTCAATAATACTTCTAGAACTGTCTGTGTTCACTTTGGGAATGTTGAGATAATTTCTACAGCACAGGCCTAAATGTACCCCAGCCCCAAATTGGCTGCAGGAGTTTCATAACATAATGTCATAGTGTCCAATTTGTACAAGTGAAAAGCTCACACATTTCGATAGATGATTCTTTGATCTATGTGGGCTGAAATCTGCAGAACCATCCCCTAAAAAAGGAAGTTGTCTTCTGCCCTTCCCAGGAGAGCTAGTTAAGTCATGGTTCACTGTGCAGGGCACTCATATATAGACATTGTCACAGATCATATTCATATCCACCTCTGCCTCCTCTAAGATATTTTGTAGATACCGGTTTGGTTCTAGCTGATTTGTGCACCGGGTAAAGTGTAATTTCTGATTCCTGTATGCTTTCTCTTTGTTTACATTGTTCTCCCAAGAGGCAGCTTCACTGCTTCAAGCACTAGGATGTCTAAAATGCACTCTCTAAGACCAAACTTACACTTTTGGCGGTCAGTTTAATTGATTTAGGGAATAGGTAAGACAAGTAGATTTCTTTGCAGGACAAGTAGTTTTCTGCACAATTTTGTCCACTGGACAAGTACATTTTTTAAACAATTCCACACCCCTGAGGTGGTCGTGATGGTGCTGGAGTGCCAGTCTTATTGAGTAGGTCTGAGAATGTTTTCTGCATGTTTTCTAATTTGGCTGACATGCGTCTCATTTTGTGCATCTGTTCGATGTGGCTGGGCGGCTGATGGATGTATGAGAGTTCTTTTTCAGGGTGCTCTGGTGAGATGCTTTCCAGACTCAGGCTTTTGCTCAAATCTACATTTGTTCTCCAGTTTTCGTATGGGGTGGGGAGATCTGTGAGGGGGGCAAGCCGTCCCTCAGTCATGCACGGCAATGGTGGGTTGTGAAACTCAATGAGCTGCCTCTGAGCTGTCATAAGGCCAGATCCTTGTCCTTCACGCAAGGGCGCAGTGGGAGTGAAGGGCAGGCTAGTTTGGGGTGGGAGGCCCGAACTTGGGAACAGTTGCGTGCCGGTGTCAAGTAAGGGGTTGGTGACCGTGGCTTGTTTAGTGCCGGTGTCACGGACGGCATTGCGGGGTGTACGTGAGTGGCGAGATGATGCTTGAGAGGCAGAGTCAGAGTCTTCCTCATCCTCTTCACCTGGGCGTAGTTGTGCAGTATTGACAGTTGGTGTAAATTTCAGTGACAGTTGTGCATCTATAAGGCCTGGGAGACCTGATACTGCTGTCTCTATTTTTGTACCGTGGGTGACGGGCATGTGTGTGTTGTGAAGTTCTGTCAGGTGCGGTTACACATCACCGGGGGGCATTGGTGGGGTCTGTGATCTGTCCATGCGGTGATACGGGTGACTGGGTGATGTGTGGGAAATCTGGAATTCATCTGTGTGTGTGATGTCTGTGTCTGGACTGAGGTGTGGCAACACCTCAGAGGAAGCATTTGGTAGTGGTTGGGAACCAGCAGCCGGACAATCATTAGTGGTAACTGGTAGGTCTGGTTGTTCCTTGTGAGTGCGTTCGGTATACATACCGCTGAAGTGGTATGGCGGAGGAGGCGAGGGAGCATTGGGTATGGCTGGGTGTGTCAAGTCAGAGTGTGTTTGAGCCTTGTCCTTAAAAATGCGCCAGAGATCTAAAGTAGCCTTTCTCTTCTGTAACTTAGTGCCAGAGTACTTAGTGTCTAGGAAGGTGGTGGCATGCTCTAGTATGATTGGATCAAAACTCCCTTCTGACGGCCACGGATGGCTCATTTTCGAGGTACCTTTATGCAATTCTCTACAATGTTTTAGTATATGTTGTTCTTGCCCTCCGAATGTTTTTAAAACATGTTGCAGTGGAGTGGCCATGTTGGTGTGTCTAACGCAGGACGCTTATGGGCAAGGCCTGAATTAGAGAAGGTGTTGATATTGAGGATGTGACCTTGTTACGTGTGATTGCGTGTTTCAGGTGCTAGGGACAATGTCTCTGATGAGTTCTTGCGCTACTGCCTGAATAACAATATCATACACACCGTCCTGTAAGTCTCGCTCTTGTGCAGGGGTGTATAGAGGGAAGCGAAGCCGGCCGTCAAAGCAGGCCTCAGCAATGTAGCTCTGGAGTGGGTGTCTTGGCCAAGTGCTTTGTAATAGTGCAGTGAGTGGCGATCCGGGGGGACGTATGATAAAAAAGATGTGAAAGTGAGTGGGCGTTTTATATACTGTAGAGCTCACTATGGCATTCATGAAGAGTTATTTCAAAACACAACGCTTTGAGGGTGAATGTCGCTAGTGTTAGAAAGGGATGCACTTAGGTGTGTGGCGAGGGTTGAGTGTCCGGAGCATCAAGAGGGACGTCTTTTACTAGTTCCTCTCCTATGGCGCTAATAATAATGTGGTATAATGTTTGTCTTAGGTCCAGTTCCTGTGGTCCGGCATATATTCCGGTAGGGGAGAAATCAGGGAAGTGGAGCTGGCTCCGAGAGAGCGCAGCAATGATCTTGCTTTGTAGCGGGTTGCGTGGGTAGGATGCCGTTAATGTGGTGGGTGTCTCCAAGCCTGGGGATATTACGCGGATACGTATGGAAAAGTAACTCGGTGTTTTATGAACAGAGATGCCTAAAATCCTGTTCATGAGGATCAGTAGTAAATGAGGGACGAGAGTGTTCCCTAAAATGTTATTACTTGCGAGGTTTTTGTTTTTTCTTTTGTCCTTTGGTGGCAATGGTGGCAATTGGATGCGGGAAAGATGGTGTTAGTGAGAGCGTTATCTGCTGTTCCTGGGTGTAGTCAATCCCAAAAAACGAAATATGGTGAGAAGGACAGTACTTGTTAAGGGTGTAACGTGGACAAAGGAAGATGGGTGACCAGTGGAAAGACCTACAACGTAATTGTTAACTAAATATACAAAAATATGAGATGCTGTACTAGTAGGGGAGAGTCACACATTCCCTAAAATGGCTGGAAGTGCGAAGGTGGGCAGGCAGGGGGAGACACAATCAGGACGTCCGGGTCAGGGTCCAGCAGGTCCACCGACTCGTCCCGCAGGAGTGCCGCGAGGAGTGGGGACACGTTAACAGGAGATGGCGGGTAATGGATAACACTGTTAGAGGCGAATGTTGAAGCTGGGGAGAGTCAGGGGTGCCAAGATCAGGGGTGTTGCCTCTTCAGGGGATGGCGTGGAACGTACGGAGTCTGTAGTAGACTCCCCGTATATGGGAATGACAATGGGAGAGTCAGCAATATAAACAGGGGAGCCTAAGGATGGTGCGGAGAGGGAGGAAGAATTAGAGGATTGGTCAGGCCAAAGCAGATCAGGGCGAGTGGTGTCTGGCGGTGGTGGAGGCTGGGAGGAAGCGGTGGCTGAGGGAGGTAAGTCTGTGAGAGATAAGACGGAGAGGCGTATTTCAGTGGTGGGTGTAAAGGTAATCCCTAAGATGTCCCATGCAACGGCAAGAAGGTCACTTTGATGGCGTGTAAGGGGAATAAAACGATCAAGGGAGGTGTGGTAGACAGCAGTGGCTGTGCCACGCACTGAATGAATAAGAAGGCTAAGAATTGGCGGGGGTCAAGGGACATACCGGAGAGGAAGGGGTTTAAGGGAGCAGACAGGAGGAATGGAGATACGACCCCACCCCCCTTGGCTACCAAGTGGCCTGGACAATTGGTAGGCAAAAGTGTGAGAGATAGAAAAAAAGAGGCGCAATGAAGGTGCAATGTGCAACAAGGGAAGGCGAACAAATACCTAGCGGGACTGCCGCTAATGAGACAAGGCAATCCAGACAACAGCTACCTGGCGGAGTTGCCGCTACTGAGGAGGAAAGAGTGGGGGGGGGCAACTCAGACAACAGCAATAACTGGCAGCCCTGTCACTCGGCTAGTGACTGTAGAGCCGGCAGGGCAGCAACAGATGGGGCGGGACTGGGAGGCAACAGTGGCGGGGCAGCAGGGCAGACAAATGCTTAAGGAACAGAAGCACAAAAACAGAAATAACAGACAACAAATAAACAATCATTAAATAAACGAAATGCAAGTTAAAAAAATAATCGTGATCACTTGTGACATACGTCGTCCAAGAGCAGCCTGCGAGGACAGAGAAAGGAGGGGCGAGGGGGAGCTGGGAAGGGGAGAGGTGCACTTCCTCGTTCTGCGATCGCACTGAGCAGAAGAAGGCGATGGGAACCTCCAAAGGCACAGAGCAGCCGAGATAGGCACTTCCTCAATACCGAAGTGCGCAGCTAAAATCGGAAACGCGCGCCTGGCAGAGAGAGATATGAGCCGAAGAGATAAGAATAAGAAGACACCCAAGCCATGCAGAATTGAATCTTAAGAAAAGGAGAAGGAGACGGCAGAAAGGGAGAAAATGGGGAGGGGCAAGGTAGAGAATGTGCGTGGGTGAGCCATGGACCAAGAAGGAAACACAAGAAAGCAGCAAATAGGAAACACAAGAAATGAACAACTGGAGCAGAGAACAACCAACAAACCTATTAAAATGAAATTAAAACCACCGAAAACTGACCCACCGCCACACAGTATGGCGCAGAGACAAGACGAAGACCACACCTTAAATAGCACAATGTAGGAGGACCCCACCCTGGAGTCAGCAATAATAACTTACACGTGTGCCACCTGCGCACAGTGCCAAGGACGCAAAAGGCCTGTGTCAGAATCTAGACAGCATGGAGAGTATCAAGGATTCCCAACCTGTGCAGAATTTAGGCAGCCACCCGCTGGACCAAGGACTCAGACCTGTGAGGGGTTTCAGGCACCGTTAAGCAGTGCCAAGGACTTCCAACCTCTATAGGAGTTTAGATACCCATCTGTCTAAGACACAAACCCTAACCAATATATGCATCACCATCACCTCACATAAAGAACGCCAACTCAAAACTCGACCAAAACACACACCCACATATATGATGACAGAAACCACTATTAAACAATACCTAGAAAGGCCAAGAGAAAGCAAGCATGAGGAAGCCACGAAGGAGCCGAGGAGAGCAGAGCGGGAAACCCCGAATAACCCCGGCAAGATGTGACCAGCCACAGAGGACGTCGTGGCAAGACAGTCAATCACAGGGGGACAAAGGAGCAGACACAAGGGAGACCCTGGAGGGCAGAGACAACCAGACCTACCTCTCCACACACGCCACACCCTGCGGTAAATTCAAGGAAGAAAAAATAAAACTATCCCTGACTTACCCAGGTGGCCGTGAGGAGAGGAGAGCCTGAGGGGCAGCCGCAGGTGAATCCCCAGTGTGTGTCCCAGGACCGCACCGTAGAGGACCCGCCAACCGAGACCTTCTTTTTCGTGGTCGCCACTGATAGAGGGTCAAAGGTGGCCACACCCTTCTGCTTACCGGCTCCTGAGAGCCCTGTCTCGCACTCTGCTCGTTCACTTGAAAGGAAGGAACAATGGTGTGAAATACAGTGACACTTTATTAAGCAATTCAGTAACACAGAAAATTGTTCATTTAAAGTTGCCCATCAAACACATGAGCAGGATAAAAGCATCAACAATGTTATAATTCAGTTGTTCAAAATGAAGCACAATTTCCAATTGTTCATTTAAAGCTGCCCATCAACACATGAGCAGATAAAAGCATCAACAATGTTATAATTCAGTTGTTCAAAATGAAGCAAATATAGAGATTATTTAATGCACAGCTGCCTAAAGGGCAACCCTGAATTTAGAGAAGATGAATAGGCAGGCGCCTAGAAGCGCCTAGAAGGCAAATCTTAAATGAGAAGGCAAAACCATCCAAGGCTACACAATTTAAACTAAAACAAATGCAATGGCTTGGGTTTGGATGAGCTAAAATAAAGAGGCTGACAAAGCCAATAAGCTAATAATTAGACAAAAGCATTACCACCTTGAGAGTGGAAGTTCTAGGCCCAATCAGGATAACGGTCGACCGGGAACCCTCACCATGCAACTAGGCACTGGTTTGCAGAGTTCGGGGCTTGACAGGGGTGCAGATCTTTTATATGGTTTAATGCAAAAACTGTCAACCACCTTTGACGTGGGCCTTTGACCACAAGCTTACGGTTACCTCGGAAAGATTTCGAGAGCACGGATGTGGTATCATGAGAACACAGGTGTTCTTTAGCAGGTGTTCAGTGCTCTTGACCGCAAACAGTAAACCCACAAAAACAAAAAATAAGTTTTACCGTAAAATTCTCAGAAAGTAATATTTTATATATCATTTCTCTGTCACGTAACCGCAATCCAGTTTCGGTTTGAGCAAGCGTGGAAGGCTTCATAAGTAAAAATATTGCAAACATTGCTTATGAAACCGCCAGATGTACCTGCAGAGTGTCACCTACGTGTGGGTTGACCTCATTCTCGGAATTGTTTGTGAAACAGCCAGATGTACCTGCAGAGTGTCACCTACGCGTGGGCTGACCTCATTCTCGGAATTGTTGAAATTTACAAGGGGGGCTGGTGTCGCGGTGGATGGCACAGGTCCCTGCTGTCAGATTAGTGGAGCCTACGAGATCTGTTTTATATTAAAAAAAATAATAGCAAGAGGCACTGGGCTTTGGGCCTATGTGTATGTACCTAAAGTGGCATGCTTGGGCCTACATGTGTGTTCATCTAAGGGGGTTGACTTGGGCCTAAGTGCATGTATCTAAAGGGGGTGTGGACCACTGTGACAGGTACTAAAATAACTGAAAAAGAAATGGACAACTTAGATCATCTATCAGGGCCTGGCTGGGGGGCCTATCTGGGAGTGTCATGCTGCCTGAGCAGAGCAGGGTGATACTTTGGGGTTTCTATTATATAGTAAAACAGGTCCCTCGTACAGAGGTGCCAATCGACGTCGAGGCCTCATTCCTCACCTGCAAATTCACCTGTGGAACTGTCTCAGGGAAGGGCACTGACTACCTCCTCAAGAGCCTCTTTGCGCTCTTCTAGGCAAGGACAAGGAGCCAGCCATTACTCAGAGGCTTCACAGTCTTCTATTCACCTCTCCCCAAGGTGGCTAGAAAGTGTACACAAATAGCTCATTTCACGTAGCCCAGATTCGGAGTATTAGCGGACTAACTTCGCGGTCCCCTCCACAGGCACCACCTTTAGAGCCAAGACTCCTCTAGCTCGTTTGGCAGACGCCACACCTCTGCCCCATCACAATCCATGTTGATTAGAGATGCCACTCCTAGAACAGACCCAGGTCGCGGAGTAGGTCTCACCGCAGAGACAGACCAAGAGCTACTATGCCTGTCCAAACACCTCAAAGGCCTAGATCAAGCCACTGCGAACACAGATCTCCTACGTGGTCTACGTCTACACATTCATCAAAGAGGGATTATTCAACAGCACCTACGGATAATCCACCAGTGAGAATATCCCTAGTAGACGATCTTAATACCTTCAGTGAGGTATCAGTAAGAGGAACTGCCAAGCTTAACATTGACATTCCAGCGCCGCCTACAACCTCTTCGGTCATTTTCAAGACCTTATATCATAGGTCACCCTCAAGACCCTTGCTGCCTTTGATCCCAGGTCCTTTCCACCCAGTGATGGGCATTTTTCTCGCTCCAGCCTCCCTTCGAGCAGCCCCAGCGATTTTTATTTTTTTTTATTTTTATTTTTTAAAGAAATATAAGGCACCTGATTAAGACCTTTTATTTCTACGAACCGACCCTCCACCAGACTCTGTATTTATCGCTGTGGCCAAAAAAACACACTCCTTGGCTGCTTCATCGGCTGTACCTCCAGACAAGGATAGTAAGCATTTGGATTACTTGGGCAGGAAGATGGTTGGCACATCAGCCTTGTTTATGAAGCTGTCTAGTGCTGCAGCATTGCTGGGACGCTACGATGGGTCTCTCTGAGACTCACTTTCCAAATTTACATAAAAGCTTCCCAGAGAAGACAGGCAGGACTTAGAAGAGATCCTGCAAGAAGGTGGTTTGGTTGCTAACCAACTCATCTGCACGGGGGTAGACTGTGCTGACCTCGCAGCTCATGGATATTCCCATGGTGTAGGCACCAGGCGTTCTTCATGGCTCCATCTGACAGATCTAAAACCAGAGGCACAACAGCACATCTTAAACCTTCCCTTCACTGGCAACTTGTTGTTTGGGTCACACAGTGATGATATGACAAAAATGAAAGCAGAGCAAGCCGTGGGCCTATAAAAACTAAACGAATTTCGCCGAATGTTCTGATTTTACGACAAGCGTCCCTACCATCAGAGGGTTCAAACCCCTCACTGGGTTCCACAACAGCTATACCAACAAGCCAAACCTCATTATCAGTCCCGCCGTCCAACGCATGGCTGAGGAGCCACACGACAACCAGCAGCTTCTTCCAAAACACCAGGCAAACAATGAGTTGTTGCTTCCCTGTCGCTGTCTCTCGGTGGAAGTATCTACAAATATATCAACTAGTGGCGCAACATCACCAATGACAAATGGATCTTCAATGCTGTAGAGAATGAATACTCGCTTCGTTTTCATTTTCCTCCCCTGGCTGTTCCACCTTCAAAAGTCCTTTGCCACAAGCTGAAACTCTTGCAGAGCAAAGTCTCCATTCTGCTTCGCAAAGACGCATCACAGGAGGTTCTACTGGACAGTAGGAGTATACTCTCTGTATTTTCTTGTAAAGTAAAAATGGCCAACTGCAGAATTCAGACCCATTCTGGACTTCTGCTAACCAAATACGGCCGCAAGGAGAAATTCAGAATGTTGGCTCTACATCAGATATACTCTCAACTCAATCATGGGGGCTGGATGTGTTCCATCCATCAACAGGATGCCTTCTTCCACATACCGATAGCCAGGAAACATCAAAAATGTCTGCGTTTCAAAGTGGCATCCAAACATTACCAGTTCAAGGCTTTACCCTTTGGCCTGAAATCATCCCCACGCCCATTCACGAAGTGCATGGCCGTCGTAGTAGCAGCAGCCTTACGAAAGAAGAGAATATTTGTCTATCCATACTTCGACGACTGGCTGGTAAAAAGCTCCTCTCTAGCGCAAGCAAATGGATACTACCACATCTGCATCGAGACACTTCTATCTCTGGGTCTTCACATCAACATCGAGAAGTCAATCCAGATTCCAACTCAAAGGCTACACTATCTAGGTGCGACCCTGGACACAAAAGTCGCAAAAGTGTATTCTTTGGAGGAGAGACTGTCATCAGTCACTCAGAAGTGTGCCAAACTCCTGCACACTCGACACCCATCAGCCAGACAGATGACCGGGTCAATGGCCTCATGTATTTTTCTTGTTCCCAATGTCAGACTGCACATGAGACCGTTACAACAGAATCTGGAAGATCAGTGGAACCAATTCACAGATCATTGGGACAATGACCTCACCCTATCTCAGGCCGCAAAAGCATTCCTCTTATGGGGTTGTTTGACGGACTAATGAAACCCTTAACAACAAAGTCTTTTGGTACGCCTACATTACAACGGCAATGCCCTCACAACGCCAGTCTTCTCTACGAAACACTTTAGTGCGCCATCACATAGGTAATCATGGAATATGCCATTGCCACCAATGGCAATATAACCCATACTTTTACCACGCTTACAGTAAAATGCCTAATGGTATTTAATGAAAATAACCTATGTTTTATTGAAACGCATACTGAAGGTTCCTGTTACTGCCGTAGTTCTACCTCTTTGTTGATTATTTTATTTCAGGCAAAGTGTAACGCATTGCCGAAAGCTTTACTGCCTGCGTCTCTCTATCTGTACCCGACAGCATCACTTTCAGAACAGTAAGCGTGTTAATTGTAATTATTTTTAAGTAATCAGTACGACCATGTGGTCTCTCTGTTATGCTGTCCTTGTTTAGTTTCTGTTCCATTGCCGCTTGACTAGAACAAAGTCAATTGCTCTGAACGAGTACAGCATTTTGCTGCATGCGAAAGGTTTTAAGGAATGGACTGCAGTGTTTCGTTTCCTGCTGTGAGGGAAAATTGAATAATATATGGGACGCACACCCTTAGCCTTAAAACCACCTCTTGCACAGCTCTGAGCCCAAGGACCCACACAAGGCACTTGTACGATCTCCCTCTCCTCCTTGGGAACAGAATGTGGTTCTTTCTAAACTTATGGACCACCCATTTGAACCAATACATAAGGCATCCTTACAACATCTTACCTGGAAAGCTGCTTTTCAGGTAACTATTACTTCAGCATGTAGAGTCCGTGAGATTCAGCCTCTTTGTTGCAAATAGCATTACACAGTGTTCCATAATAACAGGGTTTTGTTGAGAACTCATCCCAGTTTTCTCCCCAAGGTAGTATCTGATTTCCACATCAACCAGACGATTTCTCTCCCTACCTTCTTTCCAAATCCTTCCACACCAGCAGAAAGAGCTTTACACCCTTTAGACCTTAAGACGGTTTTGAATTTTTATTTAGACAAAACAAAAACCATCAGTATTTTGACTGGTTATTTGTTAATTATGGTCCTATGAGGACAGGCTTCGCCTCCTCTAAGCAGCCCATTTCTAGATAGATAGTTTCTTGTATCCGGTTAACCTACTAGCTGGCCAACAAACAATTACCTACCAGACCTAAAGCCCATTCTACAAGGTGCAAGGCGGCAACAGTAGCCCTACTTAGAAATGTCCCCATCTCGGAAATTTCCAAAGCGGCCACATGGAGATCAGTGCATGTTTTCACGAGGCATTAATGTCTAGATTCAGACACTAAGACAGACGCCCAAGTAGGGACGGCCTCCTTAAGGAATCTGTTTCAATGATGGCTACAAATGGTTGTGCTTGATCGATTCGTCTGCAGAGAGGTGGGATGGGCTTGCTATTGTATTCATTGATTATGACTATTGATGAGGAAGAGAAGGATGTTACCCACCTGTAATCCTAGTTCTCTTGCAGGAGAATCCTCACCAAAGTCATAAACAACCCGCCGGCATCCCTGAACGAATCGTGTACATAGCAGTTTTCATACATATCTATGTTCTATTCTTCATGTCACCGTAAAAAAGTACTGACCTAACTGTCACCCTTGAGGCATGATGGGATACAGGAGGTCCTGAAGGTCTTAAAGGCACAGTGCCAGTTTTTACTTGTTATGCTTTTAATGCAGTCTATTGGCTAACAATGCCTTTGTATTCCCTTGCTGTTTTCTCTCCAGTAAATGCTGTATGTTTCAATTTCTGCTCTCTTTTCCTGTTTTCAGAAATGCTTAAGTCTGCTAAGATGTTTATTAGATTAAAACTCAATGCAAATTTGGCATTTATAGCCCTTATTATAGGCTCTATGCATGTGTGTGTGTATGTATGTGTATATATAGAGATATATATATATATATATATATATATATATATATATATATATATATATATATATATATATATATAGAGAGATATATATATATATATATATATATATATATATATATATATATAGAGAGAGATATATATAATATAAAATTTTAATATGTACTCCGGGGTCCGGTCTCCGCACATAGGCAGAAATATTCAATGCATATGACTTTGATGAGGATTCCCCTGGAAGAGAACTAGGATTACAGGTAAGTAACTTATACTTTTAACGGCCAAGCAGCTTGCGCCCATATCAGTGAAGAAAGTGGTGTGTTTACCATTAATGATGCAGTCAAATAAGGCCCTTTTGATCTATAGTTATTAAGGTTTTCATTTTAAAGTCAGAATCCCTCGGGCTGTCCTAATATTCGGTGTTAAGAATTCTGAGCAGTTTGGTGGTACCCAGGTTGATCCCAAAGTTCTAGCACACCGGAAGCTGTGTTTGGCAATCTTCCTTCCAGCCCTAACTAACCACATGCAAAACAAGGAGCTTCTAGTCTTGCGGGCTATCTTTGGCCTTATCTATTTCCTCTTCCATTTCTCCCACCTCCCTGACCTCCTCTGCCTCCCACCCCCGTAGTGGAGCTCCTCACCCTACTCAATCGCTGCATGTTCTGCAATTTCAAGGACATCAATGTTCATTCAGGATTTTCTTCTTTGACTCAACACAGTGGTTTGCAATAGTTATTCTGCTAATGTCATAGTCTGCTATACAGTACATTTTGTAGTCAGTTAACTTTTAATATTCTTTAACAATCCCTGCACGAAACATCACCAACAGCTTCCTGAGCCATCTCTATTGGATGCGCTACACCCAAGTACCTTTCAAACAAGTCCTTGAGTCTGTTCAAATAATCAACCAGAGCCTCACCCTTACTCTGCTTACAATTGGAATTTTTAGTGTGGTCCATTTTTACTGGCCAAGTCTCCGAAACCAAATTCAACAGTGCATCCTCTGCCTCATTCAACTCTCCAGAAAGCCTGGTGTTACAGGCATCATTAGTAAGGTCAATCTAGTGCCTTCTCTCCGACCCTCTAGATTAGGGACTCAAAGAGTATAGATGTCTTCTGCAAGAAAATTTTCTCTTCACCTAGCTTGGCTTTATGCTGGTTAAAAGCGGTGTGCCGTCAAGGCAGGTACATGCATGCTTTTTGCGACATGATTAGGGAGATCTTGCCAGACATCACCGAGGGCCTTAGGGTTTCTCTGGGCGAGGCAATTTAAGAGGGAGAGGATAGCCTGAAGTATGTACTTCATGCAGACCCAGACATGACAGACTGAATAGGCCATGCAATTGGCACCAGAGTGCTGCTGAGAAGATATGCATTGATGAGTTCAGCCAGGTTCTCCGGTGGTGTACAAGCATTCCTTTATGGACATGTCCTTTGTTGACTCCCGATTGTTTGGTGCAAAAGAAGATTCGGCACTGGAACACTAAGATAGTCTTGCCACAGCACAATCCTAAGGGTTGTTGGCTCTGGTCAAATAGCTCCATCAACAGTATGGGAAATGTGGGGGCTATTCCAGTGGACTTGCTTACCAGCAGTGCCCGCCCTCACAGACAGTGTAACAGCATTTACTGTCCTATCTGAAAGAAACACATAGTGATAGATTCCTTACCTTAGAATATCCCCAGGCGTCAGACTGGATCTGGAAAGTTTTCGTCAGCAGTACCCCTGCGCGTCGGTAGGTGGCGTCGTGCAGCTCCGCGTCCGTCGTGGTCGCCGAGATGACGTCGCGGGCGCTACTTAGACGCCGCCCACGCGCGCTGACGTCAGTTCTTTCTTTTTCCGCGCCAGCAAGCGCAGATCCGGGAAGAGCAGGAACCCCCAGTCAATTTTTGACTGACTTTTTGAGGCTTTTTGTCTCTATTTTTCATCAAGTCTTCGACTCCTGGTGCAGATAGGATGCCCGGTTTTAAGCCTGTGGGGTCTGTCACCGTATGATGTCGGTGACGGACCCGCACCGTGTGTATCTTTTCTGCCTGGGGCGCGACCACGACCCCAAGTCATGCCCCGACTGCCGGGCCATGGCGCCAAAGTCTTTGCGGGAGCGGTCCCGAAAGTTGCTGGAAGCCCGGCAGTCGGCTCCGCGCCGTTCGAGGTCCCGGTCCCGTGGGAGGTCGAGGGACCGTGCGCGGAGTCATCACCATCGGTCTTCGGGATCTAAGTCTTCGCACTCGGGGTCAGGTAAGGCGAGGCACAAGAAGTCGAAGAAACGCCATCGTTCTAGACTTCCCTTTGCCGGTCGCGCGACGCGGCTGAGGGTGCGGGTGGTGCCTCCCCCACGGCTCCGGCGGAGCCTGTGCAGTCGCCGCCGTCCTACCCGCCCTTTCCAGGTCCGTCGGCGACTCCCGCCCAAATACAGGAATTCCTGTCGGCCATGGCTCGCCTCTTTGGGCCGTCTGGTCCCGCTGGTGCGCTTTCGGGCCCCGCGGTCCCGACTGGGGGTCCTCGCCTTTCCTCGCCGGCGGCTCCGGCCCTGGCGTCGCTGTCGGCTCCGGCCTCGGCGCCGCAGGACCCCCCTGGATCCAGGCCTGGATCCCAGTCGACGTCAGTTGACCTTATAACACCTCCACCGACGTCGACCCCACCAGCACCACTTCTGACGCCGCCCGCTCCTCGGGACGACGTCGACCCCGGTTTCAGCCCCGAAGTGGACGCGGCGTCGAGCCGGCGTCGATCGATGCCGTTCTCGACGTTGCTCGGGGATTTCTATCCCCATGTCCCTGCTCCTTATTTTAGGCCTGTTGAACAGCCTGAGGAGGTAGGGAAGGACTGGGAGGGGTCTGAGGACCCTCTCACAGCTGCTTGCGAGTCTGAAAAGGACTGGGCTGAGGAGTTGGGGGTCGCCAGTGGTCTGGATACCTCACCAGACCTTGGCATGCTGTCTCCTCCTACGTGGCTACGGAGGAGGGCGCTAGTTATGCTGTGGTGTTGCGTAGGGCGGCCGAGGCCCTACACCTCGTGCTCCCTACTGTGGCCGTCAGGACTAACCTCCTGACAGAGGTGCTTCAGCCAGCAGCTACTTCTGCGGAGCCGCTGCTTCCCTTCAATGAAGCCCTTTCTGACGTTCTTTTGGGCACTTGGTCCAGGCCCACCACAGTGGCTCCTGTGGATAGGAACGTGGCCCGACGCCATCGCCCGCCTCCGGGTGACCCCATTTTCCTCTCCCAACATCCCACCCTCGAGAGCTTGGTTGTCCAAGCCTCTGCTTCCCCGACTGCCTTCCCTTCCGCACCACCGGATAGGGAATCCAAGAAACTGGATCAGTTCGGGAAGAAGATTTCTTCTTCCACCGGTTCTGCGCTGTGGTCCGTGAACACCGCATGTCTCTTGGGCCGTTATACCCACTGTCTGTGGGATACGGTGGCGCAAGTGCTGCCCCAGTGTCCGGAGAAGGCCCGAACAGCTTTCTCCCAGGCTGTTGCAGAGGGGAGAGACGCAGCTAAGTTCATGATTCGTTGTGGCCTAGACACCGCCGACTCACTGGGCAGATCGATTGCAACAACGGTGGCGGTTGGACGCCACGCCTGGTTGAGGACAACTGGATTTTCGGGGGATGTCCAAAACACACTTATGGACATGCCCTTTGATGGCTGTCGCCTCTTCGGCGACAAAGCGGACAGTGCGTTGGAGCGGTTTAAGGACTCACGGGCTACGGCCAAGTCCTTGGGACTCTCTGCAGTCTGCCCTCCTCCGCCTTCTGCTTTTCGCTCCTTTCGTGGCACCGGAAGGGGCGCCCCGCAGCGTTCGCAACAGAGCCACAGGCCTGCGCAGCCATCCCAGCGTGGCCGCGGACGCAGGTTCCGCCGTGGCGGACCAAGGGGTCAGCGGCTGGGTCAGTCCACCTCCACCCCGGCCACCACTGCCTCCAAAGCTTCCTAGTCCGAACTTTCAGGCCCATCAAATGCCAGTGGGTGGCAGGCTTCGCCATCACCTCCCCCACTGGCGCACCATCACTTCGGACAGGTGGGTTTTAGAGATAGTCCGGAGGGGCTACTCCCTCCCCTTCGAGACTACCCCTCCAGCCATGCCACCTCAGTACCATCGCATGTCGGGGGATCACTTGGTGCTTCTTCAGCAGGAAGTTGCGGCCCTCTTGGCCAAGGGGGCCATCGAGCGCATTCCGACGCCAGAAGTAGGTCGTGGTTGCTATTCCCACTACTTTCTGGTACCCAAGAAGGACAAGGGCCTGCGTCCTATCTTAGACCTCCGGAACGTCAATCGCTTCCTCCGCAAAGAGAAGTTCAAGATGCTCACTCTGGCTCAGGTCTTGTCTGCTCTCGATCCACAAGACTGAATGGTAGCGCTATGCCTATTTCTACATCCCAGTCCTGCAAGCCCACCGGCGTTACCTGCGGTTCACGGTAGGCCAAGAGCACTTTCAGTTCACCGTGCTCCCTTTTGGCCTTATCAGCGCCCCTCGGGTGTTCACGAAAGTGATGGCGGTGGTCGCAGCTCATCTGCGCAGATCAGGGGTCTCAGTCTTCCCCTATCTCGATGATTGGTTGTTGAAGGCGGGCTCGCCCCAGGCAGTCGTCTCCCACCTCCAGACTACGGCCGACCTCCTGCACTTGCTGGGGTTCTCCATCAACGTGCCGAAGTCGCACCTGATTCCCTCTCAGAAGCTCCTCTTTAGCGGAGCGGTTCTGGATACGGCGCAGTTTTGGGCCTATCCTCCCGAACAGCGAGTCCGGGATATTGGGGCTCTGATTCCGATCTTTCAGCCCTTGTCCCGGGTTTCGGTCAGAGTGACTCTGAGGCTGCTGGGCCTCATGGCCTCCTGCATCCTGCTGATCGATCATGCCAGATGGTATATGCGGGCTCTGCAGTGGGACCTGAAGTTCCAGTGGGCGCAGCATCAGGGGAACCTGTCCGATCACGTCCAGATCTCGGAGGGCACTGCACGACAGTTGCAGTGGTGGCTCACGAACCGGCATTGGGTCGACGGCAGATCCCTCTCCCTTCCCCAACCGGAGTTTACAGTGGTGACGGATGCGTCCCTCCTGGGATGGGGCGGCCACATGGGAGAGGCGGAGATCAGAGGCCTCTGGTCTCCGGCGGAGTCCAAGCTCCATATCAACCTTCTGGAGCTTCGGGCGATGCGGCTTGCACTGAAGGCATTCCTTCCCTCTGTCAAGGGGAGAGTAGTGCAGGTGTTCACAGACAACACCACCGCCATGTGGTACTGCAACAAGCAAGGCGGGGTGGGGTCGTGGACCCTCTGTCAGGAGGCTCTGCTTCTCTGGACATGGCTGGAACATCAGGGAATGTCCCTTGTGGTTCAACACCTGGCAGGTTCTCTGAACGCCAGGGCGGACGAACTCAGCCGCCGGTGCATGCTGGATCACGAGTGGCGTCTTCACTCTGAGGTGGTGTAAGGTCTCTTTCAGCAGTGGGGAGAGCCTTGGTTAGATCTATTCGCCACCGAAGAGAACGCGCAATGTCATCAGTTCTGCGCGTTGGAATTTCCAAGGCGGCACTCGCTCGGCAACGCTTTTCGTCGCGAGTGGAGTTGCGGTCTGTTGTACGCCTTTCCGCCTATACCACTTCTGCCCAGAGTGCTGAAGAACATCAGGCGCGACCGGGCACAAGTCATCCTTGTGGCCCTGGACTGGGCTCGAAGAGTATGGTATCCCGAGCTACTCAGTATGAGCATCGATCCTCCCATCAGACTGCCTCTTCGGGAGGATCTTCTGTCGCAGCAGCAGGGGACGGTCCTCCACCCGAACCTGTCCAGCCTCCACCTCTTTGCGTGGAGATTGAGCGGCGGCAGTTGATTCCTTTCGACTTGCCTCCTGAAGTTTGTGATGTCATTCTGGCAGCCAGGCGTCCCTCCACTAAGTTGGTATACGCCTGCAGGTGGAACAAATTTGTGGCATGGTGCACAGCAAAGGCTGTGGATCCCCTTTCTGCCCCTCTTTCAGAAGTCCTTTTGTTCCTTCTTTCTTTGGCCCAGCAGGGCTCTGCTCTGGGCACTATCAAGGGCTATCTTTCTGCTATTTCGGCCTTTCTCAGGCTCCCTGATCAGCCCTCTCTTTTCAAGTCCCCTGTTGTAAATAGATTTCTCGAAGGCATTACGCACCTTTTTCCTCCTATTCCTTTCGTGATGCCACAGTGGGACTTGAATCTGGCTCTTACATACTTGATGTGCGCTCCCTTTGAGCCCCTTCACAACTGTCCTCTTCGTCTCTTGACCTTGAAGACTGCTTTCCTGGTGGCCATCACCTCCGCTAGGCGAGTGAGTGAGCTCCAGGCTCTTTCTTGTAAGCCTCCTTTCCGATCAGCCCATCCGGACAAGGTTGTGCTCAGGCCCCGTCCTTCCTTTTTGTCAAAAGTTGTTACGGCCTTTCACATTGGGCAGACTATTACCTTGCCCACCTTCTTTCCACCTCCGCATCCTTCCAGAGAGGAAGAGAGGCTCCACCGTCTGGACCCAAAACGTGCGCTCTCATTTTATCTCAACCGCACGCAACAGTTCCGGGTGGATGACCAACTCTTTGTTGGCTACGTTGGCACCAAGAAAGGTTGGGCGGTACACAAGAGGACTATCTCCCGCTGGGTCATCTTGTGTATCAAAGCCTGTTACTCTTTGACTAAAAAAGAACCTCCGGTGGGACTGCGTGCTCATTCCACCAGAGCTACTGCAGCCACTACTGCATTGGGACGTGGTGTCCCCCTGCAAGACATCTGTCAGGCAGCCACGTGGGCCTCGCTGCACACGTTTACTAAGCATTATTGCCTGGACAGCCAAGTCCGGAGAGACGGCTTCTTTGGCCGTTCTGTTCTCCGTGACTTTCTGATGTGATCTTAGTTCGCAGACCCACCACCGGGGTTGGTATTGCTGGGGTATCTATTCTAAGGTAAGGAATCTATCACTATGTGTTTCTTTCAGATGAACAAGTTACTTACCTTCGGTAACGATATATCTGTAAGAAACATTAGTAGTGATAGATTCCTTACCACCCCACCCATCCTCCCCGTTCTGCGAACTGATTTCTAGGGTTAAGGTCATCCCTTTCAGGGCCCTAGTTTCAATGCACCAGTGGTCAGTATCTTGCATGGCTCTGCGTTCCTGGCGCGGAAAGTCGTGTACAGAACTGACGTCAGCGCGCGTGGGCGGCGTCTAAGTAGCGCCCACGACGTCATCTCGGCGACCACGACGCCAACGACGGACGCGGAGCCGCACGACGCCACCTACCAACGCGCAGGGGTACTGCTGACGAAAACGTTCCGGATCCAGTCTGACGCCTGGGGATATTCTAAGGTAAGGAATCTATCACTACTAATGTGTCTTACAGATATATCGTTACCGAAGGTAAGTAACTTGTTCTTCAGGCCAAAGGGTGTTCCCACAAGCATGGGCAGTAACTCTCAAAATCCTTCTCCTGTGCTGCATCAGTAACCCCGCCCCACTGATGTCCCCTCCCATGCCCAGGAACAGCCGGTAGGGGGCAAGATGTGTTTTTCCCTCCTGGCTAGACGTCCAGCACAACAAACAGGAGGGTCCTACAGATTGTTCAAAAGAGCTACGCCCTACCTTTTAGTTCCTCCCAACCCCACACTATAGCGATTTTCGTCAGACCATGTTGCTATTTTGCTGCAGCAAGTCAGACTCCTGCTGGCCAAGGTCACAATAGAACAAGTGCCAGACACAAAGACGGAGCAGGGGTGCTATTTATGCTACTTCCTTATACAGAAAAAAGACAGAGGCCTCCGACTTTTACTGAACCTCCAGCCACTGAATGCCATTCTGAGGAAAGAGGAATTCAAAATGCTCACTCCGACTCAGATCCTCTCTGCTCTGGATCCAGGGGTCTGAATGGTTTCCCTGAACCTGCAGGACGTGTATTTTCTTATACCTGTTTTTGCAGGCCGATAGACTGTCCCTGCGGTTCCCGGTGGGCCAGAACTCTTCCAATTTACAGTGTTACCCATCAACTCTATCTCGGCCCCTCGGATGTTCAAGAAAGTGATGTCAGTGGTTGCTGCTCATTTTCAGGGTAACTGGTATTCACGTACCTTGATGATTGGCTGCTCAAAGCAGTCTCACCCACAGTCAGTAACGCACTACCTCCGGACAATGGCTGAGCTTCACTGGGGCTGTTCTAGATATAACAGTGTGACTTTCCATCGCCAGGGTAAGTCCAGTATATTCAGGGTGTGATCCTAACGTTCGGGCTCTGTATCGGTGAGGATGGTTCTGAGGCTACTTGGCCTTGTGCATTCTGCTTATTCCACATGCCAGGTAGGACATGCGTGCCTTTCAGTAGAATCTTTAGTCTCAGTGGTCCCAGCACTAGGGCTGTCTCTTCAACACAATCAAGATCTCGGGACATGTCACAGACCTCGTGGGGTGGCAGGTGGGCACCAACCTGACAGTTGGCAGGCCACTGTCCCTTCCCCAGTTAATTGTCACTGTGGTGACCTATTGCAGCGTTACTTAGTAGGGGGTAATCCAGGTGAGGTGGAGAACAGAGGTCTCTGTGCTCCCGTGGAGAGCAGACTCCATATCAATCTTTTTGACCTCTGGTGGAGCCTTTTGGCACAAAATGGTTTCTTACCCTCCATCTAAGGAGCGCTGGTGCAGATCCTGACATACAACATGACCACCAAGTGCTACCACAATAGGCAGAGCAGAGTAGGGCTCTGGACCCTTTGCCAAGAAGCTCTGCACCTTTGGAAGTGGCTGGATCAGCTGACGAGTTTAGAAGCCAGCACATGGCGGACCACAATTTGCACCTCCACCCAGAAGTGGCACAAGGCGTCTTCGAGCAGTATGAAGAGCTCTGGTTTGAAATGTTTTTGCCAGCGCTGAGAACGCATTGTGTCGAAGTTTACCTGATCAGCCCTCTCTTCAAATCGCCTGTGGTGATGATGTCTTTGAAGGGCCTACAACACGTTTCCCCCAAAGCCATTTCTGATGCCTCAGTGGGATCTCAATATGGTCCTGATCTTTTTAATACATATTCCATTGGAACCTTGTGCAGGTGTTCACTTCAGCTCCTACCGATCGAAACGGTCTTCTTATCACTATCACTTTGGAGAGCCGCATGATTTAACTGCACCTGCTTTTTGTACAACTTCCCTATATGATGTTCTTTCTGGATGAATTGGTTCTGAGAACTCGGGCCTCCTTCCTGCCCGAGGTGTTGTTTCCTTCTCCTGTTAATCTGCTACTCTGCCAGAGTCCTTTGCCCTTCTGCACCGCTCAAAAAAGGAGCACTAGTTTTCTTATCTTGTCTCCAAGTGAGTGCTGACCTTTTACATTGATCATACAAAGCACTATTGGATGGACAATCAGCTCTTTCCAGGATTTCACTGAGGCAATAAAATGGCTAAGCTGCACACTGGAGGACCCTGTCAAGATGGATAGCCCTCTCCATTAAGATCTACCACGCATGGCAAGGAAGGATCCTCCAGAGGGCTAGTGGGCTCATTCCACTAGAGTCAAGGCAGCTACGGAGGCATAGGCACGGAGGAGTCTGTTTTGGGCATCTGCCCAGCTTTGACTTGGGCTTTAGTCCACATATTAACAAAACATTACTGCCTTGACAGCTAGGCCTGGTGGGAGGCTCACTTTTCCCTTTCAGTCCTGCAGGACGTCTTCCCTATACGAGTCCACTCCTCGGATCCTCCACCATTGAGAGGTATTGCTTTGCCATCTGTTCTAAGCTGAGGAATCTGAGCGTGTCCATCAAAAGAACAAGTTATTTACCTTTAGTAAAGCTCTTTCTGGTAGATACTTTAACGGCAGATTCCTCACTTCCTTCTGATCTCGCAGTTTTGTGAAGTGGATGCAATACCCTCTTAATAAGGTTCCAAGTTAGATTTGGCGTATTGTCGCCTGCAATTTGTTTGTAACGCTCTGTGTCTTAGAGCAAGGTAGGAGAAAGATTAAGAAACTGATGTCAGCAGGGATGACATTTATATGTGGCTCTGCTTCGTCCATTCCTTGGAGCCATAGAGCCACAGTGTACCAGTTACCGGCACACTGGGAGCATTGCTAGAAATTTTCCTCATCCACTGTGGGGCCTGGGGATAATTCTAAAGTGAAGAATCTGCAACTAGAGAAGACTATCCAACAAAATGAGCTTTACTGAAGGTAAGTAACTCGTTCTTGCTGTTCTAATGTTCTTTATGGTCTTCTACTGAAGCAATTAAATCTCTTGTACATAGCATGTTTCTCCTCTCCTTGTATGATAATTTTTTCCACTTTGACCCTTTTAGGAGTGCTTCACTTATGTCCTTAAAGGACACATCGCTGTGAGTGCAGCTGTATTCCCAAATGGCACCAAAGGTTTGTGTTGCTCGCTTGTTTCCTTTTCTCTCTATCTTCTTAACACATAATTAGTCACTGCATCACATCATCAAGAGTTTACCTCTAGCTTCTGGGTACCAACAATGGCCTTGTATTTTGCCACTTGATGTTGCTTCCTGTCCAAGCTCATACTGATAGGCAGATATTGTGTCTCCCTTTTAAGCCACAGAAGAGGCAAAAAGTAAAATGTGTAAAGACGGTTTATAATGGATCGTTACAATATGTGTCTTTGTTACCCGTACTTTGAATCATTCCAGCTTTGATCAATTTTTTCACGCTGTTAGCATATTTTGATCTTTTGAATAATGAAATACAAATGGTCCCATGTCCATCAGTACCTTTTTGGTCGAAACTTACGTGACAGCACAGCTGTCTGGTTGCAAAGACGTATTGGGGCATGCTGAAAGCTTACCTAGGAATGCATTCTGCCCATTGCTTTCCATTAGCTGTGTGTTTTGTAACTTCCATTTGCTTGCATTGTATTTGCTGGCTTTGTTTTCGGCATTCCAGGTCCTGTAGTTGTACCTTCCGTTGAGTGTCGCCTCTTTACCGCCTCTCTGACTTTCTCCTTGAATTCTTACTTGAGTGCTCGCTTTCTGGGAACTCTTTTTTGTGAGGCACTCCTTGAGAGTGCTTGTCTTTTCAGCTGTTTACCTTATATGCAATTTTTCATACTGTATTTATTTGAAAAGATTGCATTTATCTCTGGCACTACGAGTTCATTAATTATGCATGTCTGTGACCATGTTGTAGTTCAGAAGGCGAATGAGCAATAAAGAGCCCTTTATATTTTGTTTTTGTTTTTCACTTGGCACATTTGCTGTACTTTATAGACAAAGGTCAAATGTCAGGCTATGTCTTCTGACAAATTGCTATTTTTTTCTTTTAAAAAGGGGGGGTTGGTATTTACTTTTCTTTCACTGACAGCAAAGAGAGAGGATTTTGTGAAATGAACTATGGAACAGAGTTGCTGGGCACAGGGAGCGTGAAAGGAAGGGCGGCAGGAAAGCTAGATCTTTATCCAGAAAACATGCTTTTTGTGATTAGATGTAAATCTGTTCAGTCGTTTTAGAGAAATTAAGTTTCAAAATGTATAGACCTCTGTTGCTGTGGGACTTACGTGCGTCCAACAGGAAAAAAACGTTCGTTTTGACTGGCGGGACCGAGCGATGTGATTGACGGCCGCAAACCTAAAGAATAATGTTCTCGCTGCCAATACAGGACTCGTGGACAGAGTTGGAATACCCTGCCTCCCTAGCCGAAATCTAAAACAAATAATTTTTAAATATCATCTCGGTCCCTCGGGATTCAGTGCAGCCCCTGTGTGGTCCCTCTTGAGTCCAGTGGGACTGGGAGATCCCAAAAATAAATAATTAAAGCACAGCTTTCAAGCTGTGCTAAGCTCTTTACGGAGAGTTTATGAAGCCCCATTATATGGGCAAGCCCCTACTAAGCACAGTCTGCGCTCAGTGCACAGACTAGGCATAGAGCCCACACCCTCCAGAGACCTGAGCCCCATTAAGTGGGCAAGCCGCTACTATTCACAATCTGTGCCACTTCGGACAAAGGGGACCCCATCACACGGGGCCTTTGTTTATTCCTTAAGGGGAGGGGGCCTGCAGACACCCTCCCTGAGCCACTTCGGGCTCTGGGGACCCCATCCTGCAGGGCCTGTCTATATAATTAAAGGTGAGGGACTGCACGGCCCCTCTCCCTGAGGACCACATCCCCCATGGTCTTTATTTATTGATAATGGGAGGGGACATGCTGCCCCATTTTCCTGAACTTATTTGGGCCCCGGGGACCCTCTTTTCAGGGGCTTTACATGAGTGTCCCCGTGCCTACCCGGGGCACACACTATTGGGGGCTGAAGGGGGAGCCACAGTCCCCCGCTGCCCTGCCGGCTACCCGCATACATCCATCCTGTGGTATTTTTCTCTGCTCCTGCCGAGCAGGAGCAATCTGAGTTTCCCTGCTGGCAAGAGCGCGGGCAGGGAAACGCATATCTGCTCCCACCCGGCAGAAGCATTTTTAAAGCCCCCGTCAGGTGGGAGCAGACATGCCTTCCCTGCCCATGCTTCTGCTTGCAGGGAAACTACTGTGCCCTGGGAGTGGACTCCCCCGGGACAGAGGTAGTGATTCTGGCCCCAGGGTATGGGGTTCCGGGGCCTCTTCAGGCTCGGAAAGGGTAGGGCCCCTCCCTTTTAATTCAAACTCGACCCCGGGTGACGGGGTCCCCGGGGCCTATTGAGGTTTGGGTGCGGGGCTGCCCACCCCCTCCCCTTTATTTTAAATCAGCCCCAGGGAATGGGGTTGCACGCCCCTCTTCCCATTTATTGAAGTTTGACCCCTGGGGAATGGGGTTCCTGGGGCCTCTTATAGGCTGGGGAAGGAGGGCCATGCACCCCTTTCCCTAATTACGGAAAAGAGATTTTTTTTCTTTGATGCACAGGAGTCTGTGTTTTTTCTTTTTAATTTTGCCACATATCCACTGCAATTTTGTGGCAATATCAGGAATAAAAAACATTTTTGGCCCCAGGACTGGGGGATAGGGTATCCCTAACCTGCCCCTTATGTCTATTTTTCAAGTTTTTTTCTAGGACTCTGAACTGAGTCCCGAGTCCTACGATGGCTGCCGCCACATCCTTGTTGATGTGGTGGTAGCCAATCAGATCTACTCTGGAAATCTGTCGGCCCCAGGGATCCTCCGCGGCATGAAATATACAGTTTTCTTTACCCATAATTGCTCAAACTACTGAACGGATTTACACCAAATCACAAAAAGCACGCTTTCTGAACCAAGATTTAGCTTTCTGCTAAATTTGATGTAAGTCCGTTTTTGCGATATCACTGTTCAATTTCTTCTAGAAAAATGAATGGGGAAAACGTATTTTGGGACCTCCGCCCTTTTTCTAGGCCCCAGCTTGACGGATCACCTTAAACTCCAGGAAGGAGCTGAGGTAGATAAGAGTTTTTTTGTGGAACGTTTCATGAAGATTTGTCAAAGGGTCCCAAAGTTATTAGAAAACAAAAATGATTTTCTTGTTGAAATGCAGACCTAACTATAACTGCCTCTGGATAGTATCTATATATTTCTCTCTCTGCTTGTTAAATCAACCTTTAGAATGTCAAGTGTGCAAAGGAAGTAATTTGATTATTGAATCAATGCTGGTTCCGAGGGTTTACCACCAACTGTATCTTTTCACTTCCATCGTGAGGTTGCTTTTGTTTGTGCTTACCCTCGATCAACTTTGTCTTTGGTAGCCTTCAAGGGTTCCAAGTTCCAATGCTTCAGCACAGTCCCAATGTGCCCCCATGGTGTTACCTAATGCTTCTTCGCCTAGCTGACCTTCGACTTATAATACTCCTTCTCCATGTCAACAACTTGTGCTACGTGGGTTTCCTCGGGTTCTCCTCGTGACTGGACAGCTCAAGGTCCTTCAGCAATGTTTTTTGCAACTGCGCCATAATGGGATAAGCTCGACCTCTGCTTCTCCTTTGCCTTCAGAGTGTTGAGTCGTGACTCTGCACAAGTGTAACACCCATCCGTACTGTGGTCCTTCGAAAGACAAAGTTTACAAATCTCGTGGTTGTCCTTATGTGCTAACTTGTGGTGACACTTTGAGTAGCATCTAAAGTGGGTACGCTCCAACCCATCATACATTCTCCAGTCCTTGTGGAAAAATATTCTTCTGACGGTGAGTTCTTTAAAAAAACAGTTGTGTTTTTGTCTCAGTGGAAAACTTCTTCCCTCGCCGTCAGCGTAAACCCTTAGTTTTCCTTCAAGATTCTCTGTGTTCGGGCGATAATCTCTCATTAAAACCTTGATTTTTTTTCTTCAGCGTTCTTGCTCTGCTTCCAGACCCAATAGTGGAAAAAAGAATCTGAATACGGCAATCATGCAAAGTGGCTTCTGGATCAGGCATCTAATATCACAGATGGATAGACAAATGGTTGACGACACCCAGAAAAAAAAAAGACTATTCCAGACTCAACCACTAGACTGGAATAATACCCAGCATGTGAATCCAGAAAATATTCATACTACAAAAGTGTTTCTCCCTTTCTTTATGCTCTGCTCGCTGCACTGCGAACCAATTTTCAAATTTCCATTAGGGATCCTGAAGGTTCGACCTTTGCCTTCTGATCCAGTTGCAGAAAAAAGAAATGGAAGATGTCATCCACACAGATTGGCTTCCTGGGGAGCATGTCAGATTTCACGAGGGGGCAGGCATACCACCAAATAGTGGTTGACGCCACCTATGGGTTAAAAAAAAAATCCAGACCCAACAATTAGATGGCAAAATAATGCACAGCATGTGCATCTTGAAAAAATGTACACTGTAAACTGAAATGCCTAATAGCGCAGACATGCTTGTGGTGATAACCACCAACTTCGCCACTTGATCCGGTGAAAAGAATGCCTTTCCTTGAGAAGTTTGAGTCATGCTCCAAGAAAGGAAAGGGTAGTTGGTGGAGAGGTAGAAGATTTGGCCTCCTTTTATAGTAAGTCCTAGGCAATAGTAGTGCCAGCTAGGCATTAGTTGAGTCTTCTGCTTCTTTAATTCTTGATCCTTTTCTATGCAGTCCTCAAAGTACGGGAAGACTTGAAAGTCCTACTTGCAGAGGTAAGGCGTGACTTGTGCTAAGTGTTTGTGAAGAGTCTCTGGGCTAATATGAAGCCAAATGAAAGAGCCATAATCTCATAATGCTGAACAATAACAAAAAATATTGGATATTGTGGTTCAAATAGAAAGCGATGTGGAAATACCTGCTCTGAAAGTTTGTGGTGTCAGGAATTCCCCTTCTTGCAGTGGAGTGGGGGCCTACTCAAGTGTGACCATCCTAAAGGGCTGAGACTTCAGGAACTTATTCAGATTCTAAGGTATAAAGTGGGTCTCCAATCACCCGTATTTTATTCAACTAGAAAGAAACTGGAGTAGAAGTCCTGATTGCTCTGTTTTTGTGATCTTTCTCATGGCTCAATTGAGGATAAGGTTAAAACCCTCCCATTGCAGATCTTCAAGTTGATGTTGCTAGCAGGTTGGCAGCCAGCATTTTGGCTTTTGCTAAAGCTCCAGGGTGTGGCAGTTCCAACTATCTGTTCTCCAATATTTTCCATTCTGAGGTCAGGTCTGTGATCTCTGTGAGCTAATCGGCTACTTATAGCTCCTTAATTACTCGTCCTCCATTTCGGGTGCTCTCTCTTAGCTCCTACAGAGCGCACTCATGTCCCTCTGAGTAGGAGGAATCTGTGGATAATGATCCGTAGGCAGTTTGGGGCAGAGATTGCCATAGCAGTGTTAGATGATTTGTTTGCAGAAGTGTGTGCTGAGCCAGTCACCAAGGCTGAGTGACAGACAGTATAAGTTGCCATTGAGGCAGAATTAAATTCACCAATTCACTCTCTTTTCCATTATAGGTTTGACAGAATGAAGTATATTGGAACCTGTTACATTTGTGGTTCCCTGGTGTATAGTCTTTTCCTGGGAGGCTCCTAATTCTTGGGGTTGTCATCATTTTATAATTATCTTCCTCAGTGAGCCTAACTGATACTTTGACATGCGCTCAACCCTCAGTTTTCATGAACTGTGTGCAGTCTTGGATTGATCCTTGCCTTAGAGGATTTCCTCCAAGTCTTCCTCTTCTTCTGTATGCAAAACATGGGTAAGAAGCTAATCTGATACTTAATGGTCTAAGGAGGCTGTGCGAAACTCAGCCGTACCTCCAGAGACTGCAATGTTGTCATATCACCGAAATCTAATGTTCATGTTGTAATCCGCATCATAGATGTCAGAGGATGCATAGACAAGAAAAAACCCTCTGGCGACGAGGTGGCCGTTGTTAAAGCTGTGCCTCTCAAAGATAACTTCAGGGACAAGGCTGTTGTCTAGGATGGTTTGTCCGCTGATAGGTATTTACCTTTGGATCTCAGTATTGCATGAAAGGCACTAAGAATATCTGCAGCAGTAGATTTTCAACCCAGATCTTTGTCTAAAGAGTCATAATGGTGGGTGGCCCCATCAAGAGAGGGGACTGTTTGTAGTAGTAGATTTTTCATGTCCATCCTTGGAGATTATCTCAAGCACATCCAAATGTTTACATTTTTGTAACGTTTGTAGAGGAGCACTTCTGGCAGAATCAGGAGTGGTCATCCCCAATGTTGAGGGCATCTCTCTAGTAGAAAGAAAGCCAGGCACCTTTTCGCGTCACAAAGGGTCTTGAAGAAAATCATACAGATTTCACATAAGGATTTCGAATGCATATAGGTTGCAGATAATAGACTAACATTGCATTTACTCCACAAGTGTAACAGGCCTTGGAGAGATAGTTCTTCTCCCTCCTAGTAACAGGTGCATTATGGCAGACGTTTGTGCCAACAACAAGAAAGAAGTCCCAAACACACTCACTGTGCTGTAGTGGGCTTTTTGGGATGATCAGAGGAACTCTGTCCAGAGACTCCCTCACACAAGACATGAGGTAGAAAATCTGAGTTGCAGTGTCTGGAGTGAGGGTGCTCCGTGTATTCACCTCATTGGTAAAATATTGGGTGCTTTCAAATGAGGTGAATACTCTACTAGAACACTGTTTTTGAGCCTATAACATTTATAACAATATGTATTGCTGCTTTAAAAGTTCCAGCCAGACGATGAGGATTAGTTCAAGCATGCAAAAAATCCAGTGGTAGAGAAACAGGTTTGTGTGAGTTTGATTGTGTAACAAGGGGGTTCGGCAGAGGGAGAGGAAGAGGAAGTTTTTTTTATTTGGAACACCACCTTTTGGAGACATCCATAACAGCGCTCATTACCTCTCCTGAGACCAATTCTTTCTCATCTCTTTTGCCTCCTCAATATTAATTCTATGAAAGCTCAGCCGGTTTGCCACGGTTGTCTGTTGTGATACCCTAAGATTGCCATAGCCTGGGCACCCTTCACTGTTGTCACTGCTATTGTGCAGATCTTTTTTCCATATGTCTTGCTTTGGATTGGAGTACAGAGCAAGAGGAAGCAAGGAGCTTTCCCGGTGCTGATGGAGACTGACATTCTCCAACAACATCGAAAGATGAACATTAGACACTCCGATACTGACAAAATTATGTTGCATGCACATTATAGCTGCTGTTGCTTACATGACACAGGAGGGGTGTGGTTTGTTAAAATTTCATACGGATGAACTTTCCCTGGACAATAATCGAGAGTTAACAAAACGCCTGAGATCACTGTTAACAGATGTTTTAATTACATTTTTCAACTGTTTACATCATTGTACTCCAAAGACATTGAAGATTTCTGTGTTATTCAAAGGTCTAGATGAAGTGCTATATATTTTGGATATTCGTGATTGCTTTCCTAGTTTTTGCCCACCATGCTATATACTGTGATTCACAATTACAAAAGTCAATTTTTTAAAGGTTAGTGCCAACCGCAGTACTAGAGTATTGATTTATTAAATTGCTTTGGTGTTTATTAATATCCCGGCGTATGCCATAGAGTTTGTATGATTAACACAAAGTCAGTCATAATAATTGCTTAAAAAATTAATTACATTTTAAGGTATTAAAATCGTGCTGTTACATTATTTAAATATTTCCTATTTAAATTGGCAGGTCATCTACTGGATTCCTTTGCTCGCTCAGCTCTGTGGGAAGCCGGACTGGACTACTTGCATGGCACCGGGCACGGGGTTGGCTCCTTTCTAAATGTCCATGAAGGACCCTGTGGAATCAGCTACAAAACGTTTGCAGATGAGCCACTGGAAGCTGGCATGATTGTTTCTGATGGTAAAACGTTGTTTGAAACTAGATGTGTGCATTTTGGTACATATTATAAGAACCCATTGCACCCCTCTTCTGTAAGTTTTGTGGGTAGTCATTTTGAGTTGTAAAATCTTTGAGTAGTTTTCGAGTACCCATTATAAATCAGTGGATATACAAACTGGTGAGATAGCTTCTTGGCTTTCTGTTACATGAAAGTAATGTTATGGAAGTCATTTGTCAGTGTGCAAGAGACAGTAGTGAGCCATGGTTGTCCTGTGTAGAGAATTCCCTTAGTTGTCTTGTCTCAAATAATGCTCTGACCTTTGAAGGGTCCTGGTTTGCTGAAGTTCAGATGCTTGATGGATTACATAATCCATTGTCTGCCATTTTGTCAACGGGGATTCTTGTGTTGCTTCAGAAATGAAATCAAGTCTAGCCACTTTTTACTGATTGACATCTGTTTTTCTGCCTAGTACTCCATTAAAAGGATGGAGTCGAGTTGGTTATGAAAGTAGAGTTGGTACTCTGTTGCACTAATATCAGGGACTAGTTCTATAGATGTAAATTAAATGTGACCATCTTGAATATCAAAATGTGCTTTGGTTTTAAGTTTAACATGGTCCTCTGAGCTTGTGTGGTGTATATCTGTAATGAGCTAAAAATGTATTGACTTTTAAGCTGTAAGACAACCTCTCTGATTAGATGCTGCTTGTAACAAATGATAATGGGCGCATCTGGTATATTGCCTTGTGTGTCCTCTTGTATTGTATGATCACAACATTCTCTAAATTGAGTTTAATGAACCTTTAACAGAGGACATTGCTGTGGTAATTCCAGATGTTCAGGGCTGCTTTAGTTACAACTGCATAAAGCATAGGGGAAGAACTGAAGGATGTGGTATTGAAACCTGAAGGTGAGAAAGACAGATTTTACATCAGAATTTGTGGGAAGCCGCAATCTTAGTGACTTTCATTGGCTTTGGAGCCAGACTAAAGTGATTCATAATCATGCTTGGAAAGTAATCAAAGCCTGTTCCTTTTTTTTTATTTTTTTTTATATTTATAATTTTTTATTATTATCGATTTCATATACAGCTGAAGAATAAAAAAAATCACAGAATTTATAATACAAATAATGTAAAACGATAAATAGCTAATAAGGGCCATTATCATCAAGACCATAACAAAAAGCCTAGGGCAACATAGAATCTAAATACAGGCAATAAATATTTTTAAAGAGCTAAGAGATTACATTGGAGACCAAGCTATATACAAGAAAAAAAATTTCATGGCCAGATACTTCATTCTTCCTGGATAAATGGAATAATCCAATCTGTGAATGTGCCCCAGATCTTTTTCCCCTTTATCCTACCCTTTCTCCCTCTGCGCTCGTAGAGTGCTTTTTCCAAATTATAAATATGCAGAAAACGGCTTTTCCATTGTTGAAAAGTAGGAGGCTGCGGGCTTAACCAGGCAGAAGCAACACAGTCTTAAAACTGCCATCGCAATAAAAATCAGCTCTTCTCCCTTTTTTTTTCCCCCTATTGTTTCGTCTACCCCCAATAACATCAGAAGTGGTGACAATGGAACCTCCTCTTTTAAGACAAACTGCAAAAAGCCTGATATTTCTTGTCCAAGTGACTCAATGCCTGGACAGGTAGAAAAAATATGTATTATATCAGCCGCATAGGCCTTACACCTAAAACAGCGAGTTCCTTCCACCCCTCCCCATTGCACGATCTTCGCAGGCGTAATATATAGATCAAACAAGGTCTTGAAATGTTGTGATTTCAGATTAGCTGCACACAGAACGGAGTTCCCCAATTCAACTGACTTAAGAAAGCGGGAGTCCAAAACCCCCAATTTATCCTGCCATCTTTGCCTATGCTTATCTAAATCATCAGGCAACCCCTCTAACAGGCAGCGATATAGTTGTGAAATTGAGGGCCCCGATCTGTGAATCAACAATTCGATTAATGCTACCTGCCCGAAGCCCGCAGCCCCACCAGCTTTTCTCAGAAGGAAATCCCTCAGCTGTAGATATTTTAAAAAATCTCGAGGTCCTATACTAAACCTTTCCCGGATTATATCAAAGGAGGCTATATGATCGCCCTCTAAAAATCCGCAATCCTGAAAAAGCCATTCCTGCCCCATCTTATCAAACACTCATCTTGTAAGACAATTGGGAGCTGATCATTCCCGATCAGAGGGGTATACCTATTAAACCTGCCCATTCCTACTTTTTTCCTTATGCCAGCCCAATTACGAAAGGCGGCAATTAAAACCTTGAAGCGGGTTTTTTTGAAATAGTTAGCCTCATAAAATTTTAATAAACAACCATTAGCCCGGATATTAATCAAAATTTCAAATATTGAGGGGACATAGCTAGGATCTTCCCTCTCCCTAGCCTTAATCCCGAAGAGAGGCCCATAATATTGCAGAGCTGCAGATAAATAATATAACTTAAAATGTGGGAGCCCCCATCCCCCTCTCTCCCGGGTGAGGGATAAAAATGCATTAGCTCTCCTTGTTCTGCGATATGACCAGATAAATCTCGCTACCTCCCTATCAATTAAACGAAACCAATAATTATGTATCTCCAGAGGGATTGTGTGAAAAATATATAACAACTTTGGAAGAACAATCATTTTAATAATATTACACCTCCCCATTATTGACAGCTTCAAGTTATCCCACCGATGAAAATCATTTTTGATTTTCCCCAATATGGGAGTTATGTTTAATTCTACAATATCCTCGACCTTAGCTGTAATACAAATCCCTAAATACACCGCTTTCTCAACAATACGAGCGTCCAATGCTGTAGTAAATCTGTTTATCAAAATCTGAGTCTTAGCACTATTTAACAAAAAGCCTGAATAAATCCCAAAATCTTTCGCTATACTTTCTACGGCTCGCATTGCTCCATCGGGTTCAGAAGTAATTATAGCCACATCGTCGGCATACGCCAGGAGCTTAGTATGCCAACCGTGCAAACTTACCGGAGCAATGTGAGGCGAGGCTTCCAATCGCCTAAGAAAAGGGTCTATATATAATGCAAACAGCAGGGGGGAGGACGGACAGCCCTGCCTAGTACCCCTGCTGATTGAAAAAGCCTCTGTTTCCTTCCCCATTATTCTAAGTCGTGCAATAGGATTTATATATAAGACCCGTAATGCATTAATAAATAAAACCCCCAAGCCATTGAGCTCCAAAACCTTCCATAGATAATGCCATGCCACACGATCAAACGCCTTCTCGGCATCCAGGAAGGCAGCCCCCATAGGTTTGGCAAGGACTTCAGTAGCATCGAACAGTGAAATTACCCTTCTGACATGGTCTTCGGTCCTCCTTCCCTGTATAAAACCATGCTGCCAAACTGAAACTAATTGATGCATCACGGAGTTCAACCTAGTAGCTAAGATCTTTGAGTATATTTTGGCATCGCTATTAAGCAATGTAATGGGCCTATATGAACCCAAGCTAATTGGATCTTTTCCCTTCTTTAAAAAAATCACAATATTGGCTGTGCCCCAAGAACCGGGTGGTAGAGCTCCCTCCCTAATCTCCTTAAATAACCCAAGCAAAGCCGGACATGTCTCTCTAAAGAAGACCTTATAAAACTCTATAGGAATACAGTCCGTACCTGTAGCTTTGCCAGCAGGTAGGGCTTGGATTGCACAATGTAACTCCTCCTGAGAGATAGCCCGCCCCAGTTGTATGCCCTCCTCTTGGGATATCTTTCCCCTCGGTAAAAATTCCAACTCAGCATCTTCCGAAAAAGTAACAACAGGAGTAGTACTATATAAGTCCTCATAAAACTCCCTAAAGGCCTCTCTAATATCCCCCGGGTCTGTAACTACCGTCCCCTCATGTTCTTAACCCGTTCAATATGTCCAGACACGGCCAGTTGCCTAGTCCTTACTGCCAATAAACGACCGACATTCTCACTAAATTCATAACAATCTTGCCGTTTAGCCAAAAACAACCCTGCTGTCTTTTCTACATTAAAGTCGGATATGCAGGCTTTGATAACCGTAATAGAGTTCAAAATTGCGGAGATATCTTCTCCCTTAGCCACCTTATGAATCAATTCTGTTTCCAGACCGGCAAGTTTCTGATAAAATAATTTGATCTGTACAGCCCCTTTTTTCTGCTTAGTCAGACTATATTGCAGTGTCTCTCCTCTTGTTGCTGCCTTGAACGCATCCCATATCATTCCTGGTGGGGCACTATCAGAATTATTCTCAAAAACTCCCGAATCCAACACCTCATATGTTCAATATATTCATTATCTGATAACAGTGCCCTCTCAAATGTCCAGCCTGTGTGCTCCCTTCTAATCCCGCTACAAAGTATCTCAAGGACAATTGGGTTGTGGTCTGACATTACTCTGGGAAAGAGTTCCACACTAGCCTTACGCAAAAGAGATGGGGAGACTAAGAAATAGTCAAGCCGAGCAAATTTACTATGAGGGGCCGAATAATAAGTATAACCAGGATCATCCGGTTTTAATTTGGCCCATGCATCTACCAGGCCCATGTCTTTTAATAAATTATTATAAGCCCTCATAGAATGCGGTTTATACCCTTTACTAGATACTCCTGTAGCGCCTGGAGTACCTCTGGAACCATTGATGTTTAAATCTCCACAAACCACATATGGTGCCGGCCAGGAAGGTAATTCGTTAGCTAAATAACACAGTAAACCTGGCTCATCTGTCACTGGAGCATACACTGAACACAGTGTGAAAGAATCTACCCCATTCTTGCATTCCATTATAACCCATCTGCCAAGCTTGTCCACCATCTTTCTCCCCAGGGTAAAAAAATGATTTTTCGCAAGAATAGCGACCCCCTTGGTCCTTACATCTTGTGAGGTATATGCAAGGACCTTTAACCCTAAAGATTTATATAAATTACAGTCTTTCCTTGCAATGTGAGTTTCCTGAAAGCAATATAAATCGGCCTTGAGGACTTTGAGATCTTCCTGAACCCTTCTCCTTTTAACACTGTCATTGAGCCCACAAATATTTACTGTAGCAATTCGTATTTTAGCCATTATATTTAAAAAAAAAAATACCTTCCAAAAAAAAACCACACCAAACAATAAAAATATCCTTCAGCTGTTGTTCATCCCTCACCATTATAACCAGTGCCCCCTTGACCACCCTCCACCCTCCCCCCGACCTTCCCCTACGCCCGCCCCCCTCCCTACCCTCCCTTTGAAAGCAGCCGGACCCATATGGTCCGAGTGATGGAGGTAGCAAGAACACCCCCCCCCCCCCAGGGCCCCCGTGCGTCCCTCTAGTATTTAAGATAAAAAGTCATTCCTGAAATCCATAGAAAAAGAGATAGCCCAATCTAGTTCTCGTCTGATACTCATTTCCCACTAACTTGTTCCAGGTACTCTTTTGCTTGTATTTCAGAGGTAAAGAACTTGAATGACCCTCTAACAATAGTTTTCAATCTGGCTGGAGCCAGTAAATATGCCTCAAAACCTGCATCTTGGTACGGTTTAATCATTTGCCTCAGCCGCCATCTCCGTTCCACCGTAATATGGCAGAAATCGGGGCGAACAAAAAAGGAGGAATCCTTGTACTGTCTTCTGGCTTTAGGACGGGCTTTTTAAAAAATAGCCTGTCTAAGCAGGAAATTACCAAAAAAAACTAAAATCGCCCTCGGCTGGTTAGAGTCTCTGCCAGAAGATCTGCGGAGGACAGCTGGGAACCGGTGTATCCGCTGAATTTCTCGATCCCAATCCCAGCCCCCTAACTCTGGGAAAGCTTCCTTAAGTAGGTCCAACATAAAAGCACGAATGTCCTCCCCCTCAAGTCCTTCCTTAATCCCAAGAAAGCGGAGGCTATTCCTCCTCTGACGGTTCTCCATATCTTCAAGCTTCCACATTGCATCTTTTAGTTGAGCTTCCTGGGAAGTAAAGCCTTCCCTTACCGCCAGCAGTTCTTTTTCAACAATTTCGGTTTTCTCTTCAATGCTGTTCATCCGTTCCCCGATCTCTGCACATGCTTTACCAACTTTCCGAACTGCGCCTTCCAATTTCTTTGTAGCTTGTCTAGCTTTCTTGCCATCCGCCCTGGTCTCTGCACGATGTTCTTTAATTGATTCAAGGATCATGTTAAGTGCTGAATTCATATCAGCTGTCTCTTTACTTTGCTCCTTCGAGGGACCTGCAGCCTCACCCAGCACTGATTCTGTAGGACCAATAATCCTAGTATGAGAATAGTCCCATTTTAAGCCAGTGCCAGTGATCCGCCTTCCCGAGTTGTTTCGCATCTCAGCAGATCCCTTCTGTCCCTTAGAACTCCTTCGTTTTTTTGACGTTTTAGGGCAGTCTCTGGTGCCTCAAGAGTGCTAGAATCCGAAGACAATAAACTATCACCGCTTTCAATTTGGTAGGAGTCGGAGTCAGAGAGATCTGATACTGATTCCTCGGCAAGTGAAAAAAACTTATCTGTGTTATCTGATATAATATCATCTGCCGCTGTAACATCTAGAGTTCTAATATGTGCTGGATCCCCAGAAACTTCTTCTTGTACAGTGCCAGATGAGCCAGATAAAGAGCCAGATATGATATGAGAGCCATTCACCATGGGATCCTGCACCATCACGCTTGATGTACTGACCCCAACTTCTTCCAAAGCTCCAGCCTGTATCTTCAAGCCCTCCCACGGGGAATCACCTTGAGGGTCACTAAAAGGCTGAGCCTGAGATTCTAGATCTATGTTCTCCATAGAGGCAGCCGTACTTAGATTCTGTATATTTTCCTTCATCTTAAAGAAGCTCGTAATGGTTGGTTGGGGCAGTGCAGAATTTGGGGTAGAATCATCTTCATCTAGGGCTGTCTCTCCTTCTTCCATCAACTTCAGATCAGTTGTTTTGCGTCCCCCAGTTTGTAGACATTCAATCGCAGCCTTTCGTCTCCCCGCTCCTCCACTATCTACTTGTTTCTTTAGGCTATGCGACTCGTTAGGCTTAATAACCTGGCTCCGTGAAGACATCGGTTTGGAGCCCAGGGGTTGTGCAGGGTTTCTTCCTGCTGCTTCTTTTACAGCTCTTGAGGACTTTGGGGGCATATTTTTAAATTCCTCTATATACCCAAAATATCTAAAGTATCTGTATCCAGCAACTGTTCTTTGAGCTCTCTCCAATAGCTTACTGCCAAAAGCTACAGCAGAATCCAGCCATAACTGCCAGACAGCATGAAATGACAGAGTTCCGGCAGCCACAGGGTTAAGCCTCCAGCTTGCTTGCTCACGGCCCAGCCCCGGCCCCGCCTCCGTCTTCCTTCGCCTGGGGAATCCACCCGATGCCTCACCAGACGTCCCAGCACCCAGCAGAAGCCTCGCAGCCGCACAACGAGCGAGACCCATCCAACAGACCCAGGCCCGCAAAGGCAGCCACTGCAGCCGAGAAGTAAGCCGGGATACACAGGACTGGGGAAGGGGAGCTACCGTGGCGAACTACGCCGCCGCCGCCATCTTGCTTTCCACGTATATTCAAAGCCTGTTCCTTTTATAAATGTTTTCTATGTTCTTTAAATGACTATTACTGGATAGATAACTTAATTTTGGAATGCGAAATGCCACCTGCATGGTGTACAGTCATGTTTCTCTACCTTGAGTGCTCGACTGCATGGATCTGGTTTCCTTGATTTTTGCCCTAGCCTCACACTAATCTAGTGTGTGTGCCTGTCCAGTGCCCTGATTATACCGGCCGTGTATTACTGCCCCTGCAATTGGCTTTGTATGTTGGTAGTGGTACGTTTTATGAATCCATAGTAGTGTCTAGACTTTTTTGTCTACTAGTCCATTTGTGTAAATTTATTTTTCTTCTCTGGTCAAACACAGATCCTAGTGTTAACATCCCAAGTGTATGTTATGCTTCTTTGTGTGTGTGGCCTCCATTTTACATGCATGGTGTGTATGACTGAACCAGAGTAATGAAGGCCTGCAAGATCCATTTTGGATGACCTTGGCCTGGCCTTTAGTACAAGATTGAGGTGAGGTTGTTTCAAAGACATTGAAAGTCTATTGTGGACATTCCGGAAGCTGGAGTGAGGGGGCCTAGTTACTGACGTGGGAAGCGAGAAATTCAGTAAGCCGTTTTGACATCTTCCTGTTGCACTTTAGGTGGTGGGAGTGAAAGGTTGGAATGCATTCTCTGTTATTCAGGGTTTAACCTTTAGGCGAGGACAGCCTTTTGCCTTTCCCCTTATCAGTCTTCAATGTGGCTGATGAAAGCCAGATGCAGAAAACACACACCTTTTTGTGTCTCTTTTAGAGCTTCAGCAACATCTGCGTAACTTGCTCTTCGATGGAGATCATCTGTTCGGTTCAGAGGTTAATCATATGTTAGAAAAAATCCAATAAGATCTTGCACCCACTTTGTTTAATCTCTACCTGGAACCATTAGGGAACCTCCTAAGTAAATCTGGGATCCATTACCATCTTTATGCGGATGACACTCAAATCTACCTCAAGGTGTCTTCCGCACACGATCTCTCACTACTCAACTCTACTCTCAACTCTATTCACAACTGGATGTTAGCTCACCAACTCATTCTAAATCCCTCCAAAACTGAATTCCTCCTCCTATCTACCTCTCTCTCCCCTCCTGTTCAATCTTGGATGGATCAGCTGAATTTACTCAACAATAAACCCATCATTGTCGACAGCGCTAAATCCCTAGGTGTCATACTTGACAAAAGACTCAACCTAATCTCCCACATCAACTCTATTGCTAAGAACGCACGTTACCAGTTGCGCCTTCTGTGGGGGATTCGTCGGTTCTTACCGGAGAAAGACCTAAAAACTTTGGTACAATCGCTGGTTCTCTCTAGACTGGATTATTGCAATTCTCTTCTGACGGGCCTACCCAAATCCCACCTCTCCCCTCTCAAATCCATCCTCCATTCAGCAGCTCGCTTTATTTCAGGGTCTAAACGAAGCGACCACATCACTCCTATCCTGTCTTCTCTTCGATGGCTTCCCATCGAGGCAAGATCTATTTACAAAACTGCCTGCATCACCCACAAAGCCTTGCACACTTCCTCCCCTCGTTACCTGGCGAATAAATTGAAATTGTCTAGAGGCTCTAGACCTTCTCGCAATGCGGAAAAGCTTCTGCTTGAGCCCCCCTCCTTCAAAAGGGAAAGATCGATGGCGCAATCCTTCTCAGGTAATGCGGTGAGAATCTGGAACTCGCTTCCTCCATTCCTCCGTGCCACCTCCTCTACCCGGATCTTCAAAGCTGACCTCAAATCTCTTCTCTTCCAAAGACACTTTCAGAACTAATACTTTCATTCTCAGGCTCCTCTAGGAAGTTTGCTCATCATTGTAAATTTGTAATTTTTCCTTGTACATTCATCACCCTTGCTTGCTGTGTTGGATATTGTGTTTGTGTACCCTACCTTTTTAGTCTCCTGTTTATCTTTGTAATGTTCTATTGTGTAACACTTTTCTCTTGTAACGTAACTGGTTCTATTGTACAGCGCTCTGACACCTTCGGGTAATGTCCGCGCTTTATAAAAATGCACTAAAAAAACACTGCAAAAGCTAGGGGTGCCTTTCAATCCTCATAACCTTGGGGCTCCTTTCAGAGACAGCACTACAGGCAGGCATGCTCCAAAGCTGCTTCCCCAGACCTTACTCCCTCATACTAGAAGGAGCAGCAGTTATATTATAAGCAAACCGGTACACCAGGGATGCCTATATAGACAACAATAATGGTCAGGGACTCAGGAGATTCCGGTACAGTGTCTTTCACCTCAATATTTACTCCCCTTCTCCCCACTCACGATCACACAACACCTGTTGGGGGTAGACTGTAGGATTTCTATCCCGCTGGCAAGAATTCACATTAGACAAGTGGGTATTAGCAGTGGTTTGTGATGGCTACTGCTTAGAACTTCTTACAACCTCTCCCAACATCCTGCCCCAAAACGTACCCTTAGCAGCAACCATCTCAGCCTTCTCCAGTAAGAGGTACAAGTGCTCCTCCAAAAAGGGGCCAATGAGCCATTGACCCTCCCCCCACACACACACACACCTACCAGTGGGGCACGGGAGTTTTCTCACCTTGCTTTCTCATCCACAAGAATGACTGCTCCCTCAGACCTATTCCTGACCTCGGGCCCCTGAATGGCTACATTTTATCCCACATCCCCATTCATCCTGCCCACCGGTGCTACCTACGCTTCATGGTAAGTGGCCATCATTATCAATTCAAATACTCCCCTTCAGCATCACCACTGCAGCAAGGGTCAAAGTGTCTAGCAGTAGTTGCCACCCACCTGAGGAAGGGGCAAGCACGTTTTCCCCTACCTCGACGATTAGTTGATCAAGAATGCTGGCAAGCGCCAGTGCCTAGCAGGTACCTAGTGTACCATCTCACTCCTACACAGCCTTGGGTTCACAATAAATGCCGGAAAATCCCATTTGCAACCACTTCAAGTCCAGCCTTTTCTAGGGGCGGTACTGAACCCGGTTACATGCAGAGCCTACCGGTAGGCCACAGACGGTGTTGACCTTCCAGGAGCTCTTATCTCTTTTTTTAGTCAAACTTTAAATTCGCAGTCAGAAATTATATGTGCCTTCTGGCCATGATGGTTTCCTGCATCGCCATAGTGCTCAACACCTGGCTCCATATTCGCCCGCTACACGAATGCCTCTCAGCTCAATGGTCATGAGCAGTGGGTCAATGGCAAGATCTAGTGTTGGTAAAAGCCAGCGCCCATCGCTCTCTGTAGTGGTGGAACAGAGACAATCTGTTGCAGTGTAGGCCCTTCCTAGACCCCATTCTGCATTTCCCCATCACCACGGACTCCTCTCAAGCCGGCAAGGGCGCATATCTCAACCACATGGACCATACAAACAGTGTTGGTTCCTCATCACCAGGGGGGCATATCAGTTCCCTCAAACAACTTAACATACATCTCGCCCTCAAGTTTTCCTTCCCCTCATTGAGTGGTACTAATCAGAACAGGCAACATGACAGCCTTGTACGACATCCAGAAACTGGGCGGTGCTCATTCTCTCCTCCCATCATAACTGGCACAAAAGACATGCCATTGGACACTCTGCCAACGCATTCATCTCATGGCAGAATGCTTTCCATATGTGGACAACAACCTGGCCGACCTGCTGAGCAGGACATTTCAACAAGTCCACAAGTGCAAACTCCAGCTGCTAGTCCTGCACCGTTAACTTTCAGTGCTGGGGCACTCCAAACGTATTCGCCAACCCCGAAAACATAAAGTACCCATACTTCGCCGTTGCCTCCAGGTACCAACAGGCCATGAGCAGTACACTATGGATGAACTGATCAGGATTCTTTGCTTAAATTTTTCTGCCTCTTCCACTTCTGCCATTGATAGTCTGGAAGGTGCGGCATGTCTTGCAGGCCATAATGCTCATAGCCCCAACTTGGGCCAGTCCGCTCCGGTACTCAGCACTCCTTGAGATATCAATCAGGCCCCATGAGAAGCTCCTCAACAGGCGGCCAGTCTCACCAGGATTCAAGTCTCAGACATCCAGATCCCAAACAGCTCCATCTAGCGATTAGGCACCTCAGATCCTTGGGTTCGGCTACCCATGTCCTTTGAAAAAATGCATAGTCATCTTACGGACACCTCACAGGCCTAGCACACGAGCATGCTATGCAGAAAAGTGCAAAGGATTTGTCTATTATTGTATCCCTAAACACCTGTATGCGATACTTTTGGACAGGTGAGTAACGTAGTATGGTCTAGTGCTCACGCAATCAGGCAACATTTAAGTTGTACACGGAAAGAGTGTGACTCTGCACAACTGAAGGCTCTACTACAGACTATCAATCATGCAAATGGGGAAGACGACACAGGCCAGATCCGTTAATCTTATTTGACATAAACTCTAATGCATCCCTCTTTGAGGGAGCCCTTCCAATGCTTGAACTTAGAGAGGCACAGGTTTTCTCAAACTTTGCCACTTTATCATGAAATATGGCAGTTAATTTTTCCATTGCATTTTAGACCATATATTTGTCCACCAGAGGTTCACTGATGAGGCAACCTGTAGCTTTGAAAAGTGGGCCTCCAAGAGTGTGTGTGTCAACAGTTTGTCCATACTAGTCGTTAAACGGCAGGATTGATCCTCCCCCGAGTAACCCAACAGTTGCAGTTGTCGGTCTGATGGATGGAAGAATAGTAATGTCAGTTATAATGCGTAAAATTATATCAATCTCAGATCTATAAGGTCCAACGTGAAGCTTGGATTATGAACAGTACTGTTACTGGTGTCTGGTAAGGCACAAGTTACTACTTGTGTAACGATATATCTGTAAGAGACATTAGTTAGTGATAGATTCCTTACCTTAGAATATCCCCAGACGTCAGACTGGATCCGGAAAGTTTTTCGCTAGCAGTACCCCTGCGCGTCAGTAGGTGGCGTCGTGCGGTTCCGCGTCCGTCGCTGGCGTCATAAGCACCGAGATGACGTCACGGAGACTATTTAGGCGCCACCCATGCGCGCTGATGTCAGTTCTGTACACGACTTTCCGCGCCAGGAACGCAGAGCCATGCAAGAAACTGACCATTGGTGCCATGAAACTAGGGCCCTGAAAGGGATGACCTTAACCCTAGAAATCAGTTCGCAGAACGGGGAGGATGGGTGGGGCGGTAAGGAATCTATCACTAACTAATGTCTCTTACAGATATATATCGTTACACAAGTAGTAACTTGTGCATCTGAAAGAGACACGTTAGTGATAGATTCCTTACCTTAGAATAGATACCCCAGCAATACCAACCACGGTGGTGGGTCTGCGAATATATTACACCAGAAAGTCACAGAGAACAGAACGGCCAAAGAAGCCGTCTCTCCGGACTTGACTGTCAAGGCAGTAATGTTTGGTAAATGTGTGCAGCGAGGCCCACGTGGCTGCCTGACAAATATCCTACAAGGGAACGCCGCGTCCCAAGGCAGTAGTGGCTGCTGTTGCCCTGGTAGAATGGGCACGCAGCCCCACAGGAGGCTCCTTCTTAGCCAACGAGTAACATGCTTTGATGCACAAAACGACCCACCGAGAGATGGTGCGTTTGTGCACGGCCCGACCTTTTTTGGCACCCACGAAGCCAACAAAGAGCTGGTCATCCACCCGGAACTGTTGTGTGCGAGTTATATAGAACGAGAGCGCACGTTTTGGGTCCAGACGATGGAGCCTCTCTTCCTCTTTTGAAGGATGCAGAGGCGGAAAGAAGGTGGGCAAAGTGATGGTCTGCCCGATGTGGAAGGGCGTGACAACCTTCGGCAAGAAAGAAGGACGGGTCCTTAAAACCACCTTGTCCGGATGAACAGAAAGGAAAGGAGGTTTAGAAGAAAGAGCCTGGAGCTCACTCACTCTTCTGGCAGAGGTGATAGCTACCAGGAAAGCCGTCTTGAGAGTAAGAAGACGTAAAGGACAGTTATGAAGGGGCTCAAAAGGAGCGCACATCAGATGGGTCAAGACAAGATTTAAGTCCCATTGAGGCATTATGAAAGGCACAGGAGGAATCGTGTGTGTAATGCCTTTGAGGAAACGGTTAACAACCGGGGACTTAAAGAGAGAAGTCTGATCTGGAAGCCTGAGAAAGGCGGAGATGGCCGAAAGATAACCTTTGACAGTGCCCAAAGCAGAGCCCTGCTGGGCCAGGGAGAGTAGGAACAGGAGGACCGCAGAAAGGGGATCCACAGACTTAGCTGTGCACCATGCCACAAATTTGTTCCACCGGCAGGCGTATACCGATTTAGTGGAGGGACGCCTGGCTGCCAGAATGACATCACAGACCTCAGGAGGCAAGTCAAATGGAATCAGCTGTCGCCGCTCAATCTCCACGCATGGAGGTGGAGGCTGGACAGGTTCGGGTGGAGGACCGTCCCCTGTTGCTGCGACAGAAGATCCTCCCGAAGAGGCAGGCGGATCGGGGGATCGATCGCCATGTTGAGTAGCTCGGGATACCAGTATCTTCGTGCCCAATCCGGAGCCACAAGGATGACTTGGGCCCGGTCGCGCTGAATCTTCTTCAGCACTCTGGGCAGAAGTGGTATAGGCGGAAAGGCGTACAACAGACCGCAACTCCACACGCGACGAAAAGCATCGCCGAGCGAGTGCCGCCTTGGAAATTCCAACACGCAGAACTGATGACACTGCGCGTTCTCTTCGGTGGCGAATAGATCTAACCAAGGCTCTCCCCACTGCAGAAAGAGACCTTGCGCCACGTCCGAGTTCAGACGCCATTCGTGATCCATCAAGCACCGGCGGCTGAGTTCGTCCGCCCTGGCGTTCAGAGAACCTGCCAGGTGTTGAACCACCAAGGTAATGCCTTGATGTTCCAGCCATGTCCAGAGGCGCAGAGCCTCCTGACATAGGGTCCAGGACCCCACCCCGCCCTGTTTGTTGCAATACCACATGGCGGTGGTGTTGTCTGTGAACACCTGCACTACACTTCCCCTGACAGAGGGAAGGAATGCCTTCAGTGCAAGCCGGATCGCCCGAAGCTCCAAAAGATTGATATGGAGCCGGGACTCCGCCGGAGACCAGAGGCCTCTGATCTCCGCCTCTCCCAAGTGGCCACCCCATCCCAGGAGGGACGCATCCGTCACCACTGTGTGCTCCGGTTGGGGAAGGGAGAGGGATCTGCCATTGACCCAATCGCGATTCGTGAGCCACCACTGCAAATGTCGTGCAGTGCCCTCCGAGATCTGGACAAGATCGGACAGGTTGCCCAGATGCTGTGCCCACTGGAACTTCAGGTCCCACTGCAGAGCCCGCATATGCCATCTGGCATGTTGCAGGATGCAGGAGGCCATCAGACCCAGGAGCCGGAGGGTCATCCTGACAGAAACCCGGGATAGAGGCTGAAAGATCGGAATCGAATATCCCGAACTCGCTGCTCGGGAGGATAAACCCGAACCAGCGTCGAATCCAGAACCGCTCCGATGAAGGGGAGCTTCTGAGAGGGACTCAGGTGTGTCTTCGGCACGTTGATGGATAACCCCAGCAAATGCAGGAGGTCGGCTGTAGTCTGAAGGTGGGTGACGACTGCCTGGGCCGAACCCGCCTTCAACAACCAGTCGTCGAGGTAGGGGAAGACTGACGCCCCTGACCTGCGCAGATGAGCTGCGACCACCGCCATCACCTTCGTGAACACCCGAGGGGCGCTGGTAAGGCCGAAGGGGAGCACGGCAAACTGAAAATGCTCCTGGCCTACCGTGAACCGCAGGTAACGCCGGTGGGCCGGCAGGACGGGGATGTGAAAATAGGCGTCCTGCAAGTCCAACGCTACCATCTAGTCTCCAGGGTCGAGGGCAGCCAAGACCTGAGCCAGAGTCAGCATCTTGAACTTCTCCTTCCGGAGGAAGCGATTGACGTTCCGGAGGTCCAAGATGGGGCGCAAGCCCCCCTTGTCCTTCTTGGGGACCAGAAAGTAGTGGGAATTAGAACCACTCCCTACTTCTGGCCCAGGAACACACTCGATGGCCGCCTTGGCTAAGAGGGCCGTGACTTCCTGCAGGAGAAGTGCCAAGTGGTCCCCCGACATGCGGTGGAACTGAGGTGGCATGGCTGGAGGGGTGGACTGAAAGGGAAGGGCGTAACCCTTGCGGATGATCTGCAACACCCATTTGGCCGATGTGATAGCGTGCCAGTGGGGGAGATGATGGCGGACCCTGCCACCCACTGGCGTGGGGTGCCCCACAAAGCTCGGATTAGGAAGGTTTGGAGGTAAAAGCAGCGGGGGCGGAGGTGGACTGTCCCCCACGCTGATTCTCAGACCCGCCCCTGCGGAAACCGCTTCCGCGGCCCCGCTGAGGCTGGTTCTGCACAGGCTTGCTGAAGGAACGTGCCTGGGCGCTCCTTCCGTGGTCACGAAAGGAACGAAAACCAGGAGTGGCTGGGCTCCTCGTGGAAAGACCTAAGGACTTGGCCGTGGCCCACGAGTTTTTAAAACGCTCCAGCGCACTGTCGGCTTTATCGCCAAACAGGCGAGTGCCATCAAAGGGCATGTCCATGAGTGAGCTTTGGACATCTGGCGAGAACCCAGTAGACCTCAACCAGGCGTGGCGACGAAGCGCCACAGTCTTAGAAATTGCTCTACCTAGTGAGTCCGCGGTGTCCAAACCACACCGAATGGCGAACTTAGCCGCATCTTTACCCTCGGCAACAGCTAGGGACAGCACAGCTTGCGTCTCCTCAGGACACTGAGGCAACACCTGTGCAACTGTATCCCACACCGTGTGGGAATAACGGCCCAATAGGCATGCAGTGTTCACCGACCACAGCCCCAAGCTGGCCGAAGAGAACAACCGCTTGCCGAACTGTTCCAGCTTCTTAGAGTCCCTATCCGGCGGAGCCGTGGGAAAGGCACTCTGGGACGTCGAAGCTTGGATGACCAGACTCTCGGGCGTAGGATGAGTGGTCAGAAAGGCAGGGGCGCCGGGCGATGACGCCTGGCGACGTTCTTATCCACAGGGGCCCCTGTGGCGGGCCGTGACCAAGTGCCCAGCAAGACGGCAGTGAGGGCGTCATTAAATGGCAGCAGGGGCTCCGACGAAGTGGACGCCGTCTGGAGCACCTCCGTGAGGAGGTTAGTTTTGAGGGTCACCGTTGGGAGGTCAAGGTTGAGAACCTCAGCTGCCCAACGGAGTACCATCGTGTAGGAGGCGCCCTCCTCCATGGTAGGCGGGGGAGAGGCAAACCCCGGGTCAGAAGAGACGTCGAGGTCGCCGGCGTCCCCCAAATCGTCCGCCCAGTCCTGCTCAGAGTCACACTGACGAGCAAGAGGGTCCTCAGACCCCTCCCAGTCGTCCTCCACCTCCGCCGCATTTGGCACCGACCGTGGCGGCAGGGCAGGAGCCGGAGAAGGGACAAAAGGCGTCGGGAACGGCGCCGTGTCCCAATGCGGATCCCAGGTAGGAGCAAAATGGTCCTGGAACCTGGGCAAGGGCGGGACAAATGGCACTCACTGCGGCGCCGGAGGCGGAGCCGAGGGTGGCGCTGGGGCCGGAGCCGGCAGCGATGGACCATGTGGCGCCGTGGCCGGAGTCGACGGCGCAGGATCCTGTGGCGCCGAAGCTGGATCCGCCGGCGGCGCCGACGGCCCAACAGGATCCTGACACGAGACCGCGGGGCCCGAGGGCGAGCCGGCGGGAGCCCGAGGCCTAAAAAGGCGGTCCATGGTAGCAAGAAACTCTTGCACCTTTGTGGGAGTCGCTGACGGACCCGGGTAAGGTGGGTAGGCCGCGGGACTCTCGAGCTCCGAAGGAGCCGCAGGGGCAAAGCCCCTGTCCCCCTCATCCGCATCCGGGGACCGAGGGGGGACGTCGGAGAGCGAACACGCTTCTTCGACTTCTTTTTGTGTCGTCTCTTACCCGAATCCGAGGGTGAAGACTTGGAGCCCGAGGAGCGATGACTGTGGCCCCGCGAGCGTTCCCTGGAACGGCCCCTGGACCGGGAACGGTGCTGGGACGAGTGCCGGACCTCCAGCAGCTTCCGGTGCCACTCCCTCAAGGCCTTTGGGGCCATGGCCCGACAGTCCTGACAGGACCGGGAGTCGTGGTCGGTCTCCAGGCAGTAGAGGCAGACATCGTGGGGGTCCGCCACCGACATATTGCGACGGCAGGCCCCACAAGACTCAAATCCAGGCATCCCTACGTGCACCAAGGAAACCAAGCTTACAGGAGACAAAAGTCTCAAAAAGGGTAGTCAATAAGTGACTAAGGTACGTGCTCTAACCGGATCTGCGCTTACTGGCGCGGAAAAAGAAAGAACTGACGTCAGCGCGCATGGGTGGCGCCTAAGTAGTCTCCGTGACGTCATCTCGGCGCTTACGACGCCAGCGACGGACGCGGAACCGCACGACGCCACCTACTGACGCGCAGGGGTACTGCTAGCGAAAAACTTTCCGGATCCAGTCTGACGCCTGGGGATATTCTAAGGTAAGGAATCTATCACTAACGTGTCTCTTTCAGATATTACTCACAACCAAATCCCAGTGATCTAACGTTTCTTTTACAGATGTTAAAATGGGATCTCTTGGCCTCCAGTCTTTCGGTGGGAGCTACAGAATATGATTCAAGTGGGTGATAGATGATTCACTTTCCACCCATACCCACGGTATTTCAAACGGATACGTAGACCACTCTAGGGAAGAGAACATTTGGGATGCTTGAATGTAGTTTTCTATATTTGGAAATCCTACCCCTTCTTTGGTCACTGTTCTCTGAGATGTATTCTCCTGGGTAATCATTAGCTTTTGCTCAGTGTCTTTAAGAATAAGTAGAGGGAACTGGAGAGGCAGTGTTTGGGCAATGTGTAGAAGATGTAGTTTAAAATTAATTTTGAGGCACGCAATTCTTTCAAACCACGAAATGTCAAGGCAGCTCATCTATATAGATTTTTGTACAAAGTGGCAAGAACATGTGGAATGTTGCACCCAATAGGTTGTGTAGGGATGCAGTTAGATATATTCCTAAATATTTGACTGGACCTTTGGCGCAATTAAAGTCAGTATCCAGTATAAGGCCTACACTACATGTTAGGGGGGTCTGCTACATTTACACCCATCCATTTGGATTGGTTGACCTTGAAACCAGAGACCACTGAAAAGGCTCTTATCTCTCAGTGAGTTATGAATCGCATCACATTATTGGTGAAAAGAGCTAGCTTCAGATGTTAAGCCTTTGCTTAACATCTGTAAGCATGAGATATTCTGTTTGTTTTCAGTCTTATGGGCCAAAGGCTCCATTGACAACGCAAAGAGAGGGGGTGAAAGGGGCCAACTCTGTCTCACCCCTCTGAAAAGTGTAACATCAGCGTATTTCCTATTACTGTCCTCCACTACGTGAATTCTCCATAACAATTTTAGAACGGTTTCATTCCCCGTTCTTGATCCAGCTACTGAGGATCTGTTTCCTAATATTATTTTATTGCCCTGAAGAAGCCCATGTTTGGGCGAAACGCGTTGGCTGGTTCCATCAATTGCATATCAAGTTTATCTGGAAATAAAAGACCAGAAATGACTTTCTGCTGACGTTCTATTATTGATGTGCTTTTTTCTGTACAAATTGTGTGTTGTGTATATATTGCCTCTCATCCAACTAGCTTATATATTCATTTCTATGGTCTACAAGCGGCAGATCATTTGAGGTGGGCAATATCATAAACTTTTTTACTTTGTGACCAGTCCAGGTGGTGCAGTCTTCTAAGACCCAGCTGCTTTCTTCTTTTTTGTATTTCCTATTAACTAGTATGTTGGGTTTTGGAAGTTAGCTAAAACGTATTTCTATATGTTTGGTGCAAGCCAGTTTTGTCTAACAATCTAGTCAATGGAGTCCATTCTACTCTGTTTAATGCTTGCTTATCATCCAGTGATAAGAGTCAAAGGCATAGGGGAATGCTCTGCTAAATCAATTATAATTAAAGCGAGGTGGATATTATTCCATGTACGCCTTATTTGAAAGAAACCAGACTGGTAAACTGATGATTATCTTGATACAGATGGGATTAAGGGAAAAAAGCCAACATTTTGTGTAAATTCTTACTACATGTTTTAACAACACTATCAGTGTGTATGAACTGCACTGTTTCAGGTTTTTATCAGGATTCCAAAACACAAGTTGACTCCTTCATTGTGTCAGTAACAACCTGTGTAGTAATTGAAAACTAGCGAATGGGGGCACAATAGGGCCTAAAATGGTTTATAGAATAGGCTGTAAGGCCTTCATAGCCAGTTACCTTCTTGCCAGGGAAGCTTCTGATAGGAGCTCTAACTTCCAGTTTCAGGACAACTTCTGGATCAATTGTGGGGGTTTGCTTAGAGCCATCAACAATCACTTGGTCACATCCCTGGCCTGTGTATAGAGAAGTATAGAACTCATGGAAACATTTTATCATGTTAGGTGATGTTACTAAGCATCTGACTCCAGAGTCAATGATGCTCTTACTGTAGTTTCTAGTTTGAGATTGTTAAGCTCATCTTCGAAGATGTCTCCCTGTCTTAATAATATATTTTTTAGAAACATTTGCAGCATGTGTGGCTGTAGATACACATGCTCTGCATACCCCTGCAATCTAGTGTTGGACTCGTCCATTTGCCACTTGTTTTTCTTAGAAGAAGTCTTTTGAGTGACAAGGTAGAGTTACTCCTCCTTTAGTTGGCAATGAGCCTGGGCATTAGCTCCAATGTTAGATTGTTTTTTTTCGGCATCTGGTTCGGGATGGAAATAGCCTTTACAACGCAGGCATTACCAAGGAATGCCTTTACCACGTATCACTTACCACGAATTGCCTTTACAACGCAATGCCTTTGCCACACATATGTCTTTACAATGTTTGCCTTTACAACGCAAGCTAAGTGTGTTTAAGGTAAGTACGTATGTGTGTATATTTATGTGTGTATATAAAATTAGGTTTTAGGGGTGGGTAAGGGTATAGGGTGGTAAGGGTGTTTTAAGGGTTTAGGGGTGGGTAGGGGTACAGTCTGGTAAGGGGATTTTAGAGTTTAGTGGTGGGTAGGGGTATAGGGTGGTAAGGGTTTTGTTAGGGTTATGGGGTGGGTAGGGTATAAGGTAGTAAAGGCATTTTTAGAGTTTGGGGTTGATGGGGTATAGGGTGGTAAGGGCGTGTTTAGGTCTTTTGGATGGGTATGGGATTGGGCAAGAACTGTGTTTTTAGGTTATTGGGTGGTAAGGGCATTTTTAGGGTTTGGTGTGGGTAGGATTGTAGGGTAGAAAGGGCATTTTTAGGGTTTAGGGGTAGCAATTGGGTGGTAAAAGTGTTTTTTTTTTAAGGTTTAGGGGTGGTATAGGGTAGTAAGGGTGATTTTAGGGTTTAGCAGTGGTAAGAGGCATTGGGTTGTGAGGGTGATTTTAGGGTTTATGGGTGAGAGTGGTATTGGGTGGTAAGGGTGTGTTTAGGGTACGTAAGGATATAGAGTGGTGAGGGCATTTTAGAGTTTAGGGGTGGATAGTGGGATTGTTGATCAAGTTGTTGTTAGGGTTTAGGGGTGGGTAAGGATATAGTGTGGTAAAGTCAAACAAAAAAACGGAGGAAGATAAAAATAATTGTTGTAAAGGCATTGCATGGTAAATGATGCGTGGTAAAGACATGTGTTGTATTGTCATACAACCGGTTCGGACATGTACCAAACCGGCTCTGGATATGGTGCTTGAGAGTGCCTTCACCAGACTTTTTTTGACCCTTCCATTTCCGGTGCCCTGGACCATTCTTCACAGATCTTTTCTCACACTTAATCGATGTTCTACAATCATCTAATCAGGTGCTCCATTCGGCATCCTCTGGCACCAACTAGGCCCCCTACCAGGACCTTCCGTCTCTCTTCTCCAGTTCCTTATAATTGAGAATGCAAGCTCAGTGATGTAAAGGATGCCTTTCCAATACTGTCCCCAGTGTCACTCCAAATACCCGTGGACTGACTAGCATCAAGTCTGCAACCTCTGCCTCTCGTCCGAGCACAACAAGACCACATGCAAAGCCTGCCTCACCTTTCGGTCGAATAAGACTCTTCGTTAGTGACACAAATAGAGGTGGGCTCATCGAAGAATGCAGAGGAGAAACGAAGACGACAGCCCAAACATCTTCTGGGCGTGGCATGTCGAGGTGAAGGACAAAGCTGGCCCTTCTGGGGTCCAGCTGCTGCAGTCCAGTCTGGAGGTGAGCTCGCCCTCCAAATCCAAAGGAGAGCCCCAAAAAGATCCACAGGAAACATAAGGACAGGGGCGCTAGCCCCCTTCCACCTCCTCCTCCCTCACTGCTGCCACCATATGTGCCACCTTCCACAGCTTCACTAGTGGGATCACAGCACTCATCCTATGGCGAGGGCAGTCCAGATTATCCAAAGGAACCCTATGATGCTATTTATGATCAAGAACCGAGGAATGACCCGTGGGACGACTATAATGTCGATTCCCTAGGCAATACAGACCCTGATTTGTACCCAGGAAAACCTTCCCCACCTGATGACACCACCTCATACCATGATGTTATACAGAGGGCAGCTACTTTCCATAAAGTAAACATGCATATTGTCCAGGAGGAACGGAAACTCTCAGAAACACAGCACACCCTACAGTCCCTCCCCATGCTCAAGGGGATTTTCAAAACAGCACCCTAAACCTTCCAAGTGCCAGTCCAGACTAGGGTCATCACACCAAGGGTTGATAAAAAGTATAAAACCCTCACCTAACGACCCCTCCCCTCTTACATCAGTTGCCATGTTCCACTGGGCTCCCTAGTGGTCCATATGGCACGAAAACACGCCAGTGCCCAGGTCACAGGGGGATGTACCACCTCCTGATAAGGAAAGTAGGGAGATAGATGCCGCTGGAAAACGGGTGGTAGAACAATCGGCCACACACTAGTGAATTGCAAACTCAGTTGGTCAACTCTCCCGATATGACAGGGCGCATTGGGATGACATGGAAGAGCTCCTCCAACACCTTCCTGACCAATAGAAATAGTGTGGACATGAGCTGGTGGCCAAAGGTAAAACAATCTCAAACGCCACCATCCTCTGTGCTCTTGAAACAGTGGCCAGGGGTGTTAACACCAACATTCTGGTAAGGCGTCATGCCTGGCTCTGTCTCTGGCTTCAAGCCAGAGGTCCAACAACATCTGCTGAACCTGCTGTTTTACTGGGAACATCTGTTTCAACCGCAAGTTGATCGGATGCTTGAAAAGTAACAAAAAAACAGTACGCAGACACAGTAAAGGAGATGGGTGCCCTTCAAACTCATCCTCCTTGGGGGTCCTTTCACAGCTCTTAGTATAGGGGAGGCAGACAAACCAACTACCCAGGCTTTTCTGCCCCCTACCAGAGTCAAAAGCAACACTACCAGCAACAGCAAGCATGCGTTACTCACTGGGGGTTACAGAATTTAAAATACCAGAGGAAGGGCCAAAGGAGTCGAGGCTAAAGGAGCCATCTCCTTTAAACAGCGACTTTCTTGCATTTTCCTCGGGTCACACTTCGCCTGCCAGTGGAAGACTACAGGGGTTTTTTCCATGTTGGGAAGAGATTATCTCTGACCAGTGGGTCCTCTCTGTCATTCAGAATGGTTATTGTCTGGATTGCATTGCAACCCCATCTAACATACCACTCTGCAAGCACGCCCTGCCCGCAGAACACCTGCGCCGCCTTCAAGAAGAGGTTCAGGCGCTTATCTTTAAAGGAGCAATAGCAACAGTACCTTGGCAACTTTGAGGCAAAGGGGTGTACTCCCTGTACTTTCTCATCTCCAAGAAAGATGGGTCTCTAAGTCTAGTATTCTTCAGGCTCCTCAACAGGTGCATGCTCTCAGAGCATTTCTACATAGTCACTCTTAAGGATGTCATCCCTCTGTTGCATCAAGATTACTTAATGACTTTCACATACCCATCCATCCTTCCCATCACTGCTGCCTGCACTTTGTAGTAAGTGGTCATCATGATCAATTCTGTGTTGCCATTCAGGGTCGCCATTGCCCCCAGAGTATTCACAAAATGTCATGCCATGATCGATGCCCATCTCAGAAGGAACTGCATTCACGTAGTTGGACAATTGGCTGATCAAGAATGCAAGCAAACAGCAGTGCCTCCATCACACTCTGACCACCATCTCACTCCTCCACAGTGCAGCCACACAATAAATATTGCTGAATCTCACCTTCAGCCCCTTCTGGTTCAATCCATTCTCGGAACTGCTCTCAACACGGTCATTGCCAAGGCTTACCCCTGCCAGGCAAGAGTGCAGGCATTTCACAAGCTGCTGCCTCTTTTTCAGGCAAATTGTCACTTAATGGTCAGAACAGTTATGCGCCTTCTTGGAATGATGGCTTTATGCACAGCCATCGATTCGGACTCCAGACTTCACATGTGTCTGTTGCAGCAATGCATTTTAACACAAAGGTCTCAAGCGTAGGGTCACTGGTACGATCTAGTGTTGCTATGGGTCAGCACCCATCACTCTGCAGTGGTGAAACAGCAACAGCCTGTTGTAGGGATGGCCATTCATGGACACAGTTCTGCAGGTGGCCAACACCACGGAAGCCTCGCTCTTGGGATGATGGGGAGAGCATCTTCAGCAGCAGACTGTTTAGTGCATGTGGTCGTCCCAGCAATGGGGCGTCCACATCAATTACCTCGTGCTCCTGGCTATCCATCTAAATGTCAGGGCCTTCTTTCACCAGGTTCAGCACAAAGCTGTATTGATAAAAACAGGCAGCATAACCGCCATGTATTAGCTCCAAAAGCAAGGCTGCACTCACTCACCACAATCATCCAAATTGGACTAAGGATTTGGCATTAGGCACTTCACCAGTTGAAAGAATGCACAGCACCCTGGATGGCAGTTGGCATCTGCTCAACTGCCCGGCTTTGGAACTATAAAATGGAAATACCCTGCCCGAACATTTGTTTGGACTGGGGGCCTGTGTGGGCTTTGCTGCTAAAAGTTAATTCCAGATTGTCCCCCCTCTTCCTGGCTAGGTCTAAGTCTGCTGGCCTTTCTGAAGCTCTGCTGGCCTGCTTTGCTTCTGATGACCTTGTCCTGCTTAGAAGCCTGGAGTCTACCCAAGGAGATATAATGACATGAACAAGAGCCTGAGGCTACTTTATCCCTGAACACGAGGTAGCGGTGGACTGTTGAAGAATCTACCTCTGACTGCCAGTGTTTGCGAACATTTGCTGGGCTCCTCAAACCGTGCATTAGTGATGGAGGCAGGCATTGTGAGAGATGGTTGACTGCTGCCACATGCAGATTAGACTTTGCACAGTGGTCCAGCACCCGGTTGGCCATTCTACTAGCTGGATGCAGAGACCTATTGGGCTGTTGTAAGCTATGTGTGCTCGAGAGGTGGTGCACCTACATGTCCCATGATGCTGCGATGTCCACATACCTCCATCTCTCATACACATAGGAATTCTGAGATCCTGTCTTATTCCTTGCAGATGGCATCAATACTGTAGTTACTAATTGTGTTTCCTCTTGATTTGTGTTATTCGTGTGTTTGCTGACATCTGTGTTTATGGGCATTACATACTGAAGAGATACAAAATATCCCATGTTGCTCGAAAGATTCTGTTCAGTAGATTAACAGTAGTGTCTGGGGAAAGTTGGCAAACATTTATTGTTTGCTGAGCTTTTGTGTCCATATCCGTACTGCACTGCATTGGCTCCTTGTCAATTCTGTTTCAGGTGTTTGCCAACCTTCACAAACATTAGAACTTCACAAACATTCAATGATTCAAAGCATTTATAGTGTGTTTAGCCAGGAGCCCTGATTTCATTACTACATAGTGTTGTTACCCTCTGCTCTATGTGATTATTGTGCCTTCTGCTCTGTGATTATTGGTGTCTCATTGAAGATGACCAGTTTATTGTGTAATTGCTGTATTACATTTGGTATTGTTTCATATTATGTTTTCATCATTTCCATCGTTTTGATTACTGTTTGTTCTGTACGTGTGTTTTATGTATTAGTGATATGTTAGTGGTGTGTTATCACTGATCTTGCTGTTCGTTCATGCTTTGTTGCTTTTGATAACTGTTGTCCTGTACTTAGCTTTATCTAAAAAACTTTCCTTTTGTTGAGTCTTCGCTACTCACACACATCTATCCAGAGTTAAGGAGGCTTTAGTGAGGCTTTCATTCTGTTGTGGATTTAGTATCTTGAGTGCTGATTGCAGGAGACCATGAGCTTACTCTCTTTTTAATAACCCCATTGCCCTTATAATTACCCATTCCGGAGAACTCTGACTAACCTAGTTTTGTCACCTAGTGTAAAGCCATGCTGTTAATACATGTATGAACACTTTTGACACTGAACTAAGACTATTTCTTCATGTAACACTGCAGAAGATTTCACTGCAGAGTCAGGTGGCATCTGAGAATTATCTTCCTGCTTCTTAGTTGGTGAGCAATAAGCAAGAGCTACTTTCAAAAGGTGTAATAAATTGAAGTACTAGTGAAGGGGTGAGAACCCACTTCAAATAGTAATCGCAATCCTTGTCAGGGTGAACTACTGAAGTCACTAAATAAACGTGCTTAGCTCTCTGGGAGCTTGGCACAAAGCAGTCCGGCTTAGCTTATAGGCAATGTGTAAAGTGTTTCCGCAGCACTCAAACAGTAATAATGTGAAAACATAACACAAGGAAAATCCCAAATCAATTAAGGATAATAGAGAAAATTCCATACGTATAACTGGAGATATGATATTTTAAAGTTTTAATTAAAAATAGTCCCATAAAGCGGCAGCTGAGACTATCTAGTCGATTTAGACTGAGCCAAAGTAAAAAGTTAAGGTTGACCTTGATGGATCGCCAGTGGGATACAGGGATGAGGTTCGTTCCTGTGGAAAGTTTGCCTTATGTCCTAGAAATTTTTGTAGAGAAAAAATGGTTGTCGAAGAGTCGTTGGCAGGGCTAGCTCCAATCTGGATCCAAAGTGGGGTTTGAATACGACAAGTTGCAGGAGAGCATGGTCCCCCTGTGGGCAACCACGAAGGCAGCAAATCTCCGAGCGGGTGAAGTCCCTAACCAGGAAGGCATTAACAGCGATCGGATGCTGCTTGGCATCGGTCCCGATGAAGCCTTCTACCTGGGGACTTAGAAACTTTTCTGGCAGTTGGATCTCCTTCAGTGGGGCAAACCAGAAAGTTGAGGCTGACCAGCAATTTGACGTCAACAGCTACCCCGGTCTCCATCGGTTCTCTAGGCAGAAAGTTTGTGAGATGAAGTCCCACTTCATGCAGGTTGGAGAAAAGAGAAGTACACTCTGATACCATCCAAGAGTCCAGACATGGGGGGCACCAGTTGCGATTTAGGATTCACTCTAGCAGAGGCCAACAGCAGGGTCCCGTACAGGTCCAGTTAGAACAGGTCACCTGGGTAGGTGCTGGAAAGAGGGCCCCTAGATGCTTGTTGTGCCCCTTTAGTTGAAACAGGGGGTCAACCTACTGACCCTTAAAGTCACTCCTGGGGTCCAGAGTTCAAGACAGGCAGCTACAGTCTTCCTTCAGGTTCATCCGACAACAGTCTAGTCCTTCTGTTTCTGAATGTTCTGAGGAGAGGTCTGTAGGGTCCACATTTATGCCCAGTGCCAGCTTGTTGTTGGAGGGAAATCCTTTGTTCACCCCTTAATCCAGTTCTGATCAAGCCCTCCAACTGGGCTTGGAACCAGCCTGGCTAGAGAGACAAAAGGGAGACTAGCCTAGGTGTGAGCTTCATCTGCCAGTGACAGGGTAGGCATTCTTAGAAGTTTAGGAAGCGGCTGGGCACAGCCCCCAGACAATCATGTCATGGGAGGAGACCCTCTCCCCACACCCGGAGCCCTTTGTCTACTGTCTGGGAGCAATAGACATCTTACCACAAGGGAGCCGTCAGGTGACAGCTGGATACTGTCAGGAAAGCCTTTTGGTGGTTTTATTAAGGAAAATGACAGCTTTTCTAAAAGCTCAATTTCCAAAATAGCAATAACAAATCAGACTTGATAATTAAGTTGGATTTTAAATTACTATTAAAATGTGTCCTTGAAATATTTCTATAGCTATTCCCGAATTGAATTTAGTTCTTATTAAATGTAATAATGTACATAAGTGTTAACCTATAAGCCAGACAGCCTTGTCACAGTTAAAAACAACTTGGGAGGTTTTTCATTGCCAGAACATGATTTGTTTTTAAGTAACATGTACCCTGCCCACTTGGCTTTTAAGGCCTACTTTAAGGGAGGCTTATAAATATTAAAAAGGAAAGTTTAGGTCTGACAAAAGGTTTATTTTGCCAGGTTGAAATGGAAGTTTAAAACTGCACAACCAGTCTGAATTAGCCAGCCTGGAGACATGTTTTAAGGAGTTACTTTAGCAGGTGGCACAGTGAGTACTGCAGCTCACTAGTAGCATTTAATTTACCAGCCGTTGGTACCATCTACTAGGGACTTGCAAGTAATTTAACTGTGCCAATTAGGCGTATGCATATTTCTGATGGATGCTTCTACCTGCAGATTCTTCTCCTGCATAACAACCCCAGGCGTCAGACTTGATCCAGAAACTTCAAAGCTTGGTGGTCACCAGTTGAGGGCGCTGTAAGTGATGTCAGATGAAGCCACTGAGTCCATGTAGAGCCCGTCCTAGCGTACCGATGTTAGTTCTCTTTTTTCTGTGCCTTTGATGCAGATCCGGAGGTTTTTTCCCGAGGGAAATCTTTCTTCAAATTTGTTTCTGTCATAAATAAGCAGTACCTTCTCAGAATGTCTCCCCTGAAGAAGTCAGAGTTTAAACCATGCAGGGACTGTGAAGGGCAAATGTCCATCACAGATCCCAATGCCATTTGGTTATGGTGCCTCGGATTTAAGTTGTGTTCTTCATGTCTTAGCATGAATCCTAAGGCGATTAAAGAACAAGAAGCCAAACTCTTAATGGCTCGAGCCAGGGACAATCGCCAGCACAGAGAACGGTCTCACCGTTTCCAGTCCACGTCATGCGGGAAGAGGCGGCACAAACACAAGAAGGACAAGAAGTGGCCTTGAGGTAGGTGTCCTCGACGTTCTTCCTCTCCAACAGGACCTTCGCCCTCGGAGCCGGAAATTGCCGCTATAACTTCAGAGGATCCTCCAGGCAGCCCTGCTTCCCCCGCAGAACCGGTTCTGGACCGACCTCAGGTCCTGACACCAGCGACTCCTTCGGTGCCGACCACGGCACTCTTTGACTTCCTGGCACTGGGTGTGAAACCCAGGGCTTTCCTAAATGCATTGTATGTCATCTTTGCGAAGGTGTTGGTGCCCCACGGTGCTCCTTTGGAACCAGTGGAGCCACAACATTTTCCACTCTATATGTGCTTCGTGCTGTTCCTGCGGAGCCGGCATTAGCACCATACTGCTTCGACCCGGCATTCCATTTCATGACGCTGTAACCGGTGTCCCGGATTGCCCCGATTCCACCGCTGCCCCCTAATTCGAAACCACAAACACTGCACCTGAAGTCGAACCACGGCTCCGTTCATGTCGAGGCGCAGATGTTCAGGAACAAGAGGCGTTCAGGACCTTCCTCCTTGAACTTTTTGGCTCAGACTTGGACCCATCGGAGCAGTATCCTGAGGATCCTACTTTTCCGAAACCCCTGGTATTTCATGGACTGTCCTTTACCAGTGGGCTGGACACCTCCCTAAAACGTACTATTGAGTTCCCATTAGGACCTTTTTAAGCCGGAAGTGGTCTCACTCCACAAAGTAATGTTGAAGACTGCTGAGGTGCTGGACCTAAAAGGGCCTACCAATGAAGGCGAAATCTAATGACATCGTAGAGGTTCTACTTCCTTCAGTGGTTGCAGCTGAATTCAGCGAGACTCTGCTAGATCCTGTGCTGTCTGCCTGGGAAAAACCTTCCTCTTTGCCAGCTGTGAATCGTCTGTTGGCCCGCAGACATCATTCCACTCCTGCTGACCCCCTTCTTTTTGTCATCTCACCTTTCCGGGAAAACCTAGTTATTCCGGCTTATTGTTCAAGGACACAATCTGGAGGCACTTGTACAAAGGTTCCCTCAAATCAAAAAGGATGGAAGCTTGGGGAAATAAAATCTTCTCAGCAGGAAACATGGCACTCAATTCTCTTAATGCCAATTGTCTGCTTGCACGATATACTCATGCTTTATGGGACATGGCGCAAATGTTCTTGTATAATTTTGTGCCCGACATGAAAGAACACATTCAAGAGGTCATAGTAGATAGAATGCTTTGCGGCTCGCCATCAAATCTGGCTTGGATGCCGCAGATTCAGTCGCCAGGGCGATGGGCACCTCCATCTCAGTCAGACGTCATACTTGGCTTTGCACTTCAAATTTTCCATCTGATGTCCAAGCAAATCTCATGGATCTCCTTTTCGACGGCATGTTCCTTTTTGGAGCTAAGGCCGACTCTGTGCTGGAAAGGTTTAAAACGTGCAAAGCCACTGCGCATTCTTTAGAATTACAACCTACGCCGACTAAGGATTATAGGAGTTTTTGTCGCTTTTGAGGCTTTGGTCGAGGATGCTCCTTCTGTCCCCACCAATGTTTGTCTCCACTCCAGCAGTAATAGTAGCCGCAAAACCCGCTTGTCAAGCAATACAGTGGCCATGGATGAGCAAGGGTCGAGGATCTACTTTTTCTCTGCAACCCTCCTCCTCTTTCCCAGCGGCCCCAGTAAAGCAGGCCTATTTCTTTCTCAACCCCACGCAAGGTTTCTCTCGGAGAAAGGGTGTCCAATTTTCTACCTGTCTGGAAGGCCATCACTTCCGACCAATGGGTCCTCCAGATGGTAGAAAAGGGTTACTCCCTCCCCTTCCTACAGGTTCGTCCTCCTATTCAACCACCTCTGTCTTGCCCCCCATCCTGAACATCTGGCGATTCTGCAGCAGGAGGTGGCAACTCTCAAAGGGGCAGTGGAGTTAGTGCCCAAGAAGGAAAGGGTACCAGTGTTTTTATGCATGTTACTTCCTGATGCCCAAGAAGAACACCGGTCACTGGCCCTTCCTGGATCTCAGGAGACTGAACTTCCTCAAAAGGGAAACGTTCAAGATGCTGACCCTAGCCCAAGTTCTACTTGAGTTGGAGCATGGAGACCGGATGATGCCCCTGGACTTGCAGGATGCGTACATCCACATTCCTATCTTGCACTCTTATCAGAAATACTTGCGAGTTGTCTTGGGCTCTGTACTCTACCAATTTGCGGTACTTCCCTTTGGACTGACATTGGCACCTCGAGTCTTCACAAAGGTGATTGCAGTGGTGGCAGCCCAACTCAAACTGTGTGGAATCCCTATCTTTCCGTACCTGGACTACTGGCTCCTCAAAGCCAGAATTTGTTATGCCATCAGCAGTCAACCTGGGCTTTCCAATCATTGATTCCAAATCTCACCTGTGGCCCTCCCAATGAATCCAGTTCGTAGGGTCGGTACTGGACACCAATCTTCTGTGCGCCTTCACAGAGAGTCCAAGACATCCTGGAAATGACTTCCAACGAGGCGCCAGAATTCCAGACCTGAGAGTCCTGCTGTACCTAGGTCTACTGGCATCCTGCATTCTCCTGGTTACACATGCACGTAGGCACATGAGGGCCCTGCAGTGGTGCTTCCGCAGGCAGTACAGGGGAGATCTGGAAGACTCCATTGTGATCTCCATCAGCTCTGCGGCGGAAGTGGCTTGGTGGGGAAACAAGGCAAACCTGTCGTTCGGGATGGCCTTCACTCTGCTGCCATCTGTGTCTGCAGTAGTGACAGATGCATCCACCCTGTAGTGGAGTGCTCATCTGGAGGATCAGGGGCCTCTGGTCTCTGTAAGAGCAGGTGCCTCACATCAACCTGCTGGAATTGCAGGCAATTCGGCTGGCGCTCAAGGTCTTCCTCCTCTCCAGATCTTGCCAAACAACATGACGGCAATGTGGTATTTCAACAAGCAAGGGGAAGTAGGGTCTCACCTCCTTTGTCTCGAAGCGTTGAGACTTATTTTTTGGGCCCACCACCAATGGATCTGGCTCCCCGCCAATCACCTAGCGGGGTCTCTGAATGGCAGAGCCGACAGTCTGAGCCAGCGTTATCTTGCCAGTCACGAGTGCCATCTCCTGCCGGAGGCAGTCCAGAACATCTTCTCAGTGGGGCACTGCTCAGGTGGACTTATTCACTTCCTCTGGAAAATGCTCAATGCTCACAGTTCTGTGCCCTCAGGTATTGGTTGAGGGAAGCCTTGGTGGGACACGTTTCAGTTGAAATGGAAGTTTCAGCTTCACTGTGCGTTTCCCCACATACTCTTGATTCCTCAGGTTCTGAGGAAGATTTGCCAAGACTGTAACCTAGTCATTTTCATTGCCCTGGATTTTCCGAAAAAGGTGTGGTATGTAGACCACCTGCGCTTCTCCACATGTCCTCAGCTCCACCTGCCATTCAGGCCGGACCATGTTTCCCAGTTGGGAGGGGATGGTTCTGCACCCCAATCTCTGTGACCTCCACCTACATACTTGGAGACTGAGCAGGGACAGTTGAGCTCCTTTCAGCTGCACCTGGAGGTGGTGGACGTCATCTTATCTGTGAGCTCACCCTCCATTAAGACAGTCTATTCCGGCAGCTGGGGCAACTTTGTTGCATGGTGTGAAGACAATGGCGTGGATCCCTTGGAGACCAAGTCATCCCATTTGTTGCAGTTTGCGCTTTCCTTGGCTCAGAGGGGATGTGTCATTGGCACTGTAAAGGGTTATTTAGTCCCCTTGTCTGCCTTCCTCTGTCTGCCCAATCAGCCATCCCTGTATAAGTCCCCAGTGGTCATACGTTTTCTCAAGGGTCTGACTAACCTTTTTCCTCCCACTCCCTTTGTGGTTCCTCAATGGGACTGGAAATTGGTTCTTAATTTTTGATGGGGGCTCCGTTTGAGCCACTTTAAAGTTGAACCCTTCGATTGTTGACTATCAAAACTGTATATCTGAAAGAAACACGTTAGTTATAGATTCCTTACCTTAGAATTACCCCCAGGCGTCAGACTGGATCCGGAAAGTTTTTTCGTCAGTAGTACCTCTGCGCGTCGGAAGGTGGCGTCGGTCGACTCCGCGTCCGTCGTTGTGGTCGCCGGGATGACGTTGCGGCAGCTACTTAGACGCCGCCCTCGCGCGCTGACATCAGTTCTTTCTTTTTCCGCGCCAGCCAGCGCAGATCCGGGAAGAGCGGTACCTCAGTCATTTTTTGACTAACTTTTTCTCGACTTTTGTCGACTTCTTTCTTCGAGTCTCCGACTCCGAAAAGGTGCAGGAGGGATGCCCGGCTTCAAGGCTTGCAGTTCCTGTAGCCGACTGATGTCGGTGACAGATCCGCACCGCGTGTGTCTTTTCTGCCTGGAGCGCGACCACGACCCCAAGTCGTGCTCCGACTGCCGGTCGATGGCGCCGAAGGCTTTGCGGGAGCGGTCCCGAAAGCTGCTTGAACATCGGCAGTCGGCTCCGCGCCGTTTGAGGTCCCGTTCTAGAGGGAGGTCGAGGGACCGGTCGTGGAGCCACCACCATTCCGGTTCGAAATCATCGAAGTCTTCGCACTCAGGGTCGGGTAAGTCGAAGCACAAGAAGAAGTCGAAGAAGCATCGTCGCTCTTCGACTTCTCCTCGTCGGTCGGCTCCGACGAGGCACGATGGTGGTGCGCCTCCCGCGGCTCCGCGTGCGGAGCCTGCAGAGCCGACTCAGAGTTTCCCTCCCTTTCCGGGACCCGGAGCGACTCCCGCCCAGCTTCGTACGTTCTACGAGGCGATGCATGCCATCTTTGGGCGAACCGACCCCGCCGGCGCGCCTTCGGGCCCCGCGGACTTGGTTGGGGAGCATAGGTCTTCGCTGCCGGCGGCTCCGGCGCCGCAGGGCCCCCATGGATCCAGGCCTGGATCCGGAACTGCGCCGGCTGACCTCGTTACGCCTCCACCGGTGCCGCTTCCAACGGCACCACTTCCTCGTCTGACGCCGGTTGGACCGCCGGCCGGCGTCGACCCCGGCCTCCATCCTGATGTGGACACGGAGCCGGACCGGCGCCGGGTGGGGTTTTCATGCCCCTATTCACTCCTGGGGTCCCTTTTCAACCACAGTGGCACCCAGAGGATGAGGAGGAGGACTGGGAGGGGTTAGGTGACCCTTTAACTGACCAGTTGGAAAGTGAACAGGACTGGAGAGAGGAACTGGGGGATGCCAGTGGTTTGGACACCTCCCCTGACCTTGGCATGTTGTCTCCTCCTACCGTGGCTACGGAGGAGGGAGCGTCATACGCAGTGGTGTTGCGTAGGGCGGCCGAGGCTCTCAACCTCGAGCTTCCTACGGTGGCGGTCAGGACTAACCTCGTGACGGAGGTGCTTCAGCCAGCTGCAAGCTCTTCGGAGCCCTTGCTGCCATTCAATGAGGCCCTCACCGACGTCCTTTTGGGCACCTGGTCCAGGCCCAACACAGGGGCTTCCGTGGATAGGATGATTGCCCGACGCCACCACCCGGCTCCGGGCAACCCCACTTTCCTCTCCCAACACCCCACCCCGGAGAGCTTGTTGTCCAAGACTCCACTTCCAAAAGCGCATTCCCTACCGCTCCCCTGGAAAGGGAATCCAAGAAGCTGGACCACCTTGGGAAGAAGATTTTCTCTTCCACCAGCTTAGGACTGCGGTCGGTAAACACCGCATGCCTCTTGGGCCGTTATTCCCACTCCGTGTGGGATACGGTGGCGCAGGTGCTGCCTCAGTGTCCGGAGGAGGCCCGGGCAGTGCTCTCTCAGGCTGTGGCCGCCGGGAGAGATGCAGCAAAGTTTGCCATACGTTGTGGGCTGGACACCGCCGACTCTCTGGGCAGGACCATTTCAACGTCGGTAGCGCTTCGTCGCTACGCCTGGATGAGGTCGACTGGCTTTTCAGGGGATGTCCAGAACACCTTGATGGACATGCCCTTTGATGGCCGTCTCCTTGTTGGCGACAAAGCAGACAACGCTCTAGAGCGTTTCGAGGACTCACGGGCTACGGCCAAGTCCTTGGGCCTCTCCACCTGCCCTGCGCAGTCTGCTTTTCACCCCTTTCGTGGCTACGGAAGGGGTGCCCCGCTACGTCCCACCCAGAGCCACAGGCCGCAGCAAGTTACCCAACCTTCGCGCGGCCGGGGACGTGAGAACAACCGTCGTGGTTCCGGGGGCCAGCGGGCGGGCCAGTCCACCAACCCCCCCCCTCCGCAGCAGCCTCCAAACCCTCCTAGTCCGACCTTTCAGGCCCATCAAACGCCAGCGGGCGGCAGGATTGGCCATCACCTCCCCCACTGGTGCACCATCACGTCGGACAGGTGGGTTTTGCAGATAGTCCGAAGGGGCTACTCCCTCCCCTTCGAGACTACCCCTCCAGCCATGCCACCAAGATACCACCGCATGTCGGAGGATCATCTGGCCCTTCTCCAGCAGGAAGTTACGGCTCTCTTGGCCAAGGGAGCCATCGAGTGCGTTCCTGTCCCAGAAGTAGGTCGTGGTTGTTACTCCCACTACTTTCTGGTCCCCAAGAAGGACAAGGGCCTGCGTCCTATCTTGGATCTCAGGGACGTCAACCGCTTCCTCCGGAAGGAGAAGTTCAAGATGTTGACGCTTGCTCAGGTCTTGTCTGCCCTCGACCCGCAAGACTGGTTGGTAGCGTTGGACTTGCAGGACGCTTATTTTCACATCCCCGTTTTGCCTGCCCACGAGCATTTTCAATTTACCGTGCTCCCCTTTGCCTTACCAGCGCCCCTCTGGTGTTCACGAAAGTGATGGCGGTGGTCGCAGCTCATCTGCGCAGATCAGGGGTTTCAGTCTTCCCCTATCTCGACGACTGGCTGTTGAAGGCGGGCTCGCCCCAGGCAGTTGTCTCCCACCTCCAGACTATGGCCAACCTCCTGCATTCGCTGGGGTTTTCCATCAATGTGCCGAAGTCACACCTGATTCCCTCTCAGAAGCTCCTCTTCATCGGAGCGGTTCTGGACACAACGCGGTTTCGGGTCTATCCTCCCGAGCAGCGAGTCCATGGCAGATCCCTCTCCCTTCCCCAACCAGACCACACTGTGGTGACGGACGCGTCCCTTCTGGGATGCGGCGGCCACATTGGAGAGGCCTCTGGTCTCCGGCGGAGTCCGGGCTCCACATCAACCTTCTGGAGCTCCGGGCGATTCGTCTTGCACTCAAGGTATTCCTTCCCTCTGTCCGGGGAAGAGTAGTGCAGGTGTTCACGGACAACACCCCCGCCATGTGGTACTGCAACAAACAGGGCGGGGTGGGGTCGTGGACCCTATGTCAAGAGGCCCTCCGCCTCTGGACATGGCTGGAACATCAGGGCATATCCCTGGTGGTTCAACACCTGGCAGGTTCCCTGAACGCCAGGGCGGGCGAACTCAGCCGCAGGTGCATGATGGATCACGAATGGCGTCTCCACTCGGAGGTGGTGCAAGGTCTCTTTCTACAATGGGGGAGAGCCTTGGTTAGATCTATTCGCCACCGAAGAGAACGCGCAATGTCAGCAATTCTGCGCGTTGGAATTTCCAAGGCGGCACTCGCAAGGCGACGCCTTTCGTCGTGAGTGGAGTTGCGGTCTGTTGTACGCCTTTCCGCCTATACCACTTCTGCCCAGAGTGCTGAAGAAGATCAAGCGCGACCGGGCCTAAGTCATTCTTGTGGCTCCGGATTGGGCACGAAGAGTCTGGTATCCCGAGCTGCTCAACATGGCCATCGATCCTCCGATCAGACTGCCTCTACCGGGAGGATCTTCTGTCGCAGCAGCAGTGGACGGTCCTCCACCCGAACCTGTCCAGTCTCCACCTCCTTGCGTGGAGATTGAGCGGCGGCAGCTGACGTCTTTCGACCTGCCTCCCGAAGTCTGTGACGTAATCTTGGCAGCCAGGCGTCCCTCCACTAAGACGGTATACGCCTACCGGTGGAACAAATTTGTGGCATGGTGCACAACAAAGACTGTAGATCCCCTTTCTGCCCCTCTTTCTGAAGTACTCTTGTTCCTTCTCTCCTTGGCCCAGCAGGGCTCTGCTCTGGGCACTGTCAAGGGCTATCTGTCAGCCATCTCGGCTTTCCTTCGGCTGCCAGATTCGCCTTCTCTTTTCAAGTCCCCGGTAGTTAACCGCTTCTTAAAAGGCTTAACACATCTTTTTCCTCCAATCCCCTTCGTTATGCCTCAGTGGGACTTGAATCTTGTGCTAACTTATCTAATGTGCGCTCCCTTTGAGCCGCTTCATAGCTGTCCCTTACGGTTCTTAACTCTTAAGACTGCTTTCCTGGTAGCCATCACTTCTTCTAGAAGGGTGAGCGAGCTCCAGGCCCTTTCTTCAAAACCTCCTTTCCTATCTGTCCATCTGGATAAGGTGGTTCTCCGAACCCGTCCATCCTTCCTTCCTAAGGTGGTCACTGCCTTCCACATTGGGCAGACCATTACCTTGCCCACCTTTTTTCCGCCTCTGCATCCTTCGAAGGAGGAAGAGAGGCTCCACCGTCTGGACCCAAAACGTGCGCGCTCCTTCTATCTGGATCGCACCAAACAGTTCCGGGTGGATGATCAACTTTTTGTTGGCTACGTGGGCGCAAAGAAGGGTCGGGCCGTACACAAACGCCCCATTTCACGATGGGTCGTGTTGTGTATTAAAGCTTGTTACTCTCTGGCTAAAAAAGAGCCTCCAGTAGGGCTACGCGCTCACTCCACCAGGGCGACGGCAGCCACTACTGCCTTGGGAAGAGGAGTTCCTCTAAATGACATCTGTCAGGCAGCTACGTGGGCATCAGTGCACACGTTTACGTAACACTACTGTCTGGACAGCCAAGTCCGGCGAGACGGCTTCTTTGGCCGTTCTGTTCTCCAGGACTTTCTGGTGTGATCTTGGTTTGCAGACCCACTACCGGGGTTGGTATTGCTGGGGTATCTATTCTAAGGTAAGGAATCTATAACTAACGTGTTTCTTTCAGATGAACAAGTTACTTACCTTCGGTAACGATATATCTGTAAGAAACATTAGTTAGTTATAGATTCCTTACCGCCCCACCCATCCTCCCCGTTCTGCGAACTGATTTCTAGGGTTAAGGACATCCTTTCAGGGCCCTAATTTTGTGCACCAATGGTCAGTGTCTTGCATGGCTCTGGGTTTCTGGCGCGAAAAGTCGTGTACAGAACTGACGTCAGCGCGCAAGGGCGGCGTCTAAGTAGCTGCCGCGACGTCATCCCGGTGACGCCGGCGATGGACACGGAGTCGTCCGACGCCACCTTCCGACGCGCAGAGGTACTGCTGACGAAAAAACTTTCCGGATCCAGTCTGACGCCTGGGGGTAATTCTAAGGTAAGGAGTCTATAACTAACTAATGTTTCTTACAGATATATTGTTACCGAAGGTAAGTAACTTGTTCTTTAGGTTGCAATAACTTCTGCTAGGAGAGTGAGTGAGCTACAAGCCTTTAGCTGTCGCCCTCATTTCGCAACATTTTTTCCAGACAAGTTAGTGTTGCGAACCAGGGCTGCTTTTCTTCCAAAGGTGATTACCCCCTTCCATCTTGCCCAATCCATCACTCTTCCCACTTCTTACCCGCCCCTCATCCCACAAAGAAGGAGGAGCGGTTGCATTGGCTAGAACCCATGAGAGCAGTCACTTACTACCTTGAACGCACCAAGTAACACTCATTTGATGATCAGCTTTTTATTGCCTATTGTGGTGCCAAAAAGGAGTAGACGGTCCAGAAGAGAACGTTATCCCGTTGGTTAATTCTGTGCAGTAAGACATACTATGCCTTGGCCAAGAAAGACCCGCCTGAAGGGATCCGTGCTCATGCCACCAGACCAAGTATACCACTTCTGCTCTTGGCCTGGGAGTTCCGATTGTGGATATTTGCAAAGCTGCAACCTAGAGCTCCATGCACACATTGGCTAAACCCTATTGTTTTGACTGCGAAGTGAGAAGGGATGGTCACTTCGCCAGGTCAGTCCTACAGGACTTCCTGATGTAATCATCCATCAACCCTCCTCCTACTGGGGTGTTGCTTTGGAATATGTTCTACAGGTGAGGAATCTGCGAGTAAAAGTATACATCAGAAGAAAAAGTTACTTGCGGTAACTATCTTTTTGTTGGATACTCTATCTTCCTGCAGATTCCTCACCGACCCACCCACTTCCCTGTTTAATGGATGATTCTACAAACCGATAAGATCCGTTTATGCATTCTTTTGGTTCTGCGAAATGTTTTCCTGTTGTCATTCTACCCTTTCACGTTGAAGGATTAGAAAAAAACGGAGGGTAACTGACGTCGGTATCCCAGGGCTGGCGCTATATGAGCCCTTTGTCGTCATCTGACGTCACTTCCGGCACCGACTGAATCCAGTGCCCTCTACTGGCGACCTCCAAGCTTTGAAGTTTCCGGATTCAGTCTGATGCCTCAGGTTGTCCTACAGGTGAGGAATCTGCATGTAGATAGAGTATCCACCAGAAAGATTTGTAACTTTTTCTTTGACGTTTAACCCCTTCGGTGCTTATGACGAGACCAGCTCGTCATGAGTCACAGTGGAGCTGTGCTCATGACGAGCTGGTCTCGTCATAACAGGTGCGCACCGCCCACGCGTGATTAATTCCCCGCCTGTGCGGGAGAATTAATGAGTGGGCGGGTTTGTGACGAGACCAGCTCGTCATGAGCACAGCTCCACTGTGACACATGACAAGCTGGTCTCGTCACGAGCACCGCGGCGCCGCATTCACCCCCCGCACCCGCGGGGGAATTACCCCCGCAGCGAAGGGGTTAAAAAGGATACACAAAGCACTTTACCTCTGGTTAGCAGGGGTAAAGTACACAGAATTCTACAGCCAGCAAAAATAGGGTACAGTAAATGACAAAACAAATCCCGGGTGACCCTGCATAAAGGGCAAATTTCCAACTAGAGGGACCAGGAAACATTGTAAAATGCTGTATTGAATTTCCAAGTTGTAAAATGTTCTTTTTAAGAGTTTATTGAGGAAATAGGAAAGGGCAATAGCATCAGCAGACATTTCTACCCCTGGAACTTTTCTGTATGAGGCCTATTAAGATGTGTGCAAAAGCATATGTGAAGACCCTTCTGACAGTGTCTGTTTAGGTTTAACACTTTTCAACATCTTATAGTTTAAACATGAGTGATTTGGAATTCATTTGGGAATGTCCTAAGTGGTAAGCCAATGTGGTCACGTGGCTTCAATGTCCACAATGGAACCAAGAGATTTAAATGGTGTGATCCGTTGAAACTCCTGTTATCCCTTGCTGCCTCGGTTCCATCATCTCCCAAAGATGTAGAGCACATATAAATAGTCTACTACCTAAACTGTTGAACATTTGCATTCTGTTACACATATGATAGTTCTGCTTCTTTCTTAATGAAACCATTGCCTAATATTGCCTGTATAAATGTAATATCTGCAACATTGCTTTGATATCTGCCTTTACAGAGCCTGGGTACTACGAGGATGGCTCATTTGGAATCCGTTTAGAAAATGTAGTCCTGGTGATTCCCGCCAAGACCAAGGTGAGTCTGAAATTCTACTGCATCTTCATTTTGCTTTCCTGAGACATTGAAGGTCTCAGGGTTCAGTTGGCTGCAGGGACTCCTTTTCATTTGTTTGACATCAAAAGTGAGAAATTGATTATTGCAAAATGTAATAGGCTGCTTAGGGTATGCTGTGTGCTAAGCTGTTTTGATTAATTGTTAGCTCTGGAGCTGGCGCCAAGCAGAAAGTTACTGGTCAACTCCGATAATCTCTGGCTGTAAATATCAGATGTGAGCAAATCATTGAGTCCTCTATTTTTTTCTCTGCATTTTAACACTTGTAGTTAAGTGTTAAACAGGGGAAGAATATAACTACATTATACTACCAGCATGATGGGAAAAAGCAAAACGGGATGAGCTACACATATCGACATGACCTGACTTAAGATTTGTTTGAAAATCAAAACAGTTCAGATGGACAGAGGTTTTTACATGTGTATGACTGTCCCCTCAAAGGCATCTTTTGTTGAATTATTTTTGTTTGACTTTCTTTTGTCAGAATCTGCCACATATTTTATCACAGTAGTATGGTGAGTGTTCCCCTCCGGATGACATAGTCTGTTTTCATGTGCTATTGGAAAGGGCAGCGAAAACGTTCAATCTCTCCATGGCATCAGTAGGGTAGCAATGCTTTCTTTGTGACTTTAAAGAACAAACTCCTAAGGCCATAATGTCCGTTCCCATTTTGCACTTTTTATGATCAGAAGGTCTACATTTTATGCATTCTCTTAAACGGTGCAGGCAGTGGTACCCTGCTTGACGAAGAAATATAGGGTCCGAGATTCCTGTCTAGGTGGTTTGAAAGGCTATCCTAAGCCAGACTCTATCATTGTGCCAGCAGCCCAAAGACGTTTTGGAAAATGCTGTCTCCCCAGCCTTCGCACCACCAAACAGAGACACGGAGGAACAGATAGCCTAGACTGCGGGCACAGTTCTATGGCAGAAACTTCAATCAAAGCTGCAAATGCCATCTTTTGCCGTTACAACTTCCAAATGTAGCATGACATCTCTCCCCTTATAAATTTAGTTCCAGAAGACTGAAATGAGGAAGATAAGAGCATAGTTAAGGAAGAAACCAATGTGGCAGCTACCAGAATAGATGTGGTGATGGAGGTGACTAAAACAGTCTTCCACCAACTGGCAGGAGCTGCTTTTCTAAGAAGACACAGATGCCTTCACTCCACAGCCTTCTCCCCAAAAGTTCAGTCTATGCTCTTAGACACACACTTACATGGACACTGATTGGGAAACATGTAGACGATGCCTTGCAAAACATAAAAATGGACAAAACAGATTACCTAGTACCCTTGCAGTACAGACACCCGGGTTTGTCTCCTTTTCGTGAATTTCAGACACACTCAAGCATTCAGGGCATGTTTCACCCAGTACGGAAATCGAGAACAGTTCCATTAACCCTCCAGACAAGGGGTGTATGACCAGGATAATGCAACCTACAGAGGTCAAAGACAAAGCTATGGCAGAACATCTAGAAGGAAGAAAGGTGCTTCCGAACTCTTCCGCCACCCCTCCCCTCGCCGTCCTAAGGTCATCCGGATGGCATGACGTTCTTATTTTGCCCCCTCTTGGCAGTACATAGCTTTGGACTACTCACTGCTTTAAATACTACATTCGTATCACAGCCTTGAATTTGTACAGAAACCACCAAATCATATACCCATGAAAGAGCATCCTGTACACTTGCAACAGAAAACGGGACAATGTTTCTCAAATAACTAAATGTAGGGGGGCGTGGCCAACCGCCGGAGCTGATGGCCACAGTGTAGCGCGGCTCCGGCCCTGATCCTCCTTAACCCCCGAATAACCGCACACATATCCGACTCTGCAGACGTGTCTCTGCTGGAATCGATGGCGTGAGGGCCGGGGATCGAGATCTGGCGTTCCAGCGGGATCGAACAAACGCTGGGGCCCGCTGCAAATTGTGGCCTTTTCGGCGCCCTGCATCCGCGGTCTTCGAGCCCCGCTACACGGCGAACCGCGAGACCATACTGATTGCTGTGGACACACCACGGAAACGGCAAGTGGCAGCCGGTATGTACGCTTAGAGGTGCACGGGTGACCCGGCAGCGGAGCGTGGGCTGCTGGAGTGTGAGCCGACCGGAGTGTGATTTCAAGTGTGGAGAGCTCCGGGGGAATCCGACTGAGGCAGCAGCATATCATCCGTCCAGCATACCATAGAGGCAGCCCAGAGGTAGTACTCCTGTGTGACTGATACAGGCAAATAAGAAGGGCACACAATAAGCTCACACATCCAGGAGGCATTCAGAGAACCATAGCTGCATAGCCCAATTGAAGTGCCCATCTATGCCATCTCCGTTCACTTGGCATATCCTAGCTGCACAGAGAATCTCCTCGTATAGTCACATAATTGGCAGTAAGTGACTGAACTGCCCTGCGTGAGTATATCCCGTGCAGTGGCATCACGGTGGTGAAATCAGGATGGACCGGTTCTGGCCCGATTGTGGCGCATTCATTGTCAGCCCGGGGATAGCACCGCTATCTTTGGTGGGGGAGTGGTGTTCTAGTGGGGTAAGCCAACAGGCCGATGGGGGAACGCCGCCGGGTAGGCGGTGGTGACGCCCCGAGACACCGGCTCCCCCCCCCACACGTGTTTCCACCCAAACTCCTCAGGGGAGCCGCCATGTCTGGAGCCGAAGGCAACCGTGGCTCGCACCAGCCCGAATTGGACAAGATATCATGTCTCAAGAGTCAGAAGAGGCCCGAGGCGCAAGTGGACACGCCACCTGGAACCCGCGATGTCCCTTCGGCGCAAGTGGGCCCTACGCTACAGGACATTCTCAATGCTGTCACAGCGGTACGCACGTCATTAGAGTCCCGTATTGATTCCGTCTCTATCGAAGTTGGTCTCCTCTGGACGGATTTCCGCAAAATGAGTGACCGAGTGACTGAAGTAGAAGAGGCGACTCAGAGTTTGACCTCCACCTCCAAGGGTTTAGAGAAGCAGGTCCAGGAACTACAGACTATCACCAGGGCGCTTGCGGGCCAACTGGATGACTATGAAGGAAGAGCCAGGAGGAATAACATTCGAATTATTGGGGTTTCCGAGAAGGCGGAGGGCCAGGCCGTAGACCTATTTGTGGAGGAACTCATTACACAGCGATTGCAGCCCAAGACTCTCTCCAAATACTTCTCAATTGAACGCGCACATCGGGTGCCGGGTGGCAAACCTAAGCCTGGACAACCCCCCAGGCCCATTTTGGCCAGAGTGTTCAGATTTCGTGATAGGGACATAATCCTGCAAACTGCACGATGTGCACCCCTGCTCAAGATTGATAACAGCACTATCATGTTTTTCCCGGATTTCACCCTGAAGGTCCAACAACAGGGTAGAAGCTTCCTGGAAGTCAAAAAGGCCTTAAGAGATAGAGAGCTGCAATATGCTATGTTGTTCCCTGCGAGACTCAGGGTGGAGGCTGAGGGCAAGGCATGGTTCTTTACGGAGCCGGAGGCGGTCTGGGAGTGGCTGGGTGGCTGGAGACAGGTTGGAGGTGCACATCACTCGGACAGACGTCGATGGAGAACAGGAAAAGACCGCAAAGTGAGCACGTCGGAACGAGAGGGAGGCGATACCACGGATACAGAGCTTACAGAGACTGGCCGAACTGGTCCTGCATAATGCAGGGGGAGCAGGAACACATTGAAGTAGACAGAGGATCATACATTGCTAACTGTGCATCCTTCGCGGTTCCTTGCCGAACTGCCTGGTATCTGATTCAGCCGAGGGATATATAAAGAACGTTACTGAGTAGTCGGAGAGGCGACACCATGGGCTGGAGATGGCTGAGTATATGAACAGAATGTTGTAACTGAAGACTGTTTGTAATATATATGTTTGGGTTGAAAGGGGGTAGGGGGGTCTAGCACTGTTGGTTCACATCTCCTCCGGAATAGGGATGGGTGGGCGAAGGACGCTCTGCAATGTTGGGGTGACGGGTAGTTCGAAGTCCGTCTTGCAGGGAGGCAGGGTAGGAGGGTGGGTGGGACAAGTTAGGGGAAGTTTCTTATTGTTCACATGCGTCACAATACTCATCACTTCATCAATGAACACAGTTGTTGCTGAACCCCATTCGATTTGTCTGGTATACACAAGCCGCTTTCTACAAACACATTTTCTACCAAATAGGCACGCGGAGCGTCCTCGGCTCCTCCGTGCCCTAAAGGCGGTTGGAACAGTAGAAATCCCATATAGGTATAATGCCGGCCACTGATGCAGCCTGTGTCATGAGACGCGAGGCGACATTAACCATACTCACCTGGAATGTCAATGGGCTAGGGGATAAAATCAAGAGGGGGATAGTGCTACAACATATTAAACGTCAGGCGGTAGACATGGTTCTGCTGCAGGAAACCCACCTCGTCGGGAATACCTGCAAACCACTTGATAGATGGGGATACAAATTGGTGCTACATGCAGGATTTACCACCGGGTCAAGAGGGGTTGGGATATTGTTGAAGAAAAATCTCTGATTTGTTGTGACTCAGACGCATACAGATAACTATGGACGCTTTGCTGGGGTGACAGGGACCTGGGAAGGTAGAACTCTGAATGTCCTCTCAGTATACATACCTCCTGCTTTACATAAGGTAGTGTTGCCGGAATTGAGTAAGATGATTTTAGCATTACCAGAAGGTGAAGTTATGTTAGGTGGTGACTTTAATATGACGCTCTGTGGCCAAGCTGACGGGTACCCCAGAGGGACATTGCACGAGCACAAAATACACTGGCTGACTTCACGACAGCACTGGGCCTGACAGATATAAGGCGGACGGCTCACCCACAGGTACGGCAATATACATACTACTTGGCTGCTCATAAAAGCCACTCTCGTATTGATCACATACTAACTCTAGCTGACATGGCACATCACTTCACTGAGGTTTGACACTTGGCGAGGGGAATCTCTGACCACGCTCCCGTGAAGGCACGATATGCTGTACATGTAACCCCCACCCGAAGGACACTTACCATTAATCCACCGTGCCTTCTGATCCCCCATATCAAAGACGCATTGATCAAAGACACAGACTATTATTTTGCCGAAAATGTGAGAACGGTTCAGTCGGCGCAGATTTTGTGGGAAGCCTATAAGGCAGTAATTAAGGGTCGAGCACTGTCACTCACAGTAGGACACAGGAAAGAGAGGGACCGGCAACTTATCGAACTGGAGCAGGACATCCTGGCTAGGGAACACGTGTTAAGAGACAACCAAGATGAGGCTGAGAACCACATTCTGGAACTTAAACGTAAAGAGTACAAGGATCTAGCCAACGATACTGCCAGGCTTAAACACCAAGCCACACTGTTCAAAATATACGAGCAGGGAGACAGAGCCAGTACGCTCCTAGCATGGCTGGATAGGAAGGAAAGGGAGGGCTGCAGGATCAGAGAAATATATGACCAGAATGGGACCTGTTTGCGTGATCTGCAACATATAGCAGACTGGTTTGCAGAATATTATATGCAACTCTATTCACCTGGGGCAGCAGTTACTATAGAGGACGTACAGGACAAAATAATCGATGTACAACTCCCTACTCTAACCAACATACACTCAGGGAAGGCAGGAGGTCCCAATGGTATCCCTGTGGAACTCCTAAAAATAACAGCGTCCAAGGTGGCACCGCACCTCCTTGAAATGTACCGTGAGAGCAAGTCGATCGGCATGCTCCCCAGAGATCAGAGGCTGGCATCCATCGTTGTGATACACAAGGCAGAAAAACCGGCTAGAGACTTAGATTCATATCGACCGATATCTTTACTGAATGTTGAAACCAAAATCCTTGCAAAAGTGCTAGCCAACAGATTGCTCCCGGTCATCACAAAGTTGGCCCACCCGGACAATCTGGCTTCATGCCTGGACGTAACACCGCTATGAATTTACGTCGCCTTAATGGCATACTAGCCAGGAAGAACACCGTTAGAGAGGGAGCGGCCATACTTTCCTTGGACGCACGTATGGCTTCCGATACGGTGGAATGGCTGTATATGTTCGCCGTCCTTGAACGCATGGGCCTGGGTGAGGTATATCTAGAGTGGGTCAAACTCCTATATGCTGAACCACTAGCTCAGGTAGTGGTGAATGCCCATGTGTCCACTACATTCACCCAGCGCCGCAGAACGAGACAGGGTTGCCCCTTATCTCCTCTTAAATTCGCTCTTGTCCTGCAACCTCTTGCATGCTGGAAACGCAGAGATCCATTGATACGGGGGTTGAAGTGGGCAAACGAGTGGGGGACCGAATGTCGCTATATGCAGATGATACCCTGCTCTACGTCGCCGCCCCTGGTGCCTCAATGACCCATAGTCCTCCAAATCTGTATTAACCACGGCAAATACTCCGGATATACCATAAACTGGTCCCAGTCGGTGATATATTTACTACATGGGCCTGCACCGGCCCTCCCGGCCACCTGTGAAGCCAGCTTGGTAGAGGATGGGTTTAAATATCTAGGTGTGTTTGTGACAGCGGACCCCTCACTTTTCTATGAGCGGAACCTTTTGGGTCCCTTGACCCGACTACAAAGCGATGTGCGCCCTTGGCGCACACTCCCGGTGTCGCTGCTGGGACGCGCTGCGCTCTACAAAATTATGGCTCTCCCCCTGCTTCTATACGCATTGCATAGTACCCCATACGGCATTCCCAACGCATACTTTACATCGATCGATGGGGAAATCAGGGATCTGCTATGGGACAGGAAGCCTCCACGCATCTCTGGACCGAAATTGGTTCATGGGTGGTATGATGGGGGTATCGCCCTACCGGAAATCCGACGTTATTACTGGGCTGCCCACCTGTCAATTATAAACAAATGGGTATATGGCTCACAACAGGACCCAGCATGTTGGATGGACAGATGGCTGATGGGCCAGGGGGGGTTCAGAGAGGCACTATACACAAAAGTACGGCCCCAACGGCTCACTGGGCCCACTGCTCTAACGGTTGCCATATGGCACACTGCCATCACAAGACTTGGCTGGAGGAATAAATTGACGCTAATGACACCCCTATGGCATGCTGCCATATTGGGTAATTTAAGTAGATCTAAAGGGTTCGATAAATGGGACACCATTGGAATATCACAAGTCAGGGACTTAATAAAAGGTCAAATATTGACCTTTGCAGAACTACAAATAGAGTATAAATTATCCGTTGGAGAAACTTTCCGATACTTACAAATACGCCATGCCCTACTGGAAGCAACTAAAGATGTGGAAGGGATCCCGGAGGCCACTCCCTCGGAAGACAGGCTATTGGCAGTTCCCATGCAGAGTAAAACAATCTCCCTCATGTACCGGAAAATAATTAATAATTTACCTGACCCGATGTCCCCCCTATACGCACGCTGGCAGTCTGACGTAGGAGACCTAGAAGACGAAGACTGGCGTGATGCGCTCTCCTCCCCACGTGAGGTAGCCATACCATCAAGGCTGCGACTGGTACAATTGAAAGTTCTACACCGCACGTACATTGCATGCACAACATTGGTTAAGATGGGCCGCAGTACTTCAATGAACTGTAGAAGGGGGTGTGGGGGAGACGGGTACGTTCTACCACATACTCTGGGAATGTCCCTTGATACAGAGTTATTGGGAGGCAGTTAACCAAGTAGTGAGTGAGGTGAGTGGAATTAACTTAAAACTATCCCCCAAGACATGTCTTCTCAACGTCTGGGACGCAACTGATTTCAACCGCATGGATCAACTGTGGGCGGCCAACGGGTTTGCACTCGCGAAGCGTAACATTGCCCGCAAATGGGGAGTTCCAGACCTACCAACGGTTGTAGGATGGAAACAAGATGTTGATTGGGGTATGCTGGCAGAGCGAGCAGTCTATACAAACCGAGGTTGCCCCAAGAAGTGGGACAAGATATGGGGGAAATGGAATGTATATCGTGGTAATATTTGCACCTCCCCAGCAGAGCACAGAAATGGACCAGACACACGCATGACGTAATCCTGAATGAGGGTGGGGAGGGGGCTAATTGAAGAGATGTTCAGTATTGTATTATAAACTCCTGTCTTTGTACTGAAGTGATGCATAAGATTGTAAGTATGTTTTCACAAAATTCAATTAAAAAAGAGTTAAAAAAGAACTAAATGTATTTTTGGAAAAGCAATCCTTTCTGATGGTGACCCTCCAGGAAGGAAAATACTTTTCCTTCCTGGATCTTCAGAATGCATATTTTTACATCCTCATATATCAGAACAACAGGAAACACCTCAACTTTTCAGTTGGGAGGCCAGCTCTACTGATTAAAAACAATCCTCTTCAGACTCCGGTGTGCACCACAGATTTTTATAAAGTGCCTGTCATTACTTGCTGCCTTCCTGCAACAGGGTCGCCAGATATACCAGTACTTGGACGACTGACTTTTCAAAGCTCCAGCAAAGGAAGATACAAGTGCCTCCATACTCACTTTGCCATTGAACATCCCTCTGTACACCCTGTACCAAGACTCCAGATCTTAGAAGTAATACCAGATTCTCGGCTAGGAAGGACCCTGTCTTCAACAGAAAAGACACTGAAATTATAAACAATGGTGAAAACATTTTGTTCCAAGCAAAATGCTTGTGTCAGTCTGTACACTGTACACTTCTTTGGCCTGAAATCATCCTGCATAGTACTAATACCGTTTTTCAGCCTCAGGATGATACGTATACAGCATCAACTGAATCCCCAATGGAGACAAATTACTGGCTCATGGGTTGACATAGTCCAAGCTACAAGAAGGCTCAGAATGCATTATTATCGTGGAGGTTTCTGTCAAAACTCAGTGCAAGTCTTCCATTCCAGCCTTAGACAATCAGGATAGGAATGACAATCAACACATCAATGGAGACTCGGGAGCCCACATGCAGGAGCTCTCAACTAGAGGTTCCTCCCGAAGTAATCAGAATGGCCAACACAAACTCAATGATTTACATTGAAAAACAAGGAGGAACGTGGTCACATTCACTATTGGAGGAGGTACAGATTTAGGACAGGGCTATCTCCAACGAGTTGGACGTTGGACTAGAACATCTCTTAGGATGCCTGAAAAACCAAGCAGATGTGCTCAGCTGCTCCTTCCAGACTGCCACAAATGGAAGCTCCGCCATGACCAAGTGGATTACTTCTTCCCCACATGAAGCCACAGTAGACTTATTCGCCACATGATAGAATAGGGAATGTCAGCACTACACCAGCAGGTTCTGACAACTGAGGTCCAAGGGCAGAGCATTTTAGATGACCTGGTTGAATCTCTTTGCATATGCCTTTCCTCTGTTTCCCCTAATTCCCAGGGTACTAAGGAAGGCATGAGTTCCCGGATAACCATTGCCCCAGCGTAGCCTCACCAGTACTGGTACAGCGATGTTTCGAGGCTATCCACATATCCAGCAATTGTGCTGAAGATTCATCCCAGCCTCCTCTGCAGACACAATCCAGAGGTACTCAGCCATGATCTCAGGTCTTTAGCCTGTCAGCCTGATATGTGATCACCTGATATTTGGCCATTTAGGCATCCCAACAGATTGCAGACCGATTCTGGTGCAGAAAGGCTACCCAGCAACCACAAAATCTACAAAGCCAATATAGGCATTTCTGCACATGGTACAAAGACAAGAGTTGTACTTGAACGTCCATGCAGCCCCATCAAGTACCTCCATACTTGCTGGACCTGCACAAGACTGGTCTTAAATAAGTTTCAGTTAGAGACCATCTTGTGACATCTCCAGACACAGAAAAAAAGAAGTCCCTTCGTCATCCTTGTTTTCACAAAGAATCATAAAGCAATTATGAAAAGTCTCTTTCGAGCCCACTTATATAGTGCCCCACCCTCCCCATGCCATGAGAGTTGAACACTCTAGTAAGCCAACTCATTCTTCTGCCCTTTGAACCTATCCAGAGAGGGCACCTGAAATTTATCTAGTGGAAAACAGCACTACTGCTTGCACTCACATTGACCTAGAGAGTAGGGGAGTTGCAGGCATTTACCATAAAAGAGCCTTTTCTTCCCTTTACCAGAGAAAGTCATCCTACAAACAAGCCCGAAATTCATATCTAAAGTCCCTACAGACTTTCATTTGAATGAACCCATTATCCTTTGCTCATTTTTGTCTAACCTGACAATGCCATCTTGGAAATCTTTGCACTTGCTGGATGGCTGCTGGTGAATTAAATTTTAAAAGGAGAAGACCTGAGGAGATCAGACCAGCTGTTTGTGTTTTTTGACCTTCCATGAGATCACTTCCTGCACTCCAAACAGGGAGTAGCATGTTGGCTTTCAGCCTTCATCACTTTCTCTCATAATAGGGTGAAGCGTCCTCTCCTGGATTAGAGTGAGGGGGCATTCCACCACAGGCATTGTGACAACTGATGCTCTTTATGCCAAGGAACCATTGGAAAAGCAGGCACACGTTCACCTACTGCCTGGATGTGAACACAGCAGTTGATTTAGCGGTGGCGCAGGCAGTTCTCAGCTATCTATTTGAGTAAAGATAAGCCTGCTTTTCCCCTTATTCCAATGTTATTTACTGCTTTCTAGTATATGCATGAGAATATTTGAAAAATCCAATGTTGTGGAAGAAATTAGGTTCTGATTTACATTTTGGCAGATGAGTTACTCTTTCACAAATGTGACGGATAGCCTGCTGCTGTATTGCAAGTGCCATTGAATATAATGCACTTGTAATATGGCAGACAGGATATACGTCATGTTTGTGACTGAGTAACCTGTCTGCTGAACTCTAAATCCAGCCCTTAGTTGTTGACCTGTAACTCCAGTTCTCCAACAGTCACATCCATCATCCATTCATGTACCGTACTCCCTCCTGCCCAGTCAAGAGTTCGCTTTTATTTTACTTACTCCTCACACTTGTGCTATGAAGTTTGAGCCATGGTGCCTCTACGGGTGGATAGAGAATTCCTCACTTCCACCTCATTGGCTGAAGTTGAGTTATTTCAAATGAGGTGGATGTGCTACAAAATAAGCACGTTGTAGAGTTTTTTGCCCATTTTATTATTGTTTAATGCTATTCAAAGTTGTGGGGATTCCCAGCCTGATGACCGGGAATGTTTCAAGTATGTAAATATGTGAAAGAACCCAACACTAGAGAACGGGAGTTACAGGTAAATATTTTTTAGTGAGATTTTAATTACCTGATCTATTTCACTCTCTAATTTTGAATTGCTCTGATGGTAGGGTATACTTGATTAGCTGCGCATAGTGAGAGTAACGCTGCCTACAAATATAAATTCACTATTGGAAGTAAGCTCATTATACAGCCACGCTTAAATGTTAAACATGTCCGGGAGAAATCCTGTTTGCTTCCGCTTTGGAGTTTGATTCTCTTAACCCTTGAAGAATGCAAGTGGTAAGAGTCTGGTTCAATATGTTTTACTGCCTGGACCCCATGCTATGTTTGGAGAAGGCTAGCACAACGGTGTTCACTTTAGGGACTTTGGTAAATGAATGCAGGAGTTGGCTCTTCACGTGACGCGTTCCTGATGCTCTTCAGGACCCAACTATTAAAGCAGCAGTTGTCCCACTGCGTCCTGACTGGTCCGCCTGCAAAAGTGCTCTTTTGCTTGCCACTAGCATTAATCTGGATGCAGACTATCCTGACTTCCATTCCTTTATACTCCCTTTAAGTGTAGCCAGAGGTGGTAGGGCAGGGGGACCGTGGCTCTCTACTATAAGCACATATCTGGACATTATTAGATTTGTGTAAATAATATCTATTCAGAGAATGTTAGATTAGAAGAAGGAGCTTCAGGAACTATGATGGTAATGTTGTCTATTATCAGCGCCAACCGAACTTGTATTCCATTCTTTCACCAGTTCACGTACATCCTAAAGAAACACTTGAGCATAATACAGAAAAGAACAGCAATTAGCTGAGATTGAGGAATTATTTTGCCAAAATACATTTTGCTATTATTATCCCAAGCACTTTGTTTACCAACCAGGTCCAGAGGTTGCTCGTATTCCAGACGATGGCTAGGGAATCTTTCTGCCTCTTCCTGAAAGAGCATTTCTGCCATGTAGTATAAATAATTAAGTTTCACCATCTGTGGACCATAAATTAAGGCTGGATGCATAAGCATTCACCATAGTTAGCCGGGCTAATTCCATTTCAGTGCTAAGGACTACTCTCTCTAATTTTTCAAGATTATTGAAAACGCCGCAACCGCTTGGACTGAGTACTAAGAAACGCACCCTTGCCAGCTGGTGGCCAATGTGAGAGTTCTGAGAACAATTTTAATCAAGATTTATTTGGCCTTTTCCAGAACACTCCAGTGTGCTTCATAATGATATTTCAAAAACCCTTTAGCTTTTAAACTACAGAACAATAATGCTTATATATCATCTCTACCAGTTGCACGCCCCCCCCCCCCCCCAACACCTCTGGCCTTCAACTTCATGAAGGGGCACGTGGTGGCATTCAGACACACAATAAAGAACAGTTTTGTGATAGCTTAATGTGGTCTCTGTGAGGAAAACTTAGTTGAGGGTAAGAGGCTTAGCTGCGTTAGGTGCCATCTTCTGGAACAAATTACTGATGTAAGCAACCAGATAGATCATCTGACGTCCTGGGAAGGGCATGAAGCTAGATGGTTTGTTTTCATGTTTGAAGCGAATGTTTACATTCCTGATGGCACCAAGATGAAATTTCACTTGAGAATGTTGTCTTCCAGAAATGCTATTTAATATTACGGACATTTTCCAATCTGTTTCAAAACATTTTTTTTATAGCGGAGCTATTGTAATCGTTTTTTGATGTTTTACACTCTTGATTGTACCATCTACTATTACAATAACTGATAGTTCTTGAACTGATACAGTCTCATGCGAGTTGATCTTTTGGGTTGAATGCCTTTATCAGACAAAGACCAACATGTCCTACTGATAAATATATTATTGTCACACAGTCTTGAGCCCAGTGATATGTTCGATGTTTCTGCGCTTGATTCCTCGGACCGAAAATTGATGCTCATTGTTTTGTTTGTTACGTTGTGTTTCAGCATAACTTCCGAGACAGAGGCAGCCTGACCTTCGAGCCACTTACACTGGTACCAGTGCAGACGAAAATGATCAGTGTTCACTTACTGACTCAAAAGGAGGTTAGGACTTTGTGACGCAACTCTATTTTATCCTCAGTCTATCTATCTTACACCTCTTACGGATAACTCTGCAACAGATACTCCCTTTAGCATTTGCGTCCAGTGTTTGCAGTGTTTTTATATGTTTGTATAATGTATAGTCTACGATAAAATATCCATCACAAACAATGCTATAGAGCAACAGCCCTTCACAGAATCTGAAACGGTAAGTACAAATCGGGGGAAATAAAATGAGCTTCAAAAGACAATTAAAATATCTTCTCAATCGACACCTCAACACTCCGGACTCTTATCACCTACCTCACTATTTACTGTAGGTTTGCTCCTCCCCAGAACTTATGTGACCCAACGCTCAACAAGTCTGTGATATCTGCAACTCCTGTTTCCTTAACACTGTTTTGATCATGTCTGTAAAGTGCTATGATACCCCCGGGTCTTGCCAGCACTATATAAAACTCTTTTAAATAAAAATGTATGCCTCCAAAAGGTTCATATCAATCCACAGTCCCACGAAAACCATTGGTATATACACAATTAGTCAACTGTGTGAAACTATAGAATAAAGAATCACCCAAACGGGGAAATAGTGAAGATGAGGTTCAGCAAAAAGTAGGGTAATTTTACATGTAATCAAAAAAAATACTGTGCTTAAATATACCAATGCATGCACTCCTTAAAGTCTTGTTTACACTCTCACATAAGCCCTTCTGGTGCCACCATGTTGCGTTAGATAGACAGGGCGCAAACCCAGCATTCCTAGGAACAGGAGTGAGTATAAATGCAAAGGTTTACAGTGTTCCTTTCTGATTCATTCGAGAGCACTCTTAATTTTAGGAGCCCCGGTAAGCACCAATGCAGAGTCCCTCATATGAATGAATGAAAGACATTTGCCAGCATTAACATATGCATGTATTGTGGACAACACAAAATAACCAACATGCATTTTTGGAAATAGGTGCTTCTGGTGCTGACACAGTCCAAGTGAAATAGTGAAGAAATATGAAAAGTGCACAGGAAATTATATACAATAAGCAATGGTGACATGGACAAAGTTAATGAAAAGCCTGGACATATATAATTGCAGGGGTATAATGTCCATCATTCATTGAGTGACAAAGGAAATATTCTATCGACATTTTGACACTCTATTGCTTTACATGGATCTTCTTCAGCACAATTGACAGGTAGTAGTAACCTGTAGGACAATTTATATGTTGTTTGTCTATAGATCATTCCAGCTAATAATCTCTTGAAGCCCTTGTTTTGAGGTAAGTGATAAATCTCTTTCGACCCATGTGTCTGCTGACTCTTCAGAACAAGGAAGTGGCCACTGCATATTTCTTCACTATTTCACGTATCTTCACCAGAAGCACATGTTACCCAAATTGCATGTTGGCTTATCTTTGCTGTCCATAATACTTGGATATGTTAATGTTGGAATGTGCATTTCATTCAGGATAAGAGGAATTCTACATTGTCACTAATTAAGGCTCCCAAAATTAAAATTGCTGTTGAAGGAACTTCCAAGGAATACTCTGCACCTTTGCATTTGCCATTTTACATTAGTTAGTTTATATGCCTACTAATCGACGATTATGTATCTGACGCTAAATACCCGTCCTGTATTTTTATCACTTTAATTTGTCGTATGTTCTGCATCATCCCATGTTCCTTTGCAGGACTTTTCCTAAGGCAAACCCCAACTGTGTGTGTGCACAATCACTCAGTGTTGTGGATACTTGTTGTTATTCTCCTGTTAGCGACCTGATATATGAATGCATCATCTCTGGTAACTATTAGTACATTTCCTTTTCTTAACCTCATAACAATGCAGCACCTGAAAGGTTCATTCTGGGGGTTAAATGTCTCTGATCCAGCCAATGTTAATTAGTGTATAGAGTATTCTAATTTTCTTTTGGCTGCTTTTTTCATTTGTGGACAGCTTGTTATATTTAAGATTCTGACGTATAGCTAGTGGTTATTTGGATTCCCCTGCCAACGCTAGCCGATGCTGCCCACACACTCTTGAATCTATAAACAACTTTTAATTGGCTATTCGTATTTACTCATTAAGTAAACGAAGAAGACACCAAGGGCCTCATCACTAGTCTGGTGGTCCACGGACCACCAGACTCGCTGGGACGCGGTGGTAACGGTCTTCGACCACCCTATTACGACCAGGGCGGTCAGGCCGACCTGGGACCACAGCAACTGCCAGGGATTAGAGGTCCCTGGCATTAGCGCAGCGGTCTTGAGGCCGTAGTATGCTTGGCGGGACAGCCGCGGTCCCGCCAAGCATATTACAAGTTTCCTCTCCATGGTTTCCATGGCAGTGAGCCCGCCATGAAAATTGTGGCAGAGAGGAAACAAAGGGGGCTGTACAAGGCCCCCTGTTGCCTTAGGGCCATGGGGTGCATGCAGGGGCACACATGTGGTGCCCCCCTGTGTGCATGCATCCCAGTACCTGCACGGCATGGACTGAAGCAGTCTATTCCATCCAGGCACTGATTTTGACATTCCCATTGTGGTGCTTCGTTCATAGGCACCACCCTGGGAACGCCAAGGAACCACTTGTCAGACAGGAGAAAACTTTTAATCTGGGTGGCGGTTCAACCACGGCTTTGGCAGTGCGGGGTGGTCCCGCTCTCGCACCGCCAAACTCGTAATGAGGCCCCAAGACTCTATTTATCAATCAAGTGCAAGCTAGGTTTTTGACAGCACTATTCAAAATGATAACTGATCGCTCGATATTTCACATTGCACCCTCAATAAATTTCACAAACAACACTTTATGAGAGGCACATTGCATGTTACACATTTATTTGAAACAATAATATATTACCTACATTTAAACAATAATGTAATTACGTCATCAAACTCTAATAAGCACGAGAAAGAGTTACTGTCTAAATAGACAACATAGGTTATGTATTGAAAATACCTGTTCTTTATTCTCACTCGGCTCAATATAGTGAATGACTGTTCTTTATTGAAGTCAGTTGAATGGGATCTAGAATATGAACGATCAGTGCCTGAGAGTGTAGAATTTGTATCAAGCTCGATCCTAGGAGGTTTGCTTCCAGTCATGAGCTGGGGCAGAAGGATGCTGTCTTCGCTTGATCCTTTCCTTGTTTTGGAATCAAAGATATTGATTTGGGATAATGCCATCAAGTGTTGTTTCTTACCTTGTCAACATTAGCCGCATTTAAAAGCATGTGTATTCATTTAAGGCCATAAATCAACTATAAGGCATCCTTGTGTGTTTTTTCAGGTGGACTGGGTCAACGATTACCACAAAAAATGCAGAGAAGTGACAGGAGCAGAGCTGGAGAGGCAAGGGCGGTCGGAGGCCCTCCAGTGGCTAATCAGGGAAACACAGCCTATCAGCAAACAGAACTAGAGACATCTTCGGGAAACTCAACCTTCATCCTCATGATCAGCAATCATTAACTTTCTGGTTTCAAATATGCTAGATAAATAACTTTTTGATACCAGTTTGGAAAAACAGTTTCGACTTTTTCTTGAATTTTGATAATAAATCAAAAACAAGCAAAATGATAATTCATTTTTTAAAACAAGGAAGTTTTGGGGAATAAATTTTACATCAATGCCACAATTGGAATCGTTTACAACGGCACTTTTGATTACAACTGAAATTCTTGTATATTTTGCTTATACTTGGCTGGTTAATGGTCCGAAATTTGTCCACTTCAGCGACACATACTGTAACCATTTGTATTTATGTTCATTGAATAAAAGTTTCAAAACTGAAGTGTATTGTTGTTTTTATTCTTACTGGTATGAATCACTTTGCCCAATACTGTGAGACACGTTTATTGACTCCAACCAAGGAAATATCATGGGATGTTAAGTTCTTCATTTTAAGGGGTTTGAACATTTTACTCTGAATGTAAAGGCTGTTCTTTTGTGACATTTAAAAGCCGTATTTTATCAAAATTAGGATATTAGCTGTTGTTTTTGGTTAAATTAGTCTCCTCCATTTTCTACTTTAGATCTCTGATTTATCACTGGTAGTAAACTCTTACTTCCCAGGAACACGTTTTGGTAATAAACTAATTTTCCTGTGCAGCTGAATACACTGCAAGCTAGTACTAAACATTTTATTAAGAGGGTTTACTTTAAGGGAGTTTAAAAAAGCATCCTACTGTTTGTTTTCATTTGTAACGTTTGGATTTCTTATCGCTGCAAAAAAGTATTTTTGTTGCCCTATAATTTGTAACTATCACAAAGAACAAGATGGGATAGAGGGCCATATTTCTTTTTCTTTCCAGGCCTGATGAGACCAGTATTGTAGAATAGAGGTAAGTTTTCTTAAACTTTGCAGAGTGAATCTATTGTAGATTGATGTCATTGGGGTGAGAACCCCCATTCAAAGTCAGCCTCTTTTGCAAATGGAGTATGCAAAATCTGCGATTTAAAAAAGTTGCGTAGGTTCTGTTAATGTTAGGTCTAAATGGGTAATGCAGTAATAAAGGACCAATTTATGCAGCATGGTTATCTCAATTGTGGGATAAGAAACGGCAAATTATGTAGCACATTCTCTGGAAGTATTATTTTGATCCACTTGCACCAAAAATAATATTTTTTGTTGTGATCTGTAAATCATGCAGCAAAATTATGTGGCAATTGCTTTAAATACATAATTACATAGTGCCACTGGTCCTGGCCATAGATCTTTTTCTTATCAACAATCTCTTCTTGGAAGGTAAACAAAACCTACACATTCAAATTCCATTCTGTGTCAATTGTTCGCTGCACCTTGAATACAACTGCAACAATCTCTTCCTTCTAAAGACTGAAATATTAAATAATGCAATGGTGTTTTTTAATCTACATCTTAACTGCATAATTTATTGTATATGTTATTTTACTGTGTTAAAAACCCCCCCACACCTTTTTAAAGTTAACCTTAAGTGCTTTTAATGCACAAACCGTAGAGGTATTAAAGCCCATCTCTCACCGAACCTGTTAAATATGAATAGTAAAGACTGCCCCAAACCACGTTGCCCAAGCGTTACCGTTTTCCTTTGTTTAATCACCATTCTATTATTGAAAGGTTAACAAAACCTGAACATTCTAATTCCAATCTGTGAATAATATTGGCTGCTCTTCAACTGTTTTTCCCTTCTATACATAATGTTTCTTTTTAACAGAGGAAATTATTTTTCTCGTCTTTTTTCAATAGGCGATTGAGAAGTATGTTACTGGTCCCACTTTTTGGGAAATATTTCAACGTTTGAAAAAAACTCACCTTTTTCAAGCTAGCTCCGCTAATATAAATCATGTAATGTAAAATAGACCTACTGAGTTAATGTGTAATATCGTCCTGTTGTGTGGCAGGACTTTCATGTAATAATGATACATTACATTCAAGACGGGTCGGATTCCATTTAAACATGACTGCATTTAATAGTAGAGAATATGTGGACTAGGTTGAGGGCTTGAGGTATGGCCTAGAAAAGCTCTCTTCGACTTCATCACGGTGGTCCAAATCTCCGGATGAGGAGCAGGAAAAACGCTATCGATCTAAGCCCCACTCCCACCTGTATTTGCAGAGCCCGGGTCTGGGTATGCTCCATGTTTCCCAGAATTCCCCAGGGCAACCCTCACCCAGTTAAAGAAGTTCTGTGAGGCCATGCACCTAATATTTGGATGGGCTTACCCCTCTGGAGCACCTTTAGGCCCCAATGTTCGTAACGTGCCTCCACTTGATCCCTGCCGACAGGTCGCCCTCAATGCTAGTCAGGCCCTTTGCATCCATTCCTGGATCCAGATTGGCTCCGGTTGCAAGACCACAAACCTCCCCAGACCTGTTCCAGTGGAATTGTGCCAGGCACTGCTGACACCCCATGCCGGCGCCCATCTCATTGTCATACCCAACTCTGATATGGAGTCAGACTGGCATTGCTCGACCTTCCGACAAAATGTGATATAGGGTCTGAGTCTTTGAAATTTTATGTTGGGTTTCTACTTCTTTTGAAGTGTACATTTCTCTTTTTCTTCTTTCCTCCTGAAAGGATGTCTGTCATAAGAGGCAAGACTCTGAAGCTGATTGACCCTCAACACAATTAATGGGAGTGACCAGAGTTTACACCTGGATGTTAGCCACAGTGATATGTGCATCAAAAGGCTAATCCCAGGCTCCTAGCCCTAATCTTTAGGATTTCCTTATCAGCCCAATCTCCTTTCCCAAGGTGTCTTGGCCCCTTCCTTGTGATCTATCACCGAATCAAAAAGCATGTATGCCGAGATGTGGGTAGTAGAGTATTCCAAGTGTCCCCAACATGTTGCTCTCAGTGCTTCAAACTGTTGCTTGACAGTTATAGGATAACTCTGTTTCAATTTGCTAGTGCTACAGAGCACACACATTTTTGTGTGAAATGAGCATATGCAGCCTTTCAGATTTCTCTCTTCCTCTGGCTACTCTAATAACTGTTCCCAAGGAGCATGTTAAGGGAGAACACAATGTTTGCAGGATCCTGGGGCTCTAGAGAATGTGGCTGCAAGCTCTATAGTGGTGCATAGTGATCATAGGGGACCACAAGCTTCCTGCTCAAGTCTCCGATGGAGGCAGCAAGATCCATCAGATGGAAGACAATAAGACACTGCAATTTCCTTACATGATTCTTTGTAAAGAAGAACGATCATACACAATGATAAAGCCAAAAGAGTACTCCTGATACATACTGGACTGGTTTATGTAAATTTCAAGGTGTATAACTCAGTTAACCTCTTTTTCTTTATTAACACTAATTGATTTAATTTGTTGATGTGCTCCAGTAGACCATCTATTGAGGCAAGGCCTACTAGCCTGGGAAACGTCATGCATTCTGTTAATTGCAGCATTATTAAATGTGCTGTGTGTGCTTACCACCAGTGTTGTGGAAAACATCAAAATGTAACAGCTGGCACAATATGGAATAATTTACAGTGTGTGTTTACTCGAGACTTATGGAAATTAAGTATTACTGAAAATAGCAAAGTCTGCTATCTGGGGAATTATGGAAATTTGCATTGTGCTTAAAAGAGCCGTTTTAAAAGTGCTTCCTATGCAAATGAAATACAATGCTCTACCTGGGGCGCTAGGGAGTGTGGCAAGAGTGCTTACTCGGAGCATTATGGAAGCATTCAAGGTAGTGTATGCTAACACATGTATCATGAAAATGTGTGCCTTTAAAGTTGTACCGGCATTGGGCAACTGGCCCAAGAATTTTAACAATTTAAAAGTATACTTGGCCTAGTTGTGCAATGCTGGGTTACATATGCTAGAACAGAAATGTACTGACTCTATACAGGGAATACAATGCTATTGTTACCCTTAGAGACCTGTTGCCAGTGCTTTGCAATATTGATCCTCTGCTGACTTAGTTTTTAATGTTTATACTGGTGGTCTATTTGTTTTTGGCACCCCCTGCTTGCCACAGTAGTCCGTCTTTATGGCTTAGTAGCTGAATTTGGAACCTGGGGACTGGGTTCAAACTCCAACTGGAGTGTTGGGACGTTGTGTGATACTGGGACAATCACTTACTCTCAATTTGCCTAAAATGTTAAATATATCTTAAATGTAACCCAATAAAAAGTAAGATGTACCATCATTTTGAAATTCAAAGGCACTTTGTTTCTAGTCATCTACGTTTGCACTTTATAAATAACCAGTACATGCATAACATTTAAATCCTATCGGATGTTCTCTCATTTGCTAAAAAGTGCACCATTTGCTACTAAATTTTCCAAACAATTATTGGAAGAGAAACCTAAACATTCCACTCTTGCAAGTTTTAACAATGTTAATGATAATTTGTTACTTAGAAAGCATTTAGGTTTCTAAATTTAATGAAGAAAGCTTAGGGGAAATGTCACCACCCCCATTTAATAAGTGTGTTTTAAATCGTTTTTTTTTTTTGTTTTTTTACGAAGTTACGGATTTAATGGGCTTCAAAAACACATTGTGACACAAAATGTTCCCAGAATTTCTTGGGAAGAGAACCACACATCTTTAAAGCCTAACACATTTTGCACAATTTTTGCTGATTACACACGCCTTAAAACGTTCAAATTGCCAATATGTTTCAAATTCCTCCTTGAAAATAACGTTTAGCCCGTTGTAGACTGGTCTTAACTGAAATTTCGGTCACTGCTTCTAGTCTGTGGGGTATTTAAAAAAGCATTTTGTCATTTTTTTCAATCCTTTTACCTACACATCTGTGTCAGTAAGTGTTATTTTGTTTCAGATGTTGCACATAATTTCATTTCACACTCAAATGCTGCTCATTGCCCACTAGAGTTTGGGGACCACTGTAGTATTGTAGTTCCAGGACTTGAAAGAAAATGTTTTCCTTGAATGTTCAGACAAAAATATATATTGAGGGTCGTTTTGAAAGACCTTTGAAGCAGAAGATGACTGAGACAACAGGATAGGTCTAATGCGTGGTAGAATCGTTAAGGGCTCAACTAACTTCTGTATTCTGTTTGCTCAGGGATGTAGGTTACTCAGAAACAAGATTTCACTGCCCCCTCTTTCAATTCACAACTGTTAGAAATGGGATTTCTGGTTGGCTAGGGCATGCGCCTAAGCCAGGCAGAAACCACCACTCTAGTCAGACCCCCCAGGATATTGCGGCACGGATTAGCAAATTTAGCGGCACAAATATGGAAATTTAGCGGCATTTTTGCGGCACTTAATTTTACTCATAATCATTCATTTTCAGTCTGAAATCAATGGAAACTGTTTCAGCAGAATATTCCACTTTGCAATAGGCATGTTTAAAGTGTCTGTAGCTCTACGAAAGCACAGCTCCAGTCCTAAGCTAGCAGGAGGGAGCTGGATTTCTCCCTGGGATGTTCTAGTGCCCATGTATGCACCCCTGCCGGGGCACCGCTGCCTCCCGGATCTGTGAGGCAGGACACCTCTTCCTCAGGCACCCTAGGGTGCAGGATCGTAGTGGCTGATCCAAATAAGTGAGACAGACTGCATAGGGAGGTCACCTCCTGCTTACTGGTTATTTCACCCCAAATCAATTTCACCCTCATTTGAAGCCCTAAACTGAAGATCAGGAGACGTGGGCTCCTTTCCCATGTCTAATGGAACTGTCCAACAAATTGAGAGAAAGTTTTTAAGATGGATCTAATGATAATCAACCTGCTAGCGCTGTGAAGAATCTTTAAAAAAAAAATGGAAATGTACTACCACTTCTCTTTATAAAACAGGTATTCTGAGATAGTGAGTACATGCAGTTTTATATTTCTGTTTCAGTCATTGGATGAAACACATGAACCTGACCAGTGTTAAAAGGCAGGTACTGTGGGTGCCGAGTTCCAGCACTTCTTACATTTGAAAGGGAGAGATTTACAGGGGCGCCTCCGCCCTAATGGAGGAGCAGGGCCGCCCCACTGCTTTCTCGCAGTGCGAGAAGCAGAAAATAAAATGGTATTTTAAATACCATTTTATTTTCTGCTTCTCGCACTGCGAGTAAGCAGACAGGGGTATGCCTGGTTGGGGGCAGGCGGGAGCATATGCCTGGTTCGGGGTGGTCGGGGAGGAGTGGCTTGCACCACTCTGAGTGCCCTGACTGCTTGGTCGGCCCTGGGGCCAACCAAAGCAGTCATGCGCACTCTACATTTTCTCTATGTAAGCTGCATGCAGCCTACATAGAGAAAATGGCCTCCCTACAGGCGCCCGGCTGGGCGCTGCCCGCGACTCTGCACCAATCACAACGCTGCCATTGCCGCATTGTGATTGGCTACAGGAGGGAAGGGAGCATGCCTGTTCCGGACGGCCCAGGAGCAGTGGCAGCGCGGGACCAGGATCAGGTAAGTTTTAGTTATATTCTACCCGATAACCCCCCCCCGTAACACCTGCGCGGCCCCCTTGACCCCCCCCCCGCCCGGAGAATTGCAAGCGGCGACTGACCGGACATGTTTTCCTGTTCTGGGGGACTGCAAATATTTCCACTAATTAGCAGGAGCTGAAACGGCGCTAGAGGGATGTGTTGCTGTTATACTTCTCACCTCAGGGTAATTGTCAGAAATGTAAGTTATTATGACCCCACTCATTTCCGTAATGTTCTAAGGACATTATCTACCTTGTGACTAAATTATAACATTCTTGACTCTGGTGCTGTAGTCATTACGATTTTAATTGCCGATTTTTTTATTTTTTATTATCAGTTATGCAAATCCGAGTAAAGGGCAGATGGGTAAAAGAACTTTGCATCCTTTTAGCACCATTTTTTATGGGACACGTAAATAACAAATTTTGCATTTTTTGCAAGCATACACTGGGTGCTCTGCTTAAAGGGGCAGAGTTAAGACAAGGCAGAGATAAACAACACAGCAAGCGTAGAGATCAGACAAGAACGCTGACGCAAGGCTTTGCTTCCTAGATATGTGTTGTTCCGCAAGGGAAATACAAAGGGCTGCCAGGCCACTGCCTTGGGGAAATATGAGACTGAAGCAGCTGCAAACAACTCAGTGAATGAAGATTTTAAAGGAATGTCCATAAAGCCACATGATGTCACGCACATGTGATATACAATGACACAGCACCACCTTTATCAAAATTGATATGCATGGCACATAGAATATACAATGACATGGCTTCATCGATGTATGCACATGCATGGCGCACATGACAACGGCGTGGCACACGTGATATAAAAGGGCATGGCACATCCTTCACGATGGCATATCACATATAGTGTAAATGACTTGGCGTATCTGACATAACATTGTATGGAACAACCTTCAATCAGGATAAGCATGATAAATATTCAGGTGGCACGGTCCACGGGTGACGTAAAATTGCATGGCACAACATTCAGCTACATAAAGAAATTAACGACAGATGTGATAAACAATGACGGGACTCAGGTGATTATAACAGCGTGCATATTTTCGGCAAGATATATATACGCATATCGCACACAATAAACTGACTTGGCACGGCGTGCACAACCTTCGTCAAGTTATATACACGCACATCACGCAGGATAAACCGTGACGTGGCACGGGTGCTATAAAATGGCATGGAACAACCTTCACTAAGGCATGGAACAGCATGGCTCAGTTCCACTCACTGCTGCCTCCAAGCCACGGGAGGCCTCGCCCGGGCAGTGCCAAGGCCTAGCCATGGTGACTTAGAACCTCGACTTCTCAACCGGAATGCTGCACTTTTAATAGAATAATACTGGTACTTCTCAGATGCAGCAAGTACTGAGACAGTGAAAACCAGCACTTTTATATTTTCAGTTTCAGCACTGGGTACAGTGGGTGAAAATCTGCCCCATTCCTAGAGCTCTAAAATTACGACCACAGCTTTACACCGAGTTATGCAGAGGAAGCAGCTATTTTATGGCTGCACTGCGACACCTAGTGACTTGTGTGCCGCGTGCAACCAATAAGAAGCCTTCATTATTTCCTTTCTTCAGGGAGACCCTTTTTAGCGGCCAAATCAGCAAATATCGCGGCCATCGCGCTAATCTGCCGACTTTGCGATTTTTTCGTGAATCGCGAAATCGTGAAATGCTGGAGGGTCTGTCTAGTCAGGGCGAGGGAGTTACACACCGAAGATAACCCCTTGGTAGCTTGGCAGAGCAGTCAGGCTTATCCCAGAGGCAATGTGTAAAGCATTTGCGCAACACACTCACACAGCAGCGACACACTAGTCACACCACAAAAGAAATTCCGCACAAGGTTATATAAAAATAGCCTTTGTATTATCCATAAAACACATTAGAACATATCACATGTATACACTGTGCCACCAGGCACTTGTCATGTATTTACAGGTATTTGTATAAACACCAATAGGCCAATCGGGCCACTGTCATAATCGGCACATAAATCACAGTTAGTGAGGGCAACCAGTAACTACTGGTAAGGGTGCACTTAGCACACCACCTTTAGGCATAAAATATCATCAGCAGTGCATCATTTCCATAACGCATCATGCCCCTCTTAGGCATAAACATAACTTCAATATGCCACATTATATCACCATTACGGTACACAATTCTTGCGTAGGCCACATAGGCACCACAACGTAATCAGGGCCTACCCCGAATATCCCTGAGAGCCCACTGGCCCCCAACAAAAGGTAGGGCACTGAAGTACAGGCCCCTCTGTCCCCAATCGGCAGTCCCAGTGCTTCTGCGCTCACCACCTGGACTGCGCGGTAATTTTGTGGAGGTTCCTTCCTCCACCAAGGCTCAGGAGCTTCCGTCGAGGTTTACCCCGAGCTACCAAGACCCACAACAAGGCCTCTGCCCCAAAAGTAGGGCTGTGGGGCCAAGGGTCATTCTGGCAGCTGCCCACTACCATACGGGGCAGCTGCTACCCTGGCCACGTGAGGTGACGCTGACTCAGCTCCTCACCTGGCTCTTCCTTCCGCGGAAGCTATGGGCAGGGAGAGGGGGAGCGCTGCTTCCCCAAGTGCGGCGCAACCAAAAAGCTCCTGCCCCAACGTTGCAGCGCATCCGGGACCCTCCAGGATCTCCAAGACCGCGGTTTGCCAAGCTTCCGAAGGGGAGGCGCCTGCGCCATCTCTGCCGCACGGAAGGCACATTGAACACGCCAGTCAAAGCCAGAGCAATGTCTCTCCGCTCTTGCTGACTCCGCCCACAACCAGGCAACGTCACGCCTGGCCTTCCACTGTAGAGGGCCCTGCCCACACCCAGGCTTGGGGAACACGCAGGACTCTCCTCGTCCTCACGGGAGCTCCACCCACGGCCAGGCTTCTTCCGCCTGACTTCTGGTGGCCACAGGAATCTGCGAGGCTCCGGCTCAGTCGCTCCTGCCGGGTCCGCCCACAACCAGGCGCGGGAAGCATGCCTGGCTTCCGGTTCGCAGCGTTTCTCATTCAGAGCCCATTTCTCGGGCTCAGTGGGCAAATTGCAAAGCGCCCACTACGCGCTTCGGGTGTCACAGGCTCAAAAATGGAAATTAAAGTGCTCACCATGCGCTTAATTTCGGAGGGCCCATTCAAATAAGCGCTTAGCCTGTCTCCCACCTGAAGATACCAACAGCGCTCTTGGCCAGACCTCCACAAGGGCAGAGCTGGGCACAGGCTGGCCAGCACGCAGGGCCTCCCATTAGAGGGCAGCCCCTCCAACCCCCTACGGCAGCAACTCGGTTCCTCCTGGCAGAATGCTCCTCAATTCCAAGTCAGTTTCAGTTCAACAGACATGGGATCACAGCCCCAACATTTATAGTACCAGGTGTCTTTGTTCTTCCCCCTGACCAGTTCTTGGGGGCATTTACACATATCTTTTCAAGTGCACAACCACCTCTATTGTCAGTGTAGGCCCTGGCCCCAGACACACCACAGGGGGGCGGAGCCATCATTGTGGAAGGCAGGCACAGCCCTATTCAGGTTCAGGTGCTACTCCTCCCACCACCCCAAATGCAGATCAGGCCTATTCAGCCTAGTGCTAACTCACCCAGACTCTCTGGAGCCACTGCACCTCTCCAGCCCCTGTCACTCCAAGGCCAGACAGTCAATACACAACAGGCAGGCACAAAGACACATAGTTCACAGAAATGCCTACTTCTAAAAGTGGCATTTCTAAAATAGTGAAAATAAATCAGCGAACACCATTAAGCAGCATTTATCACCACTATTCCAAACATACCAAACTTGATCACGCTACTCCTCTCATGTCAGGAAGTACCACTGAAGCACATATCCGGGAATCCCCAATGCATTCCTATGAGAGGGCAGCCTCACAGCAGTGAGAAACCAAATAGGCTGTTTGTCACTACCAGGACATGCCACACAGTTAAGACACATGTCCTACCTTTTACTTACACCGCACCCTGCCCATAGGGCTAGCTAGGGCCTACCTTAGGGGTGAGTGATATGTAATAAAAGGGGAGTCACAGACGTGTCAACCACTTTATGTGCCACGTCACAGCGGCAGTAACTGCGCGCGCAGGCCCTGCAGTGGCAGAGGCCTGAGACAGGTTTGAAAGGCTACTTTGGTGGGTGGCGCAAGCAGCGCTGCATGCCCACCGGTAGCATTTAATTTACTGTCCCTGGGTATATGAGATTTCACTGTACAAGGGTCTGATAGGTAAATTAAATATGCCAAACAGGTGTAGACCAATCTTACCAAGTTTACCATAGAGAGCACATGCACTTTAGCACTGAAAGCAGTGATAAAGTGCCCAGAGTCCTAAAACCACCACCAACAGGTCAGAAAAAAAAACGGAGGACGGCAAAGGGCCAAGTCCAACACAACCCCCTTCCAGCCTAAAGCCAGGGTAGACCAATCAGTACCTTGATGGGCTTCCCTGCTTGGGGCGATAGAACACGGTCGCGGGCCCGCAACTGCAGGGGCACACTCCAGTACTACGCCAATCTGAGCCCATGTGGTTCCCTCTGTCTAAGCTCCCAGGACCAACTAAGCTACCCCACTGGGACTCCTTAGCTGTCTGCGACCAGGCCCTAGGCCATCCAGATGTCTCTGGTCCTGGCCATAGCACAGAGTGGGGGGCAGTAGTCCCAGGTACATAGTATCAATTCTCCACTCTACCTCTCATCATTGCAGTCCTATACTGCCACTGATCCCTCAACCCAGGGTCTGCACCCTCAGGCTGACCAGGGGTCACGGGTGAGGCTCTCTTCCCCCTACCCCTCCTTCTGGGGTTCCGCACTCTCCTCCTAGGATATGCACCCTCAGAACACAAAACTGTCAGGACGCTAGAATCAGCCCTCCCACACAATTCTCCCGCCAGTTCAGGACCTCGACCCTGCAACTGATCTCCCAACCTAGGGACCCAAACCCTCAGGTTGAACCGGGGCCAGAGGCGAGGACTCCCTCCCTCTGCACCCCCTTCCAGAGTTCTGCACCCTCCCACCTGGAGTGGTACCCCCAGAAGACCAAACGGTAGGGACACTGCTTACAGATGTCCTTCCCTCCAGGTCAGGCAACCTCCTGAACCTGGCCTCCCAACCCATGGACTACACCCTGCGTCTGAGCGCTTGGCTGGCAAACCAGGAATTCCTGGGGAGCACGCATGCCCCCCCCTCAAGGGTAACACATACCTCATGTGTTGTGTGATAGTCTGCCTGCCACTGATCTTCCGACCCCTGCCCATCAGATAGTGCGCAAAGACCCCCAAGACAGAAGTGGTGTCACCATGGCCACTCCTAGAAGTCTCAGCCCTTAGGGCTGGCCCCTGCCCCACTGGTTCTCCCACTGGGGACCGCATCCCCCTCTCACCCCTCCATCTGGGCTTCTGCACCCTCCACTCAGGAGTGGCATCACCAGACACCAGAACAGGTGGAACGCTGCTTACAGACGCTCCAAGTTCTCCTGACCCTAGGAGATCCCCCTCAATGGATGGCCTACCAGTACAGCCCAGGCTCCCCACTTAGTGTTCCCTTCGGGAACCCTCCAGGCCCTGAGACTGGGTTTCGAGCACCTTGGGAGGCATCCCATTCTCACTCCTCCTCGGAGACAGGACGTGAGTCCCTACACCCCTCCCACTATGCCGGGACATATCTGGGCTACTAAGAACCTTTCCCACCACCCTTGGTTGGGAAATACCTGAGCCACTCCCAAATGCCTTTTCAGACCCTCTGGCACTTACCTAGAGGTCTGCCTTCCGTGCATGTTCCCGGAATCAGAGAGCTTGCACTCCAACAGGTGTTGGCGTAGCCCCGGAAAACAACAACAGAACATGTGCTCTCTGATAATCAGATTGAACAGCCCTTCAAAATTGTTTGCTGTGCTACCCATCACCCAACCTTCCAGTTGACCACAACATTCATCCACAAACTTCCCCCAAGACTGGTGAGACAGTTTCCTAATGCCCCTGAACCTCAACCTATACCCTTCAGGAGTGACACCCTCTTCCTGGGAACTAGGTACCATGCTCTGGGATATGGGTGTGGAACTTCCTACACAGGACTCTATATTGCTGCCACCACTGGACTCCATCCTCACTGGTGAATCCAGACCACTAAAACTACACTCAGGAGACAACTTACCCTCACAAGCTAGTTTCTCTCTGGCGAAGGCCCTCTCTGCCTCCGCCATCCTCTCCTACTCTAGGACCCTTTCAGTCTCTAACTTTTTCTCTTCAAGGACCAGCTCATTCAGAATCAACTACTGAGCCAACAAGACCTTTTTCTCCTCTAAGGTTCTCTGGGCCTCTCTTTGCTCCACATCCAGCTGTGCTAGCCCCTTGGCAAGCTACAATTTGAGCTTCTCTAACTCCAGCTCGTGCTCCCTTTCCTTCTGCCTGTCCACCAACTCCTCTGGGGACCATGAAAGGTATGGGGCACTACCCCTGGCACTAGACCCAGCAAGGGACTCCCTCTCTACATGGTACCCACTACCTACTGGTGTCCCTGCCCTGTCATTTTCTTCCTCCCCTTCAGACTCTTCAGGCCCTCCCTCAAAACCACCACTTAGGTATGCGGAGGGGTAATCTGAAGGGTCCCCCATGATCTCTAGGACTACTCCCCTGCGGATTGCTTCATAGAGGAACAGTTTTCTGCGGAAGTTGCTTATTATTGGTATCCCCCTTTCTCTGCAGAAATCCTTTAATTCCTCCTGAGTGTACTCCAATAGGTCATCCTCATTATAGATTAACCCTATCCCGGCAAGATACACAAACCATAATGCAAAAAAAAAGAGACCTAGGCATCTGAGCTGAAGCAGGAGTACACAATTCAAAATGACACTTTGAGGAGAAATAAAAAAATAAAATCAGGAGAAATCCCAAGACACGTGATTTGTCTAAATGCAGACTTTGTAGTGCAACCATGCGTCACTGTGGCACTGCGCAAACGCAAGTCCTATCCTCACCGCTGACAACCAATGTTAGAAATGGGCTTTCTGGTTGGCTAGGGCATGCGCCTAAGCCAGGCAGAAACCCCCACTCTAGTTAGGGCAAGGGAGTTACACACCGAAGATAACCCCTGCTCACCCACTTGGTAGCTTGGCAGAGCAGTCAGGCTTATACCAGAGGCAATGTGTAAAGCATTTGCGCAACACACTCGCACAGCAGCGACACACTAGTCACACCACAAAAGAAACTCCACACAAGGTTATATAAAAATAGCCTTTGTATTATCCATAAAACACATTAGAACATATCACATGTATACACTGTGCCACCAGGCACTTGTCATGTATTTATAGGTATTTGTATAAACACCAATAGGCCTATCGGGCCACTGTCATAATCAGCACATAAATCACAGTTAGTGAGGGCAACCAGTAACTACTGGTAAGGGTGCACTTAGCACACCAACCTTTAGGCATAAAATATCATCAGCAGTGCATCATTTCCATAACACATCATGCCCCTCTTATGCATAAACATAACTGTACAATATGCCATATATTATAATATTACCATTACATTACACAATTCTTGCGTAGGCCACATAGGCACCACAACGTAATCAGGGCCTACCCCGAATATCCCTGAGAGCCAACTGGCCCCTAACACATGTAGGGCACCGAAGTACCGGCCACTCTGTCCCCAATCGGTAGTCCCAGTGCTTCTGCGCTCACCACCTGGACTGCGCTGTAATTTTGTGGAAGTTCCTTCCTCCCCCAAGGCTTGGGGGCCTCCGTCGAGGTTTACCCCGAGCTACCAAGACCCACAACAAGGCCTCTGCCCCAAAAGTAGGGCTGTGGGGCCAAGGGTCACTCCGGCAGCTGCCCACTACCATCCGGGGCAGCTGCTACTCTGGCCACATGAGGGGACGCTGACTCAGCTCCTCACCTGGCTCTTCCTTCGGCGGACGCTACAGGCAGGGAGAGGAGGAGCTCTGCTTACCCAAGTGCGGAGCAACCAAAAAGCTCCTGCCCCAACGTTGCGGCACGTCTGGGACCCTCCAGGATCTCCAAGACCGTCGTTTGCCATGCTCCCGAAGCCGAGGCCCCTGCGCCCTCTCTGCCGCACGGAAGGCACCCTGAACACGCCAGTCAAAGTTGGAGCACAGAGCGACGTCTCTCCGCTCTTGCCGACTCCGCTCACAACCAGGCAACGTCACGCCTGGCCTCCCACTGTAGAGGGCCCTGCCCTCACCCAGGCTCGAGGAACATGCGGGGCTCTCCTCGTCCTCACGGGAGCCCCACCCACTGCCAGACTTCTTCTGCCTGATTACTGGTGGCCACAGGAATCCGCGAGGCTCCGGCTCAGCCGCTCCTGCCGGGTCTGCCCACAACCAGGCGTGGGAAGCACGCCTGGCTTCCGGTTTGCAGCGTTTCTCATTCAGATCCCATTTCTTGGGCTCAGGGGGCAAATTGCAAAGCGCCCACCATGCGCTTCGGGTGTCACAGGCTCAAATGGAAATTAAAGCGCTCAGCACATGCTGAATTTCGGAGGGCCTGTTCAAATAAGCGCATAGCCTGTCTCCCACCTGAAGACACCAACAGCCCTAATATTTATAGTACCAAGTGTCTTTGTTCTTTCCCCAGTCCAAACCAGTTCTGGGGGGCACTTACACATATATTTTCAAGTGCACAACCACCTATATTGTCAGTTTAGGCCCTGGCTCCGGCTCAGTCGCTCCTGCCGGGTCCGCCCACAACCAGGCGCGGGAAGCATGCCTGGCTTCCGGTTCGCGGCGTTTCTCATTCAGAGCCCATTTCTCGGGCTCAGTGGGCAAATTGCAAAGCGCCCACTACGCGCTTCGGGTGTCACAGGCTCAAAAATGGAAATTAAAGTGCTCACCATGCGCTGAATTTCGGAGGGCCCATTCAAATAAGCGCTTAGCCTGTCTCCCACCTGAAGATACCAACAGGGAGCAGGCAGCGCTCTTGGCCAGACCTCCACAAGGGCAGAGCTGGGCACAGGCTGGCCAGCACGCAGGGCCTCCCATTAGAGGGCAGCCCCTCCAACCCCCTCCGGCAGCAACTGGGTTCCTCCTGGCAGAATGCTCCTCAATTCCAAGTCAGTTTCAGTTCAACAGACATGTGATCACAGCCCCAACATTTATAGTACCAGGTGTCTTTGTTCTTCCCCCTGACCAGTTCTTGGGGGCATTTACACATATCTTTTCAAGTGCACAACCACCTCTATTGTCAGTGTAGGCCCTGGCCCCAGACACGCCACAGGGGGGCGGAGCCATCATTGTGGAAGGCAGGCACAGCCCTATTCAGGTGCTACTCCTCCCACCACTCCAAATGCAGTTCAGGCCTATTCAGCCTAGCGCTGACTCACCCAGACTCTCCGGAGCCACTGCACCTGTTATATTCCATATAGGTACCATAATATAGGCCCCGGTAACTTCATTACCCTTCACCTATATTCTTCCCTACATTACACTTATAACGGTTTACAGGGACTGACCTTTTACCTAGATACGACCCTGCATCCCGAACACGGGTTTACCCTAGTTCGAAATCTCATACATTATGCATGAGGATTCTTGGAAGCACAGCAGGACGACCATCTCCTGTATAATATCTATGTATAAAGTTCATGCCTGACGTCATCCTTAGGCCGACACCGTAATACAGGTAGTGGAGTTGAAAAATTAACTACCAAGGGCTCACGTGATACACACACTGAGTCAACAACGTGATGGCGTTCACATTGAAGGGAATTCATTGGCTGATGAAGCCGCAAAGGGGGCTGTACGGACGGCTTCCGTAGCTGCAATCACTCGTTCAAAAACGAGGATAGACGTGAGATTATGGTTGCGATTATTGCTACACGCAATAAGACGGCAGTACCGAAAAGATTTCCACTAAAGTACTTATACAAGTTAGATGCAAACAACGTTCCATTTGCTCAGATTCCTAGAGTGGCGGATACAGTAATACCAATTATGAATCGCAGGTTAGGGTTAATTCTAGCAGCACACGAGGGTATAGGTTCTGCACACGCAGGAGTTACAGCAACTGTTTCTCTACTGAAACACCGCTACTGGTGGCCAGGATTAACAAAGCAAACTAAGGACTATGTCTTGAAATGCGACATCTGTCAGCAGATGAAAGACTCCACCGTAACACGTCCAGCGCAGACACCATTGCTAATATCAGACAAACCACTTGTGTGTGTTTATTTGGACCACTGCGGGCCCTTATGAACAGATGGGGCTTACAAGTATATCATGGTTGCAGTGGATTCCTGCTCTAGATTCCTGTGGTTGTGGTCCCAGCGCTCGGCTGGCGCTCGAACTGTTATAAAAGATTTGGGAGTTTTTATAGGGACATACGCAATTGGCACATTACATTCTGACCGTGGCCCCGCATTAACTCTAGGGCTTACAAAGAAGCCATGGGAGGTGTGGGTGTAGCATTGCGGTACTCCTCTCCGTACCATCCAGAGGGAAATTCGGTTGTGGAGAGGAAAAACCGGGACTTAAAGCAGTCTTTAACAGCTAGAGTATTAGGCTCGGGTGTGAGTTGGGTAAAACATCTGTATGGAGTTCAAAGAGCGTTGAACAACATGCCAAGAAGCTCTCTAGGGGGTGTCGCTCCTTATGAGGTCCTATTTGGGACGAGACTGTGGCTACCTGTTATTGATTGTGAAGGCACAGTGGCGGATGAAAAACCTTTTGACATCCATAAACGTTTGGCTGTTTTACAGGAGCTAAATGAATCCAGGGCACTACAAAGCAATGTGCAGGTGAAACAGGCTGCTACTGGGGAAGTCAAGTCTGTCACGGCAAGACCTGTCTGGATCCCTAAAGTGGGGGACCTGGTCAAAGAAAAAATAGCGGACAAAAAAGAATTTGGGCATCATACAGAAAGACTGTTCCTGTACCTGTCCTGGCAGTTGAAGGAACGAGTACTGTCCTTTTGCTGCCTCTTGCCAGTAAAAAGGAGAAAAGATTTGTCTCAATTGACCTAATCAAACCACACTATGTGGCTGATACTGAGTAGTAGGCCGCGCGGACTCCGGAGTAACAGACACCCTCCTCTCGCTACTATACAAGAAGTTCAAACAGAAAGACTCATCACGTTTGAAGAGTCACCTGCACGGAATGATTGACTATGCAACAATGCCATGGAACTCGTTCCTCTTGAAAATGAAATTCAAATTCAAAACCAGAATGAAAGACAAATTTCCATTCGACCAAACACAGATATCTACATCAACATGCCTCAACAAGAGCAAGCTACAGTTTCCACAAGACCTGCGGAAATGCCGAAAATTGATCGAACTGCATCTGGCTATTTCATTGACTTTGATACTTATTCATTGGATCCAAGTGAACCTGAAACGAAGCCAGCCCAAAAAACTCGCCAGCAACAAATTAAAGATTTTCTTAACTTTCTTAAAAAGACTTACCTGGTATCACCTTGGGTGAAACTCTGGGTAATCACCGGGATACTTTTCTTTCTTTTCTGGATAGGCTTAATGACTGTCTTTAGTATGCTTATAAATGGAACTTATCTTCGAGAAAGCTGTGCAGCACAAAAAGTGAATGTGATTCTGAAATCGCATCTATCATCACATCGTGAAAAAAGAGACCTATCATCAGTGAACATTTCAGCAGTTCCTATACCTGACGGTATAGTGTGGGACAAGGTTGATTACAATATATTTGGCCCGACCGAACTTTTAAAAATACCACTTTTATTTAAAATGTCATTAAGTGATATTACCTCCAGTACATTTTCCGATGATTGGGATTATGAAACTGTAAATAATATGTTGTCCGATTTAGAAAATCTGCTGCTTTTTCAAATAATGAAATGTTAGAAGACACAACAGACTTTGAAACAATGTATTGCTATCAACATTATGGTCATCATTTTCTGCATAAATCTGCTAATCCCAGAAATGTTTTCACATACCACCAATGGGAACATTGCCCAACACCGCCGAAAAGGAGTTCAAAAACATTTGCACAAAAGTTTCCATATTTTGCAGGGTTTAACACGTCAGACCCAGCCTCATATTATTATAAGGTTGCACCAACACCAGCACAGAAAAATATGTTGACAAACACCAAACAGATGTACTCTGCTTCCTTTATTGCCCAGTTGTCTGAACAAGGTTTCGACGTATGGAAAGACACCATAGACTTAAAATCTGTCTGGGGTACTAGAGACTGGCAGGTCCAGGGAACAGAGACACTATTTAGAGCATGGGTACTCACAAACTTTCTCTCGGGGGCCAAATTTACAGTGTGGTTTGTGGCTGAGGGCCGCACTGGTGGGGGCGGGGTCAGTGGGGGGCGGTGCTAGAGTTAAAAAAAACTAAAAAAAACCACAAAAAAAAAACCATGAGGTCAAACACAGGCCCCTGCAGCGGACGCATTAGTCCAGTATGCCACCAGACCCGGCATACACACATCTATCCATCTAGCTCTATCTATCCATCTATCTACCTCTATCTGTCTATCTATCTCTCTCTATCTCTATTTATCTCTATCTATTTATCTCTTTCTGTATCTATTTATCTCTATCTATATCCATCTATCTATCTCTATCGATCTATTTATCTCTATATATCTATCTCTATAGCTCTATCTATCTCTATATCTCTCTGTCTATCTCTATCTGTCTATCTCTATCTGTCTATCTCTATCTCTCTGTATCTGTCTGTCTGTCTCTATCTAGCTGTCTGTCTCTATCTAGCTGTCTGTCTGTCTCTATCTATCTGTGTCTCTGTCTATCTGTCTCTGTCTCTCTGTCTCTCCAGGCGCAATTGTCCAAATTCTGAATGTGTTTACGTGGGCAACACGAAACCGGAAGCTTCCCAAAAGGCCCTTTAAAAGTCAGCTGTGAAAGCGCTTACAGCTGACTTTTAAAGGGCCTTTTGGGAAGCTTTCCCACGGTGCTGTGTGTGACGTCACATAGGCCGGCAGTAAACACAGAAGATGGCCGCAGGAGCATTTAATACGTATTCACTAAGTATGCTCCTGCGGTCATCTTTTGTGTTCACTGCCGGCCTCACTGGAAACGTAGAAACGGCAAGGCAAGGTCCGCGGGCCACCAATGAAGGCCTGCCGGGCCGTACTATGAGTACCACGGATTTAGAGCATGCCTTATTCCTCAGCAAATCATGTTTTTGAATGAAACGGTGCAACAAACGTCCTGTCTTGGACTAGCCAAGAACAAAGATTTGAATACACCTCGGATGCCCACACCATCACACACCGAGGGTAACATAACATCACAAGAAGGGATTACGCTAGATAAGATCATGCAATACAATAGATCAGACCCCGATTGGAAGGGATGGTTGATTTGGCCCACATACACCAATAGCTGTCAGGAAAGATTCATGGGTAAAACCAAAGGGTTTAGTATCAACAGGCCAGATCCACGCTATGTACAGAGAGAACACCCAGGGGTAGTGACCTCATACAGTGTTGGGAAAATATGCCTCGATTGGCCAAAGACCTCAACACTTACACATGTGAAACAACACTTATCCTTACTTACAGAGGATGTGGACCTACAGAATTTTTTTATTAGGTCCTAGGAAGCCACTTCACAAACGTTTCTATTATGCTGTCTATAATGAGATTTGGAAAATATCACAACAAGAGGCCACGGAGAGATTACGAGAAATAGATCGTATAAACCTAGAGAAAGCTCTAGCAGTGGTTGACAATGGGTTAACAACACTAACCTCCAGGATATATTCACTGGGCAACATTGTATCTTCTGCTATTGATGTACTAGAACAGGATTTGTCCATATTACAGCACGGGCAATCACAATTGCGTTCTATTATGTTATAAAGCTGGACGCTGCAATCTTTGCGCGCAGGCTATGTGCCTTGGCGTTTCATAAACAGCACGTCTCTGTTTTCTTCATACAATCTAACGGAAAAAACAGATAGAGATGGCACAAAGGGGAGCAAAGTATGCAATGCTGCCTATTGAAAAACTGGACAGATTAGCCTTTACAGTGGCAGAGCCACCATCCACAGAATGGTTAATCCATGGCCACATAACTCTTCCAGTCACTACTTTTTCAATTCCAATATTGCCTTGAACAAAAGCAGACAGGCAGATATGAAGAAATGGGTAGGTAATTCATCAAGGAATCTTGGGAATTACCGTACAGATTTCGATGCTGGAGTGGGGAAAGAGAAGTGTTTTTGAGCGGTACAAACTGCGAGAATACTTTAAGTGGATCACTCATATGCCCGGTTATAATGCTTCATGGGGCCTGTAACGGTTCGGTAGCGAACTTATCCTGTCACTTAAGGGGTGCCCCAGCTGCCGTGATCACTCCAGTGTTCAGGCTACTTTCGAATGGGAGTTACTTGATGCTGAACGATCAAGGTTACTGTGGGATGCTTCCGGGCATCGCATATCTGGTAACCGTGAGCTCCAGGGTTACTTGCTGTATGCAAGTATTGTTTCCACCAACACATACAGTCAGGGAGGCGCCGTTATGGCCTTCGCTAAATGTTTCATTAATACGGTTTGATGCTCTGAGCAGAATGAAAGCCATGCTTTTACAGAAATCCGTGCCTTTAACCTCCGCTCGAGAGACTTTTGATCTCCAGATCGCAAGATCTTCGGCAGAGATACAGGCACTCATACGTACAAACTGCCCCTTCCATTTCGCAGAAATGGTAAATCGTATCTTTAACATGTCTGATACGACAGGCATCGTCCACCTATTTAAGACCATAGGTTCTGGACTATTAAGCACCTTTCAGACGGTCGTCGGAGTTATACCGAACTTTATACACTCCGTATTTGGAAGCATTTTTGGAGGACTGCCGCTGATCCTGTTTCTAATAGCAGGTTTCCTGGTCGTAATTTTTCTGCTACGCAATGGATGTCCCAGTCACCAAGGAGATGGAAACAGTACTCCTGGAGCGAAAATACCGTGATCACATGGTACAACATCTAGGCACACCTCGCCTAAGAGAACTAAGTGCATCTTGGTTCTTGTCATTTAGACCAGTCTGGAGGGACTCAATCTTACCTGCCCTCCGATGCCTGTTTTGCGGATGAGAATGCGTGTTGGATCTCTGTCTGACGCTCCCATCATGTGCACAACCGGACGTTGATGCTTTACTAGACCAGATAACACCCCATGTTCTGCAGTGTCCCCAGCGTATTCCGATGTTGATGGCGGCATTCCTAGAGCCACCACAGGTAGTATCGGCTCCTGTTGCTATGGACATCGGCTCCTCCTCTAACACCCAGGCCTTGGATGGCGCACAGGCTGCCCCAGCATCTGTTGTGGACAGTACAAAAGATCATCTGTGCTCAATCGACATAATATGCGAGGTGTTACAGGGACTGTCGTCTGCGGAGGCAGGCAACGAGAATGTTGCATCTACCAGCCAGAACACATAAACATTTGGCTCATTTGGCCCATTGTGTGCTGGGAAAAATTCAACTTTTTGAAAAACAAAATGAAAATTGGAACTCATTAACAAAACTGACATTCTTTTGAGCATGCATGGCTTTCAAATGCTTATAGTAGTTCGAACTATACCTACGGACACGTTAGAGCTATGGCTTGCGTGACAATTTTGTTTTTAAACTTTTTAAAGATTTTTTAGAACTTTTAAACATTGTTTTTAGCAAAACAAGAAACTAATGGTTTTTAAAAAAACTATTTTTTGCGTACCAGTATCTAGTCAGCCTAGTTGTACGTTTAGAATTTAACTATGTCGTCCATTCGGAAGAGGAGTGGGTGTTATATTCCATATAGGTACCATAATATAGGCCCTGGTAACTTCATTACCCTTCACCTATATTCTTTCCTACATTACACTTCTAACGGTTTACAGGGACTGACCTTTTACCTAGATACGACACTGCATTCAGAACACGGGTTTCCCCTAGTTCGACATCTCATACATTATCCATAATACAGCGAGGTAGGACCCCTGGGGAGACCTATGGGTATATATACATCACATCTTGCTAAGATAGATAGAGGAGACTGAGACTTCCCGGCAGACACACTGACCAGAGACGCTGAGGTTCCTGCATGCAGACACTCCAACTTGCAGTGGTCTAGCATCCCTTGCGGGGTGTCCACCTTGAGACCAGGACGAGGTCCCACAGTCTCTCAATTCAGGTAATGGGGTTGACTTTATCCTAGGGGGATTCTTGGCTTAACACCTACATACATGCTAGGTACATTTAGGTACATCTAGTTAGGGAAGCATCGTAGGAGTACGCATCTTTTTATCATGTGTTTTATATACTCGTATGTATCCATGATTATTGTAAGATGGTAGAACTATACCATCCATTTACCTTTATAGTACTATTAATCATTTATAGCTTATACTGTCTAACAGTTGTTGCAGCTCATCTATTCTACACCAGAATAACAACTGTTCAATAAATTCTTATTGAAAACGCCCAGCCTGTTTATTCTGTGTATCTCTCTGAGACAGACTAAGTAAGCACGAGTGACTGAGCGAAAAGTAGTGTATTGTTTCCACGGTCCTGAGGGATCAGGGTTGTCATGTTCGATGGTTGCCAGGAACTATTCTCTCCTTGGTAAGAGGAGACTCTAGTGGCACTGTGAGCTAGTTGGTACAAAAGGCCAACATACTCGGTGGGGGTGTTCAGAAACAGTCCGACACCAATCCTACAGTGTATGCTGTCCAAACGCGCAGATCCTGTATAATTATTATAGGAGCTACACAACACACCTCCCCAGTCCCTGTCACTCCAAGGCCAGAAAGTCAATACACAACAGGCAGGCACAAAGACACATAGCACACAGAAATGCCTACTTCTAAAAGTGCATTTCTAAAATAGTGCTAATAAATCTGCAAACACCATTACGCAGCATTTATCACCACTATTCCAAACATACCAAACTTGATCACGCTACTCCTCTCATGTCAGGAATTACCACTGAAGCACATATCAGGGAATCCCCAATGCATTCCTATGAGAGGGCAGCCTCACAGCAGTGAGAAACCAAATAGGCTGTTTTCACTACCAGGACATGCCACACAATTAAGGCACCTGTCCTACCTTTTACCTACAGCGCACCCTGCCCATAGGGCTAGCTAGGGCCTAGCTTAGGGGTGACTGATATTTAGTAAAAGGGGAGTCACAGACGTGGCAACCACTTTATGTGCCACGTCACAGCTGCAGTAACTGCGCTCGCAGGCCCTGCAGTGGCAGAGGCCTGTGACAGGTTTGAAAGGCTACTTTGATGGGTGGCCCAAGCAGCACTGCAAGCCCACCAGTAGCATTTAATTTACTGTCCCTGAGTATATGAGATACCACTATACAAGGGTCTGATAGGTAAATTAAATATGCCAAAATGGTGTAGACCAATCTTACCAAGTTTACCATAGAGAGCACATGCACTTTAGCACTGAGCAGCAGTGATAAAGTGCCCAGAGTCCTAAAACCACCACCAACAGGCCAGAAGAAATACCGGAGGAAGGCAAAAAAGTTCTGGGATGACCCTGCAAAAAGGACCAAGTCCAACAACAACCATCATATCCTTCATCATCTACATCTCCTACATATGACTGGTGGGGTGGACCAAGACTGAAGGCTGAAAGAAGAAAGATATTTTCTTTCTTATGTAACTTAATGACGAGTTCAGCATGGGTCATGTTTTTGACCCCCATTACATAGATATTTAGTTACTCCACACCTCCTTGTCATTCCAGCCTACAATTTTGCAACTGTACTGATAACCCGCTGATTATTATAAAATTCTTAACGAAATTTGAGGAAAACAAAATATACAGTAACAATATTTTTGCAGAGCTTAAAACATGAGGCGAAATAGTTGGCCTTTTCTGAATAAGACCACAACGACATTTCTACTTTTTGACCGACAACAAACTCTCCTCCCTGAGAATTTCAAATAGCACACTTAGCTCACCTCATGCCTGATCACAGGGGAAAAAACGTTTGATCTCTTGGTAAGAAAAATGTTGCTGGCAGCCATTACAGGACTCAGGAACTCAAACCTCTTTCCTGAAGTGAAAAGAAAATGATATAAGGGCCAGGGTGGGTATGTTCCTGCTCCCCTAGGCCCCATGGGGGGGACCCAGAGGGACTCCCTCTCTGGCTAAAATAAAAAAACAGCAATGTTTTTTGCAGTGACCCCGTGGGATCGCAGCAAAAAATAATGGCTGCCACCATTTTGATATTAACATAGTTATATATATATATATATATATATATATATATATATATATTCACTGAAAAAACCATAGGTTTCAGGGACGTTATAGTTACAAATTAGCATTTAAAAAACCTTTGAAATTCACTGAAAAAACCATAGGTTTTAGGGACAGTTATAGTTAGTTGGACATTGCACTCGTACAAAACCCGTGAAATTCCCCGTTATAGTTAGTCCAGCTAACTATAACTCACGCCCGCAATGCACTGCTGATGACGTCACATATTACATCACTCATGACATGGTCAGTGACATCACTGATGACATCACTGATGACATCTCAAATGACATCACTGATGACATCACTGATGACATCATCCAGTGACTGTGTGTTTCTGTAAAGTTTAAATATTTTTAATATATATAGGAAAAGACGTATTGAAGAATGAGTGGGTGTGTAAGTGTCTGTATGGATGATTTAGTAGGTGCGTGACTGACTGTATAAGTGAGTGATTTAACGTATCTTACTGAATGCATGGGTTAGTGACTAAACTGGGTGAATGTCTGTATCCGTCTGTCTGTTGCTTTGTAAGTGGCTGCATGTGTTTGAGAATAGCTACATGAGTGTCTATATGAGTTATTGAATGCTTGTGTGAGTATCTGTAAGGGTGCCTGAGTGTTTGTGTGGGAGGGGTGTGTGCGACTCTGTGCATAGATGTGTGAGTGGGTGATTCACTGGGTGGATGGTTTCAAGAGTGCATCTGTGATAGACTGTATGGGTGGGTAAGTGTGTGTAAGAGTGTGTTAGTGAGTGAATGTATGTCCCAGTGGTACATGTGTGAGTAACTACATATGTGAAAGGCAGTATATATGTGTGTTGGAGTATATAAATAGCTATAAGCAAGAGTGACTGATTGTGATAGTGGCTGTATGGATGAGTGTGTGCTTGTATCAGTGATTGTATAAGAGCGTAAGAATGTGCTAGTATTTGTATGAGTAAGTGAGCTGGTGTGTGTATAACTGTATAGGTGAGTAAATGGTAGTGTGTTTAATTATTTGCATGACTGACTAGGTGTGTGAGTACCTCTATGGATGAGTGGCGGTGTTTGAGTGTCTATATAGGAGTATGAGTGCATATGATAGTCCTGTACTGAGTGACCGTAAATATGAGTGACTGTTCGGGTGAGTGAGTGGATGTGTGTGTGTAGACCTAAGAATCAGTGAGTGGGTATGTAGTTATTGGTGTTGGAGTGTCTATGGTTTTGCGAATGGCAGTCTGTACTTTAGAGTGGGTGTATCAAAGGTTATATTAGGGTGTGAGAAGATGCATGAAATTATCACATGGATGATGTCATCAGTGATGTCATCAGTGATGTCATTTGAGATGTCATCAGTGATGTCATCAGTGATGTCACTGACCATGTCATGAGTGATGTAATATGTGACGTCATCAGCAGTGCATTGCGGGGCGTGAGTTATAGTTAGCTGGACTAACTATAACGGGGAATTTCACGGGTTTTGTACGAGTGCAATGTCCAACTAACTATAACTGTCCCTAAAACCTATGGTTTTTTCAGTGAATTTCAAAGGTTTTTAAATGCTAATTTGTAACTATAACGTCCCTGAAACCTATGGTTTTTTCAGTGAATTTCAAAGGTTTTTTAAATGCTAATTTGTAACTATAACATGTCTGAAACCTACGGTTTTTTCAGTGAATTTCAAAGGTTTTGTAAATGACAATTTTTAAATGTATTAATTGTTATATAAATTTTTAAAATACTGATTTACTACATTTTTAGAAACAATTTTTTTTACATATTTTATTATTTAAATTACATTGTAATTACATTATACATTACATTACAAAAATACTTTCTCAGAATGAATTACTTTAGTTTAAATACTTTGCACATAGGCAATAGACTTTTAAGTACAGTAGTTACAGTTGTTGCAATGTGCAACACATTTTCAAACACAATGCAACATTCAGCTCAATGTGAATTTCTAGTTAAATGCAATTAGTTACTTTATGGATTACTTTTCTAACCACAGGACTGGATCCTAGATTCAGTCCTGGCACATCTCCTGTAAACAGTTGAGTAAAAGCGTTTTGGTTACAGTCGTGATTTTTAAGGAATATTATTGTACTTTAAAAGTTGACACTTAGAAACTTTTTCTCATAGAATCACCAATGTTATCCTATGGAAGGAAATTCACTTAGCAGGTAAAAACTGTTATCGTTACTTTTTCTTACTCAGTGTTGGATCCTGGATCCAGCACTGGTGCATCTCCTGTAAACAGTTGAATGAATGCGTTTAAGTCATACAGGCGATTTTTAAGGAATATTTGTAGTTTGTGAAAATCGACACTTTGAAAGTTTTCTGCTGAAAACCAGACAATGGATTCCTATGTTAGAAAATATAAGTTACTGGTAAGTACGGTTAAAATTACTTTTCAGGGTCAGTGCTGGGCTAAAAGATGCAGCACTGGGTTCTCTCCTGATAACAGGTGAGTAAATTGGAATTCGTACTTTGGTTGATTTTAGAGGAATATTATAAAGTTCCAAAACTCCACACTTAGAAGAATTTCCAAGTGAAACCAGTCAATGTTAGCCTATGAAGGAAATTCAAGTTACCGGTAAGTACGGTTAAAATTAATTTTGAGGATCAGTACTTGGCTGAAAGATGCAGCACTGAGGTCTCTCCTGATAACAGGTGAGTAAATCAGAATTCGGATTTCGGCTGATTTTAGAGGAATATTTTAAAGTTCCAAAACTCCACACTTAGAAGAATTTCCAAGTGAAACCAGTCAATGTTAGCCTATGAAGGAAATTCAAGTTACCGGTAAGTACGGTTAAAATTACTTTTCAGGACCAGTACTGGGCTGAAAGATGCAGCACTGAGGTCTCTCCTGATAACAGGTGAGTAAATCGGAATTCGTATTTCGGCTGATTTTAGAGGAATATTTGCACAATGGTGAAGGGAGGGCGGGGCCTCAGGTGACATCTGTGCAAACGCGCCCCGTTGCGCGTTTTAAGTTGGGGGATTAAGTCCCCTTGAATCCTGAGGGTCCCTAGGGGCCAACTAGCCCACCAGGAACCTCCAATATGCGCCAGGGGCTGCGTTGCAGAGACGTGTAGAGAGGCCACACCCCTTTACACCTCTCTGCAACGCAGCTCTGTGGCGCTTTCTGGATGTACCTGTTGGGCTAGTTGGCCCCAGGGACCCTCAGGATTGAAGGGGATTTAATTCCCCATCTTAAAACGCGCCACGGGGCCTGTTTGCACACATGTCACCTGAAGCCCCGCCCTCCCTTCACCACTGTGCAAACGCGCCCCGTGGCGCGTTTTAAGTTGGGGGATTAAGTCCCCTTGAATCCTGAGGGTCCCCGGAGTCCAACTAGCCCACCATATACCTCCAAAGCGCCACAGAGCTGCGTTGCAGAGAGGTGTAAAAAGGGGCGTGGCCTCTGTACACCTCTCTGCAAGGCAGCTCTCTAGCGCATACTGGAGGTACCTGGTGGGCTAGTTGGTCCTCAGGGACCCCCAGTATTCAAGGGGAATTGTTCCCCTCTGCAAACGCGCCAGGGGCGCGTTTGCAGAGTGGTGAAGGAAGGGGCGGGGCCTGCGGGCCCGATCGTTTTAAAAATTTTTTTTTCTCCCTGAAGGGGGCTGTGTGGCCCCCTTCCTTTTTTCTTTTTTGGGCCCTGGGGACCCCATCCCCCAGGGCCTTACCCCTTTTTAAAATTACCTTTAAAAAAAAACGGGAAGGGGGCCGCGTGGCCCCCTTCCCTTGGCCTGTATTGGCCCCGGGGACCCCATCCCCGGGCATGGCCTCTATATTTTTTTTTTTGAGGGGGGCAGCGTGGCCCCCCTCCTCTGGCCATTTTAAGGCCCCGGGGACCCCATCCCCCGGGGCCGGCCTTTCCTTTTTAAAAAAAATTTTTGGCTCTTTTTTGGGGAGGGGGCCGCGTGGCCCCCTCCCGAGCCACTACTTGCCCCGGGGACCCCATCCCCCGGGGCTGGCCCCTCTCGTTGGGGACTGTGGGGGGTCCCCAATCCCCCACAGTCCCGCCGGCTCCCCACGTCCCTTGGGAGCCGGCATTGCTAGTCCCACATGGGGAGCAGCTGACATGCTGCTCCCCATGTGGAAAAGCAATCGCTTTGGATATTGGAAGAGAGAGCAGGTTTCCCTGCTCTCTCTTCCAATATCCAAAGCAGTTTAGCTATGGCAGGACGGGAGCCGCGAGGCTCCCGTCCTGCCATAGCAAACTACAGTGTCCCGGGGTAGGCACCCGGGACACTGCAGGAGCCGGCCCTGGGGGTGGTGGTCCCCAGGGCCATCAAGGGCTCCAGGAGGGGGCCGCGCGGCCCCCTCCCTACATCAGCACAGCCCCGGGGAGGTGGTGGTCCCCGGGCTTCGGGGTCCAAAACGGACCCCCATTTTAATTTGTTAGTGCCCCGGGAGGTGGCGGTCTCGGGCGTGTGGGGGCTGGAGCCCCCACACAGGTTGTTTAATTTTTTAAAAGCCCCGGGAGGTGGTGGCCCCCTTCCCTTGGCCTGTATTGGCCCCGGGGACCCCATCCCCGGGGCATGGCCTCTATATTTTTTTTTTTTAGGGGGCAGCGTGGCCCCCTCCTCTGGCCATTTTAAGGCCCCGGGACCCCATCCCCGGGGCCGGCCTTTCCTTTTTAAAAAAATTTTTTGGCTCTTTTGGGGAGGGGGCCGCGTGGCCCCCTCCCGGGCCACTACTTGCCCCGGGACCCCATCCCCGGGGCTGGCTCCTCTCCGTTGGGGACTGTGGGGGTCCCCAATCCCCCCACAGTCCCGCCGGCTCCCCACGTCCCTTGGGAGCCGGCATTGCTAGTTCCACATGGGGAGCAGCTGACATGCTGCTCCCCATGTGGAAAAGCATCGCTTTGGATATTGGAAGAGAGAGCAGGTTTCCTGCTCTCTCTTCCAATATCCAAAGCAGCTTGCTATGGCAGGACGGGAGCCGCGAGGCTCCGTCCTGCCATAGCAAACTACAGTGTCCCGGGGTAGGCACCCCGGGACACTGCAGGAGCCGGCCCTGGGGGTGGTGGTCCCCAGGGCCATCAAGGGCTCCAGGAGGGGGCCGCGCGGCCCCCTCCCTACATCAGCACTGCCCCGGGAGGTGGTGGTCCCCGGGCTTCGGGGTCCAAAACGGACCCCCATTTTAATTTGTTAGTGCCCCGGGAGGTGGCGGTCCCCGGGCGTGTGGGGGCTGGAGCCCCCACACAGGTTGTTTAATTTTTTTAAAAAGCCCCGGGAGGTGGTGGTCCCGGGGCTGCGGGAGGGCTCAGAGCCCTCCCGCACCATTTTTAAAAGAAAGCCCCGGGGGTGGCGGTCCTCGGGGCTTGGGGGCCCTTGAGGCCCCCATACATAAAATAAACCCCCTCAGCATGCCCCCGGGACTTGGGCCACCCGGGGCAAATACAATCGAGCGCGGGAGACCGCGCTTCGATTTTCGGCAGGAGCGCATCCTGCCGATTTTTTTTTTTTTAAATGCTTTTTGCCCAGGGGTCCTTGTGGGACCCCCTGAGCAGGCCTAGGGGTTAGGGTGTTTCTACCCTGCCCCCTTTGTGCGTTTTGCACACTTGTTTTTTTTTTTTCTCGGCGGGATACGCGCACCCTAAGCGCATCCCGCCGATTTTTAAAAAAAAATCTTTTTCTGCCCACGGGGTCCTTGTGGGACCCCTGAGCAGACCTAGGGGGTCAGGGTGTTTCTACCCTGCCCCCTTTTGCGCTTTGCGCACTTGTTTCTGTCCTTCGGTTCTACCGAGGGACAAAATGGCTGCCAACACTTCCTGAATCGGAATGTTGACAGCCAGCTGACAGCCAATTAGCATGCAGCTCGTGATCGGGACGGTGCGCGCAGGGTGCGCTGAGGGTACGCGTATCCGACGCGCCCATAGATATATATGTACTTTTACTTTTGATTTTCTCAGGAACTACTGAACGGATTTACACCATTTAAGCAAAAGGCACCAGTCTGAACCAAGGACTACCTCTTTGCCAAATTTGGTGTAATTCCGTTCAGCAGTTCGGGCTGTAGCTGCGACTAAAGGTTCCTATGGAAAAATGAATGGGGAAAACGCGCTTTGGGACCCCCTTTTTTGTCGGCCCCCGCTTCACGTATCACCCCGAGACTTTCAGGGTAGGAGCGGAGCGGAGCGCTCCAACAAGTTGGAAACTTTCACGAAGATTCGTCAACCGGCGCCAACGTTATTTCAAATAGAATGTCGCGGATTTCCTATGGATAATAGGTTGTAACTATAACTATCTACTGGCGACCGCCAGTAGATAATATATATATATATATATATATATATATACACACACATAGGGACAGGGGTGTCAGTAGGGCCACGCTCCTCAGCCAATTTAGGGTCCCAGGGAACACATCCCCCTCAAGCTGGGTATATTTAAGGGGAGGAAGGTGCACAACCCCCTCCCTGAGCTGTTTTTGGCCCCAGAGCACAATCCCCCTGGGCCCTAAGTATTATTTAAGGAGAGGGGGCTGCGTGGCTCCCCCCTCCCCTATTCTTAAAAAGGTCCTGGGGACAGCTCACCTGCTGTGTCTTGGGGCGCCCACCTCCGTCTGGCAGGGGCATTTTCAAATCTCCCCCCAAATGGGAGCAAACACAAAGGGTCTGATTTAGATCTTGGAGGTCTGACCGCCAGCCTGCTGCGTCGGCGGGCTCCAGTACTCCGTCAGGTTGACAGAGTCCCGCCTGGCGTATTTAGACGTATACACGATACACAGAAGACCGCTGTGGCGGCGGTCTACTGTGCTGCTGACCAGCCCTCCATCGCTGTCCTGACGGCGGGGTTCCTCTGAGCCAGTATGGATGTTGTCACGATTTGCTCCCTGTGCTCTCGTACCCACCACCAGGGGGCCGCATAGTGGGACTTTCCAGTCTTCTAATAAGCTTCCAGACCCTCCCCTGCATGCATATCCTGACTTCCAGCCATTTGGACACTTATTGGGAATTGACATCCATTCCCAATCCATGCCGGGTTTTGTGAAAGCCAGCCTGCTTATATTTGAAGCCAGCCTACTCATGCCTGAAACTCCATTACCCAGAATTCCCTGCTCACTGCTTTGTCTCCACCCCTGCAGGCCAAGGATGGGTGGAGGAATTCAGCTCACCTGTGGCTGGCTGCTGCTAGCCTGCTCACACCTGATGCATGTGATTACTGAGAGCTCTTTTAAGCCCCAGCTCCCTTCAGCCCAGTGTTGGTCATTGTAGCTGTTTACCGGTGAGACAGATCCTTGTTTCCAGTGTTTCCTGAGCTTTAGTTATGCCTTGTTCCTGACCTGCTGCTGTTTTCCTTGTTCCTGAATTTGCACTGCCTGCAGTGCTACCCTGACCCCTGAGCCTTAGTATTCCTTGTTCCTGAACTGCAGCAGTTTCCCTTCTCCTGAATTAGCACTGCTTGCAGTGCTACCTTGTTTCCTGAGTTCCTGAGCTATAGCTATTCCTTGTACCTGAATTAGCACTGCCTGCAGTGCTACCTTGTTTCCTGAGTTATAGCTATTCCTGTTCCTGGGCTTCAGCTATTTCTTGTGCCTGATTTGCACTGCTTGCAGTGCTCTCTTGACTCCTTGTTTCCTGAGCTGTAGCTATTTCCTGTTCCCTTGAACTAGCACTGCCTTCAGTGCTACCCTGACTCCTGAGCCTTAGCATTCCTTGTTCCTGACCTGCAGCAGTTTCCCTTCTCCTGACCTAGCACTGCCTGCAGTGCTACCCTGACTCCTGAGCCTTAGCATTCCTTGTTCCTGACCTGCAGCAGTTTCCCTTCTCCTGAACTAGCACTGCCTGCAGTGCTACCTTGACTCCTGAGCCTTAGCATTCCTTGTTCCTGACCTGCAGCAGTTTCCCTTCTCCTGAACTAGCACTACCTGCAGTGCTACTTTGACTCCTGAGCTTTTGCTCAATTCTTGTTCCTGCCCCAGCACTGCCTTATATGCTACTTTGTTTTCTTGATTCCTGAACCTGCACTATTCTAGTATACCCTTGTAGCCTCCCCTTCTGTATATCCTTTTCCAGTCCCTGCCTTTCTTCCCATTTCCTTGGTTCCAGTTCTAGTTTGCTGTCTTTCTATTCTGCTGTCTTGCTTCTGTTACCTTGTATGTTTGTTACCTGCTTTCTGCCAAGTGTGCCCTGTGATTTCCATCCTTTCCTGTTAAGCACTCCTCCTTGCTAGCTCCTTGTCTATTGTGCTTGTGTTTAGTTCTACCCCTTTGCTGTTACTGCCTTGCGTGTTCCTGTTTGATCGCCAGGATCCGTGGGCACAGCTGACTACCTAGGTGGTGTTTCTTGTTCACTGTGAGTATTGTCTTTGAGTTACTGTTATAACATCACCATAGGTATAAGCTCCACAGACCCTGCCTTTGCATACATATCCTATATGTGGGTATTTTCAGTCAGTATCTGTAACAGCAATTGTGGGTGAGGAACTTACTGAGCTTCAGTCTTACCGTGTGGAGCTCCTGAGTGCTTTACCCCACACTCCCCTTTATTGTTAATGTTGTATTATATATATGTCTTGCACGTCCGTCCTGGGTGTAGTTAGTCTGAATGCTAAATTGCCTCGTGAGTGCCCTTCCTTTCTGAGTCTTACCCATCTTGTTCACTTGTACAGGCTTCCCCTTTGGATCCCTTTTTCTCCTCTGACTCCCTGTATGATCCTGGGCAGCGCTGTACTCCTCTTTCTATATACGTTTTCTACCCAGTTCCCAGTCCTTGTCCAAGTCCCTGACTGTGTTCCCCACATAGTCCCGGACAGTCCCTGACAGATGTTCCCGTTGGGCTGGTGGTGTTCTGTCGGTGGGGTGAAGACAGGGGGAAACAATGGTATGGGGAAGACAGGTAAGGGACATTTTATTCTTTACATATGAAAGAGACCATTTGTTATAGATTCCTTACCTTAGAATTACCGCCAGGCGTCAGACTGGATCCGGAGAAATGTTTTCGTAGCAGTACCCCTGCGCGTCGGTAGGTGGTGTCAGTCGACTCTGCGTTCGTCGTCCGCGTCGTGGTCACCGGGATGACATGGCGGTGTCTACTTAGATGCCGCCCCTGCGCGCTGACATCAGTTCTTTCTTTTTCCGCACCAGCCAGCACAGATCCGAAGAGAGCGTGCCCCTTAGTCGCTTTTTGACTAACCTTTTTTGACTTTTTGTCGACGTCTTTTGAGTCTTACGACTCCTGGTGCACGAGGGATATCCAGCCATCGGCCCGGTTTCAAGCCTTGTGACTCCTGTCACAAGTTGATGTCGGTCACCGATCCGCACCTCGTGTGTCTTTGGTGCCTGGAGCGCGTCCACGACCCAAAGTTGTGCTCCGACTGCCAGGCCCTGAACCTGAAGTCTTTGCGGGAGCGGTCCAGAAGGCTTTTGGAGGCCCGGCCGTCTACTCTGTGCCGCTCGAGGTCCCGGTCAAGGGGAAGGTCGCGGGACAGGTCGTGGAGCAATCACCACTCATCATCGAAGTCTCCGCACTCGGGTAAGTCGAAACACAAGAAGAAGGCGAAGAAGCATCGTCGCTCTTCGCCTTCTCCCTGTCCGTCGGCCGACGCAACGCGGGACAAGGAGCGAGCGTCGGCGCTCTCCGGCTCCTTCCTCGGAGCCCACTGGGACGGCTCCACGCTTCCCTCCCTTTCCCGGAGCCGGAGCGTCCCCTGCCCAGCTTCGTCAATTTTACGAAGCGCTGCATTGCATCTTTGGGCAGCCCGACTCCGCAGGCGCGCCTACGGGCCCCAAGGAGTCGGCTGGGGGCCCTGAGTCTTCGATGCCAGCGGCGCCGGCCCCGCAGCGCCCCCAGGGATCCAGGCCTGGATCCGGATAGGTGCCGGTCGACCTCACGGTACCTTCCCCGGCGCCGATTCCGGTGACGACGCCCCCGACACCGGTTGTGCCCCCAACCGGCGTAAACCCCAGCCTCACCCTCAATGTGGACACGGCGCCGGACTGACGTCGATCGACGTCTGTACCGGTGCCGGAGGGTACTTTAGTCCCACTGTTCATTCCTGACGTTCCCTATCGCCCTGAGTGGCAGCCACAGGAGGGTGAGGAGGACTGGGAGGGAATCTATTGACCCTCTAGCAGATCATCTTGAGGAACCGGACTGGAGAGAGGAGTTGGGTGATGCCAGTGGTCTGGATACCTCCGCAGACCTTGGTATGCTTTCTCCCCCTACTGTGGCTACAGAAGAGGGAGCTTCCTACACTGTGCTGTTGCATAGGGCGGCTGAGGCCTTGGGCCTCAAGCTTCCTACGGTGGCTGTCAGGACTAACCGCCTGACTGAGGTGCTTCAGTCAGCAGCAGCCTCGTCGGAGCCCCTGTTGCCTTTTCTTGAAGCCCTCACCGACATCCTTCAGGGCAGTTGATCCAAGCCCAGCACAGGGGCTCCTGTGGACAGGATGATTGCCCGACGCCACCGCCCGGCCCGGGCGACCCACTTTTCCTCTCCCAACACCCTACCCCTGAGAGCTTGGTGGTCCAAGCCTCGTTCTCAAAAGGCACATTCCCTACTGCTCCCCAGATAGGGAATCCAAGAAGCTGGATCATCTTGGGAAGTAGATGTTTTCTTCCGCCAGCTTAGGACTGCGGTCGGTGAACACCACATGTCTCTTGGGCCATTATACACACACGGTGTAGGATACGTTCGCGCAAGTGCTGCCACACTGCCCGGAGGAGGCCTGGGCCGTGCTCACCCGTGCTGTTGCTGAGGGCCGAGACGCACCTAAGTTGGCTGGATACTGCCGACTCGCTGGGTAGAACGGTTTCCATGCTGGTAGCCCTGAGGCGCTACGCCTGGCTGAGAACGTCTGGCTTCTCTGGGGATGTCCAGTCTACCCTTTTGGACATGCCCTTTGATGGCCGTCGCCTGTTTGGTGACAAGGTGGACAACTTGCTCGAGCGTTTCTAGGGCTGCGGCCAGATCCTTGGGCCTCGCAGCCACTTCTTGCCCCATGCAGTCTGCTTTCACACCTTTCGTGGCTACGGAAGGGATGCCCCACTAAGTTCCACCCAGAGCCACAGGGCTGCTCAAGCTACCCAGCCTCTGCGTGGCCGGGGACATGGGACCCAGCGTCTTGGGTCTGGGTGCCAGCGGGCAGGCCAGTCCACCAATGCCCCTCTGTAGCAGCCTCGAAACCTTCCTAGTCCGACCTTTCAGGGCCACCAGTTGCCAGTGGGCGGCAAGATCCACCATCAGCTCACCCACTGGCAGAACATCACGTCGGACAGGTGGGTTTTGCAGATAGTCCGAAGGGGCTACTCCCTCCCCTTCGAGACTACCCCTCCGTCTATGCCACCTACACTCCATCATATGTCAGAAGATCATTTGGTCCTTCTCCGCCAGGAAGTTAGGTCTCTCTTGGCCAAGGGAGCTATTGAACGCGTCCCTGTGCCAGAAGTAGGTCGTGGTTGCTACTCCCACTACTTCTTGGTACCCAAGAAGGACAGAGGCCTGCGTACTATCTTAGACCTCAGGGACGTCAACCACTTCCTCTGGAAGGAGAAGTTCAAGATGTTAAACTTGGCTCAGGTCTTGTCTGCCCTCGACCCTGGAGACTGGATGGTAGTGTTGGACTTGGAGGACACTTATTTTCACATCCCCGTCTTGCCTGCCCACCTGCGTTACCTACGGTTCACGGTAGGCCACGAATATTTTCAGTTTACCTTGCTACCCTTTGTCCTTACCAGTGCCCCTTGGGTTTTCACGAAAGTGATGGCGGTGGTCGCAGCTCATCTGTGCAGATCAGGGGTTCCAGTCTTCCCATATCTCGACGACTAGCTGTTGAAGGCGGGCTCGCCCCAGACTGTCGTCTCTTACCTCCAGACTACGGCGGACCTCCTGCATTCGCTGGGGTTTACTATCAACGTGCCGAAGTCGCACCTGATTCCCTCTCAGAAGCTCCTTTTCATCGGAGCAGTTCTGGACACAGCGCAGTTTCGGGTCTATCCTCCCGAGCAGCGAGTTCGGGATATTCGGGCTATGATACCGATGTTTCAGCCTATATCCCAGATTTCGGTGAGAATGACCCTGAGGCTGCTGGACCTCATCCACTCCTGCTGGTGGATCATGCCAGATGGCATATGCGGGCTCTGCAGTGGGACCTGAAGTTCCAGTGGGCGCAGTATCAGGGGAATCTTTCCGATGTCGTCCAGATCTTGAATGGGACTGCAAGTCAGTTGCAGTGGTGGCTCACGAACCAGGATCAGCAGCAGATCCCTCTCCCTTCCCCAACCAGAGTTCACAGTAGTGACGGATGCATCCCTTCGGGGCTGGGGCGGCCACATGGGGGAGGCGGAGATCAGAGGCCTCTGGTCTCCGGCGGAGTCCGGGCTCCACATCAACCTTTTGGACCTCCGGGCGATTTGTCTTGCACTGAAGACATTCCTTCCCTCTGTCAAAGCAAGAGTAATGCAGGTATTCAGGACAACACCACCGCCATGTGGTACTGCAACAAACAGGGCAGGGTGGGGTCGTGGACCCTATGTCAACAGGCTCTTTACCTTTGGACATGGCTGGAACATCAGGGCGCCAGGGCGGACGAACTCAGCCGCCGGTGTATGATGAATCACAAATGGCGTCTTCACTCGGAGGTGGTGCAAGGTCTCTTTCAGCAGTGGGGAGAGCCTTGGTTACATTTATTCGCCACCGAAGAGAACGCCGAAGAGAACATCCAATGTCAGCAGTTCTGCGCCTTGGAGTTTCCAAGGCAGCACTCGCTCGGCGACGCCTTTCGTCGCAAGTGGAATTGCGGCCTCCTGTACGCCTTTCCACCTGTACCACTTCCACCCAGAGTGCTGAAGAAGATCAAGCACGACCAGGTCCAAGTAATACTTGTGGCTCTGGACTTGGTACGAAGAGTCTGGTACTCCGAGCTCTTGAGCATGGCCATCGATCCTCCGATCAGACTGCCTCTTCGGGAGGATCTTCTGTCGCAGCAGCAGGGGACGGTCCTCCACCTGAACCTGTCCAGTCTCCACCTCCTTGCGTGGTGATTGAGCGGTGACAGTAGACAGCTTTCAACCTTCCTCCCGAAGTTTGTAATGCCATCTTGGTAGCCAGGCGTCCATCCACTAAAACGGTATACGCCAGTAGATGGAACAAATTTGTGGCATGGTGCACAGCAAAGGCTGTGGATCCCCTTTCTGCCCCTCTTTCAGAGGTTCTCCTCTTCATTCTTTCTTTGGCCCAGAAGGGCTCTGCTCTGGGCACTCTTAAAGGCTATCTTTCGGCCATTTCGGCCTTTCTTCGCCTTCCTGATCAGCCTTCTTTTGTCAAGTCCCCTATTGTTAACAGATTTCTGAAGGGCATTACTCATCTCTTTCCTCCTTCTCCTTTCGTAATGCCCCAGCGGGACTTGAATCTTGTCCTCCCTTATCTTATGTGTGCTCCCTTTGAGCCACTACATAATTGTCCTCTTTGTCTTCTTACTTTGAAGACTGCTTTCTTGCTTGCCATCACCTCTGCTCGCAGGGTGAGTAAGCTTCAAGCCTTATCTTCCAGTCCTCCCTTTCTTGCTGTCCATCCGGACAAAGTATTCCTCCATACTAGGCCCTCGTTTCTACCCAAAGTGGTTACATCTTTCCACATAGTCAGACCATCACATTGCCCACCTTCTTCCCGCCCCCCACCCTTCCAAATAGGAGTAGAGACTCCACCGTCTGGACCCAAAACGTGTGCTGTCTTTCTACCTTGACCACACTAAAGACTTCCGGGTGGACGATCAACTCTTCGTGGATTATGTGGGTGCCAAGAAAGGTCTGGCAGTGCACAAACATACCATCTCTCAATGGATCGTCCTATGCATCAATATCTGATATTCTTTGGCTAAAAAGGAACCTCCAGTAAGACTGTGCGCCCACTCTACCAGGGCAACGGCAGCTACTACTGCTTTGGGATGTGGAGTTCCGCTGGTCGACAGCTGCCAGGCAGCCACGTGGGCATCCCTGCACACGTTTACTAAGCATTACTGCCTGGACAGACCAGTCCGGAGAGACGGCTTTTTCAGCCGTTCTGTTCTCCAGGACTTCCTGGTGTGAACTTAGTTCGCAGACCCACCTCCGGGGTTGGTATTGCTGGGGTATCTATTCTAGGGTAAGGAATCTATAACTAATGGTCTCTTTCAGATGAACAAGTTACTTACCTTTGGTAACGATGTATCTGTAAGAGATATACATTAGTTATAGATTCCTTACCGCCCCACCCGTAATCCCCGTTCTGCGAACTGACTTCTAGGGATAAGGACTCCCTTACAGGGCTCTAGTTTTGTGCACCAGTGGTCTGTGTCTTGCATGGCTCTGTGCTTCTGGCGTGGAAAGTCGTGTTAGAACTGACGTCAGCGCACAGGGGCGGCGTCCAAGTAGACACCGCGACGTCATCCCGGCGACCACGACGTACGCGGAGTTGACCAATGCTACCTACCGACGTGCAGGGGTACTGCTACGAAAAAATGTCTCCGGATCCAGTCTGATGCCTGGGGGTAATTCTAAGGTAAGTTATCTATAACTAATATAGGTCTCTTACAGATACATTGTTACCGAAGGTAAGTAACTTTAACACATATGTTGTGTATGTGTCCATTTGTGTATGTAGGTTATTTGTAGTAACCCCATGTTGTACATTCTGCACTGCACCCTGTCAACATACACACACCATGCACTGTATACCCGCACACACCTTGTACACTTCGAGTCTATTAAAGCGGGGTGCCGGTCCGTCGTCAAGGTACACCAGGGCAGGGGGGACCTGGACAAAGGTGAAGAGGAGGAAACCGCAGCCTGTACCCCGAATAAAGGTGAGTTGTCAACCCTTTTCGTTCATTTTCCACTGACTCAAAGTAGAAGGGATTCCTGTCGGAATTCACTTCAAAACAAGCCAGTACCAAATACCGACAGTGGGAATCCTGGCTGGAGTTCCGTCGCCACCTGCTGCAGCCCACACCGTCGAAGGGGCAGGGGGCGAAGACCTGGCGGAGTTGGCAGGACCGCAGCGGTCTTCTCTCCCATTGAACTCCAGCATTAAAATCCGCGGGCGGGAAGACCGCCTAAAAATCCCACTCTGTCGTGGTCCTGCCAAGATCTAAATGATGCCCAAAGTCTGCTCCCAGCCGGCGGGAGCTTTAAAAATGCACCCGCCAGCTGGGAGCTTTAAAAATGCTCCAGCCGGCTGGGAGCAGACTTCTGCCTGCACTGGTGCAGGCATGGAAACAGAACAACATATTGTTCCCGCCCGTAGGGAGCAGCATAAATAGCTGCTCCCTCCAGGCTGGAACAATGCCAGCTCCCGCACCATGCGGTGAGCCGGCTGGGGCCGCAAGGGCCTCGAGGGCCCTTGGACTTTCCCCGCAGCCTCCAACATGTGCTTGGTGGGTGCCCCGGATGGGCACCGGGGAACCCACTTATTTAAAAGAGAAACCTCGACAGATGGGAGTAGCGTGGCCCTCCTCCCCTTTAAAAATAAACACACGACCCTGGGTGCTGGGATCCCTGGGATTAATAAGGTTCGGAGAGAGGGCCACGCATCATCCCTCCCCTTTTAAATAAGGCACTGCCCCGGGGGATGGGGTCCCCAAGGCCTATAAAGGCTTGGGGTGGGGGGTTGTGCGGCCCCCCTCTCCTTTTATTTACATTTGGGCCCTGGGGGATGGCAGTCCCCGGGGCCTAATTAGGCTTAGGGAGGTGGTCCTTGCATCACTCTCCCTTTATTAATTACTCGGCCTAGGGGGATGGGGTCCCCGGGGCATAATAAGTCTCAGGGAGGGGGACTGCACACACCCTCCCTTTTTTATGAAATTTGGCTCCGGGGGATGGTGTCCCCGGAGCCTGATGAGGCTCGGGAGGGGGGTGTGCTGTCCCCACAGCTCTGGGGTATCGGGTCCCGGGGCCTCTGAAGGCCCCTTCCCCTTTTTAATTGGTTGGGCCCTGGAAGATTGGATCCCCGGGGCCTGATGGCCCGCGTCCTCCCCTTTTAAAAAAATATTTGGCCATGGGGATTGGGTCCCTGAGGCCTAATAAGGCTCGAAGATAGGGACTCCCCGTAGATTTTGGTCCCGGAGTCTGAAAAGACTTGAGGAGGGGGGCCGCAAGCCCTCTTCCCCTGTTTAATTGTATTTGGCCCCAGGGGATAGAGTCCCCGGGCCTTTTAAGGCTTGGGCAGGGAGGCTGCACGCAGCCCCATCTCCTTTTTGTTGGAACTGTCCCTGGTGGATGGGGTCCCTGTGGCCAATTAAGAGCCAGCAAGGGGGCTGCACGCCCTTCTGCCCTTAATATATATGTTTTTGCCCCAGGGAATTTAGTTCCCTGGGGCCCAAAGGCCACCCTATGCTGCACATGCCAAAGGCTGAGCGTGGTGTGGGATTAGCAGCCTGATGGGGGTTTGGCCACAGAACCTGGCAGCAGGCCTAGCCCTGTGGCCAACATGTAATACAGCACGCTGGACAGTTTTCTTAAGAGTACTCCTGAAATGATCAACTAGGCCATTGGCCTGTGGACAAAGAGGTTTGCTCTTCTAATGCTTCGCATTAAGATGACTGAGAAAGTCTTGGAAATCTCAACTATTGAAAGGTAGGCCATTGTCAGACATTAAGATCGCAGGAACACCCCATGTCACGAAGATACTATCTCTTCTCTCAATGACTCATTCTTAATTGATAGATGAGAGATCTTCTATCAGTGGAAAACAGGAGTATTCATCAACGATCACCATCAGGTGATATCCGTTGTCAAGAGGACAGAAGAAGTCCGCGCCAATTATTTCCCATGCATGTGTTGTCAACTCTGATATGTTTAAGCTATGTTGATTGGCTTGCGATGACAGACAGTTGCATAGATTACAGGCCTTCAATTCTTTTCAACTCTCTCATCAAGATGTGGAAACCAGACTCGGTCTTCGAGAGCTTGTTTGGTGGCAACAATTCCACGATGTCGTTAATGGGGTACTTCAATTATCTCTTGTTGCAGACTCTCCGGAATGACAGTTCTCGAACCTCTTAGAATAATACCTTCCTGAGTAACAGTTCATCTTTGACATTTCTAAAATTCTGGTATTCACTGTCACTGGTAAGAGGTCTAGAGTGCTGGTACCAAGATTGATATGTAATAATGACCTTCAATTTTAGCATGCTGCTAACTTGACTCGTGACAGTGACAATTTGTTCAACTGAAATAGCAGCTGGGGCACTGGATTTCACGATGATATTTATGTAAGCTTCAGCCGTCTTAGAAGGAGTGCCAGGGCACTGTAGTGGCACTCGTGAGAAGTAGTCAGCAGGGTTTTGATCTTTTCCTGGGCCATGCACGATGATGTAGTTGTGTTCTTGCAATCGCAGACTCCAACGTTCAATTCGAGGAGGCATTTTTGCCTTTGAATTGCCAATGATGGTTAACAATGCTTGATGATCTGTCACAAGCGTGGAAGGCTTCCCATACAAGAATATATGGAGATGTTCACAAGGCCACAGCACTGCTAAGCTTTCTTTCTCAGGTTGTGAATAAGCACGTTCAGTTTGGAACAAACTTCAACTTGCAATGCCACAATACGTCTTCGAGCATTTGGGTGTCCGCTGTGCAAGGATGGCGCCTAACTCTACAGGGCTAGTATCAACAACAACCTCAGTATGAAGCTTTTGCTCAAAGTATGGCATTTCAGTAGTGTTCTCAATAGCTTGTTTGATTTTCTGGAAGCTTTGCTCGCATTCATGTGACAAGATAAAATAAACCTTCTTTTTCATTGAGTCTCTTAATGGCGCACTGACAGTGGCAAAGTCTCATATGTATCTAGAGCAATAGCTTGCCATGCCAAGGAATGTACGTAACATGGAAATTTCTTGTGGGGGACTGGCAGTTGACAGCACTTGCACTTCAAAGTTAAACTGCCTTCATCAAGCAACTGACATACTTGCGTGAGAACTTTGTCGTGCTCCTTCTGTGTAGCTCCAAAAAAGAATGTCATCACTGTAATTGAAAGCATTCATGATTGGCTGAACGATACGTCGAATGACATCTTGGAATAGCTCCACAGCTGATGACACACCAAAACTTGGTCTTTTGTAACAAAACAGACCAACATTTGTAGAAAAGGTCGTAATGTACCTGCAATGTACCTGCAATTCTCCTCGAGTTCCAACGAATGATATCATGTATTCAGATCAAGGCGAGAGAATACCTTCGCACCACTCAATTGTGTTATGTTGACAATGTGTGGACCTCAATTGCCTTGTTCACTTGACGCATATCTACACTGAAGTGTACAGCTTCTTCACTGTCCTTTTTGGGTGCACTACCACTATGGGAGAAACCCATGGAGTTAGATCAGTGGAAAGCTCAATGATATTGTGTTTGAGTAAGTGTTGGACCTGGCCCTTTCTGAAGAGTTATCCCCAAAATGTTTTGCCTTCCTTCGCGTATTTTACTTACCTTCTTTTTGTAGGCTTTAGGACTCTGGGCACTTTACCACTGCTAATAAGTGCATGTGCTCTCTCCTCTAAACATGGTATGATTGGCTTACACCTGTTTGGCATATTTAATTTACATGCAAGTCCGTTGCAAAGTGGTATTCCATATACCCAGGGCCTGTAAATTAAATAGTAAAAAACAAGGGAGATACCCTTCAGTGTTTTGAAAAGGGACAGGGCAAGTGTACATCAAAAAACAAGAGTCCCTAATCGTTATAAAGCCATAATGGGATCATGGGTATTACACACTATTGTGACTAATAATAAAAATTAAAATTACATGTAAACATACAATAAACAATCAACAGAGTCAGTATTCCACAAAGAGTCAATAACAAACTAAATGGGACATGTCAGATTTATTTCATAAAAATACACAAATAAAGTTAAAAACATTTCATGGTAAAATACAAAAATATACAAGAAAACAGAAAAGTCGACGCTGCATTTCGGTGAATCAATAATCAGTCACCTTCTTCAGGACAGTTTTCTATGTAACAAAAACATTATATTAATAACACTCTAATATACATTGTTTCCATCTCATTTAATCTACACATCCTACATAGTGAAATTTGACTCTAAAAAAACACGAACTGCGTGCACTACTCTATTATACTGTCTATTGTGTCAAATATTATTTAAACATCACCCCTAGATATGATCTTCTATATTATCTACAGGAAACACATATAACATATTGGTTTAGTCACTACCCATGATCCATAATTGGCATAATACAAAACATTTCTAATTCAAACCTACCGGAGGTAGGAGGGTGCTCGGATGAAATTCACTAGGCACTTGTGGAAATAATGTGCCTTGAATTGCAGACGGGGTTTGACAATATCCCGCTACGTGTTTAATAAATTGCTGTAGCAGCCCTACAACAAATAAAAGAAATAAAAAGAATAAGCCCTGTTCTCTTTTTTTCACCAATTCTGGTGTGGGAACAATAGAACATAACATTTATATTGACTATTCTATGAAGAATGGAGGGTATATCTTCCATATATGGAGTTTCCCAATACCCTTTTTGGATGATGCGGATTCCTTTCCTAAATGGCTGTTTCATTTTCGGTCAATTGTGAGTCAGCTTTTGAATATACATCAGGATTAAAAATATCGAGCAGGTTTACTTTATTTTTTACCAATAACTGTGTTGGTATAACATACAAGTAGTACTAATTGCCATATGCAGAAGAATATAGATATATCTAGTTGTTTTTTTGTTTTTACCTTTACGATGATGCGGATATCCCTCTTTTAAAATGTTTTTGTTACATAGAAAACTGTCCTGAAGAAGGTGACTGATTATCGATTCACCGAAACGCAGCGTCGACTTTTCTGTTTTCTTGTATATTTTTGTATTTTACCATGAAATGTTTTTAACTTTATTTGTGTATTTTTATGAAATAAATCTGACATGTCCCATTTAGTTTGTTATTGACTCTTTGTGGAATACTGACTCTGTTGATTGTTTATTGTATGTTTACATGTAATTTTAATTTTTATTATTAGTCACAATAGTGTGTAATACCCATGATCCCATTATGGTTTTCCTGTAAATTAAATGCCATTAGTGCGCCTTCAGCACTGCTTGTGCCACCCACAGAAGTAGCCTTTCAAACCTGTCCCAGGCCTGCCACTGCAGAGCCTGTTTGCACGTTGACTTGGCATTTAAAACTAATTGCCAAGCTTTAAACTCCCTTTTTATTACACATAGGTCACCCCTAAGGTAGGCCCTAGGTAGCCCTATGGGCATGGTGCTGTGTAAGTAAAAGGTCAGACATGTGCCTTTATGCTTGTCATGTCCTAGTACTGACAAACAGTCTATTTTGTGTCTTACTGCTGTGAGCCCTACTCCTCTCATAGGCTAGCATTGGGAATTCCCTTATATATATTTAAGTGGTAATTCTCGATCTGAAAGAAGTGGCGTTGTCATGTTTGGCATGTTTAGAATGGTAATGAGAAATCCTACTTGTGTTGTTGGATTTTTCATCACTGTTTTAGAAATGCCACTTTTAGTAGGCATTCCTCTGTGCTTGGGACTCTGTGCTTTGCAGCCTGACTCCAATACATGTCTAGGCCTGGGTGACAGCTACACTTGGTGCATACTTTCCAGACAGCCACAACACAGGAAGGGCTGTGTGTGACTAGTTTTACATCTGCATACTGATCTTTGTTGAGCCGCCAACCTTGTACCGAAGCCCACCCCCAACTGCTGTTGAGCCCCTCCTTGGTACAGAGGACACTGCGCCCGGGCCAGGAGACACCTTGGTGGTGCCTAGAAGGTACTGGCTTGGCAGCTGCATTGCATACTCATGGGCAGCTGCAGTTGTGAGTTGAGTACGGGGACCGAACAACGTCTTCTGCGTGGTCCCGAAGTGTGCCCCCCCATTTTTAGCACATACCTGGGGATGCTTGTTGTGTGGGGCACTTTGCCTGTGACTCCACATCACAGGGAGACCTCGACGGAGGCCCCCGCTTTGCTGGTTTTGGAACTATACTGCCTAAATTACCGTATAACACGTAGTAGGTGCACAGGTGTCCCTGAGCCCTACTTTTCATGCATAAATACTTTTGTTTCCGATAGGTTCACAAATCTACCGTAATACTTCTGGTATGAGCGCAGAGGCACTAGGCCCTATGTTTTGTGGTTACTTTTGAATTTCATGTGATTGCCTCTGATATAAAAATGCATTGCCTGCAAAGTGTTTATGGCAAAATATGGTGATTTATGTGTTTTCTCTTTCCTTAACCTAGACTGTCATTACATGCACTGATGTTATGAATGTCGTTTTGGGATATAGGGGGCGGACCACTGGAGAAGGGACGCCCCGGCCCCTAGCCTGAAATCGGACTGGCTCTGGCTGACTGGCCTGCCTATATTGTGCCCCTCCCCTCTGGGGGTTTCCCCTCCCCTCCCTTCCAATAATATCATGGGTGGTTGACAGGACGCAGGGACATACATGACATTACCGACTGATGGACGACCCCCACCCTGCTGAGATCACACTGGGACACCGCCCCTACATTGAGAGGAGCAGCAATAGAGGCACCTGCATGCACTGACAGACACTGGTTTATTTGTTAAAGTTTAATTGTTTATTAGGTAATGGCACGTATGACATGATAATCTGCGGGAATAGTAAAGGATGTTACATTACAATCTGGTGCCTGACAGGCCTCAGGGACTGAGAAATAATGCGTATCAGGCACAACTGAGTCAGATGAAGGAGAGGACATTGCTTGCATGCAGATCACATTGGAATATGTAGTCAAACGTAGGAAGCATTTGTATGGGCTTATTTCCTTGTCTTTTCAATCCCCAATTTGGTTATTTCTCCTGATTATAAATGTATGGTATAAAATGTTGCCTAACATAGGCCCATTGTCCAAATGGGAAGAAATTACGCAAAATGTGCTCAATAGCTAATACATCTTGAATTACTTCATGTGAATATATAAAGATTGTATGATTATAAATGGCAATAAAAATAATTAAAAACAAAAAATGAATGTCGTTTTGATTCTTGCATTGTCAGGAAAATGAGTACTATTATAGTATTTGCATAATAAGCACAGTATGATTCATGTCTTTTTGGTCTTGTGTTATGTATAATATACCTTATATATTTGTATATAATCCTGTGTGGAGTCTCCTTTGTGGTGTATTCATTGTATGTGTGTGTGTTGCGCCAGTGCTTTTCACATTGCCTCTGATGATATGCCTGCCTGCTGTGCACCAAGCTACCAGGTGGTGAGCACAGGTTATCTTAGGTGTGTAACTTACTTGCCTTGACTAGAGTAGTGGGTTCTGCTTGGCTCAGGTGCATACCTTAGCCAACCAGAAACCCCATTTCCGACATTAAGGATTCAAGTTATTTTTCAACAGCTTCCTGTAAATGAAAGGCAATTCATCTGTGTCTTTGAGCAATAGGACGGACGTTCTCATTAATGTGTAATTGGACTTTCATAGTCTTGATTTTTCTCAACCCATGAAACAACGAAGGGAATTAACTTACTATTTCGTGACGAGCATTCATGTTATAGTTCAAGGATATCAGTCCCATATCAGCAGCTGTGCTGAAGCTGAGTAAATGCCGTACCTTAAAGTACATGAATGGGTCCTTGTACTTTTGGTTTTTTATGCTTCATCGTTGCTACAAATGAACCTTGACTTTTTAGTGGCATTGATGCAGCCCACGTATATACTTTAATTTTCAATGGCGTAAGTCGGGCATTGGAGACAGTTCATTATGTTTCTCCTCAGGCATAATATTTATTGACTCATCATTATCGATAATGAAAAGTATTGAATAACCATTGACTTTTAGTGTGATTTTCGGACAATTTTTGAACGACTTTGGTGCTTTGTCGTGTCAACATCTCTTGGACCTTTATTTTTCCACACATGCGGCCAGTCCAATACGCGCACGTTTCTCTGAGGTAAACATCGACATGGCACAACCATCTCCTTTACTTTCACTTGACATTGATACGGAAGAACTGTTTGGCAAGGATTTAGATGTCGATCAACTTCGTTTGGTGTCGATTTGCCTCAGCTGATGTGGTTGCTTAGCCTTATGGGTGCGCATCGAATATCGCTTCTGGAACATTCGGGCGGCTATTTTATCTTTGCACCATGATGCACTTACTTTTCCTTCACCTTGCAAACCATTACAAAATGGTTCTCCTTTCCACAACCTTTGCAGATTTGCCCAGTGGAGGGTGCTGGAACTGGCACTTTCTGGTTGGCTGAGGCGATTCCCTAGCCAGAAAAAACCTATCTTTCCGGTCAGTGGTGTGTGATTACACTCGCTGTATAACTTGTGCTCACCCTTGGGTAGCTTGGCAGTCAGGCTTATCACAGAGGCAATGTGTAAAGCATTGGCACAGCACTCACTCACAATAAAATCATTGAGCGACACAAAAGAGACTTCGCACGTCATGTAAGTAAATAACGTTTGTATTCAACGCACCTAGGAACCAACACAACATGAACAGCATGTATTTCTGGGCATAAATCACACTTGGAAATATTACTAGCAGTACTAAGCCCAACAGTTTTAAAATTGCATCAGTAGTATGCACACTTGGGAAAGATCCTATCCTACCCCCCCGCACCCTTATGCGATGCAACACGTTGTCGAACCTAGGCCCACCCTGGCAAATCTTACAATTCAATACGCAACGATATCAGAAATATGTACATGCAAAGAAATGTAACAATTTTTTAGCAGCGCCGCAGGCCGAGGCTGCACGGATAAAACCAATGTTAAAAATAGTGTTCTTCTGGCAAGAACTCAACGTGTAAGCCAACACTGTCGGCCTGTGTCGTTACTCGCAGGCGGTCTGCAGACACACACACACACTTGCTGTGTCCCTGATACGTGCTGCAACAGATAACAGGCAGGTCAGTACATAACGCACACAGCACTGTAATGCAGTTCAACTGATACCCAGCAAGTCAATTGATAGCACCATTCAGACCCCGTGGCCCAAGCCTCCCTCCAACTCACCCCGACTACCCTATACACACAGATTGGAGATAACCAGCCCTTACCCCCAGATACTAGGCCACACGTGGGTCACAGGGGGTAAGGTAGCAGGACTAATTAGGAGGCAGTCATCAAATGGGGGTTTGGCCACTACTCTGGAAGTTCACCCACAGGAAGCGGAGCAGGAGCGGGCTGAGGGCAATAGTTTGTCACTCAAAAGGGTTCCACAAGGGCCTTCCGGCACCAGCTCAGTTCTGCGAAGCACAGGAGGTAGATCACACAGTCTCTTGATACATTTCCGATTAGTCTCGGAAGCGTTCCTTCAGCCCAGTCAATCACTCTCACTACCCAGCCCGAGCCGGGCAATACTACCTGGCAACGCGATGTCGTCGGGCCGGGTGAGAAGAGGGCACTTGGTCCACCACACTGAGGGCCAAAAAGGGAACAATCGATGAATGAGGAGTGAAGCTTGGGAGCCTCTCTGAAGAAAGAGGCATCCCGTCAGGCACACATTGATCAGAGTTGCACCCAGGCAATCTGGGCACGACATCAGGTGCACGGTGATACGAGTCACACCAGACAATTCCGGCTTCCCACAATGAAGAGTCGCCCCTTTCAGTACCTCCTTGTAAAGGAAGCACAACGCATGGTGAGCATTGATGCAGCTCGCACCAGACCGTTCAGGGCGCACACAATGAATAGTTGCAAATTCCGTACCTCCCTGGAAATGAGGCACAACGTCCGGTGCACGCTGATATGGGTCGCACCAGACAATCCCAGTCACACACAACGAAGAGTCATAAAGTCCGCACCTCCCTGGAAATGAGGCATAACGCCTTGTGCGTGTTGATACTGGTCGCACCAGGCAATTCCAGTCACACACACCGGCACAAGTTTAGCAATGCCACACAAGGTAGAATTGGACACCACATGCAATGAGCATGCAGTGGTTGTGTCACACGAGGGAGATGCATCACGATCGACGAAGCGGGCCACGCTGGATCCAGCAACCAGGGAATCCGTTCACCACCAACAAGACGCTTGTGTGTCGAGGTCCCCACGATGCTGGGGCCACACGCTTTAGATGCAGGCAAGACTTCTGGGGCTCCACATAAGGTAATCCGGTCTCCAGGCACAATTCTTAATTCCACGCATGCGACGCTACCAGCAGATGATGTTGGCAGTTAAGAGGGCACCACTCTGCAGGTGTCACAATTAGATGGTGTGGGTCCCTCGTATGTGATCTTTGATGTCCCTGAGAGCTCCAAAAGAACGGGGGGAAGCCAACAAGCCCTTAGAGAGCGCACCTCAGGGTGCCACACAGCAGCAGGTAGTCAGCCCAGAGCCACTATTCAGGAAGGGTACACGGTCCCATTCAATGGCAGTAATTCTCCTTGTGCACAAAAGATTCCTCTGGCAGTGTGCACCAAGCAGTTCCAGGTTCTCCAGTCCCATGTCCCCACAAGTGTATCTCTGCCCTGCTGAAGTTTGGCAGCAGTAGTTGTACTGTAGTGTGCCTTTTAAGTGGGGGTGGTTCAGAGGGTCTCCCTTTGAACCACAGATGTCTCCCCTGCCATGAGGCCGTGGAATGCAGATCTTAATCTTTAGTGGGGCCATGATCTGGCTCCCAGAGGCCAAGTGTCAAATCCTCTTTCTCCAATCTAACCCGCCAGGCCCTCAAATGGCAGAGGTCTGTCGTTCCAGTTGTAATGCCCGGATGTGCTCCCCAGCCTCCAGTGTGGGATGGAGTCAAACTAAAAGGCCCACAAAGAGTTTTAAAGTTGGCATTTCTAAGTTAGTAATGACAAAGCCACCTTTACCACAGGAAAGGGTTTGTCATGCTGAATCTAAAGCTAGGAGACATTATGAGGCTGCTCCAATGTAATCCACTATTGCAGCCTGAAGTACTTTCCACCATTTCCCCATGTTACCCTATGGAAAGAGCGACCTCGCAGGTACTCAAAACACACATTCCTCACTACCTGGGCAGGGAACACACATGTGTACCTGCCCGGCCTTTCACCTACCACTCACTTCACCTCTTTAGAGGTGCTGTAGTGGTAGTAAAAGGTCCTCTCAGTTTTGGCTAGTGATTTAGAAAAGCCAGCCTGAGCATAAGCTCAATTGTGCACACACACACCTGCAATTGCAGGCTGGTCACATGTTTAAAAACACCATAGGTGCAAGTGGGCACAGCGGCCTGCAAAGATAGGCTTGTGACATGTTACAAACATCAGGTAAGCACCACTTAACATGTGTAGGAAGGCCTCGCGCACTTTCACTCTGCATTTATAGTGGGAAAGTGCCAAAAGCCCTAAGGCCACTACAAGAGAATCAGCAAAACCCAGGAGGAAAAAGCAAAAAAGTTTAGGGAAACACTACCTGAAGAGTATCAGGTCTAACAGCAGGACATTTATCTTAGTGTGGAAACGAAAATCCACACCTGAAGCACAATTTCTTTTTCTGTGGAGAATTCACTCTGCATCCTAGGCCTCGTGCTTTGGCTCACTTTTCACATTCATGACTGATTCACTCTGGGCACCTCCAGCCTCCATGCCAGCAGCTTGTCGATCAGCTCGCTCTTCAGCTCTGGCTGCCATGAGATCTCGCTCCAGACTAAGAGTTTCTCTCAACATTCATCATCTGAACAAATCTCACAAGCATCCGCCAATCACTCTGAGGTGTATAGCTTCCTCATCATTAAATAATTGAACTTACAGTGTTTGATAGGTTGTATGATGGAACAACTACCACTTGAACAACTACAGTCTAAACAACTACTCCTTAACCACTACTTAGTCTAAACCACTAAAGTTTTAACAACAACTATCTATGCCTTTACCTCGCTTGCCTTTACCCCATTAATGTATCTATTTTACTGGTAAGTATAAACCCATATGTATATATATACATGTATGTATGGGTAATGGGTTTGTATGTACCTGTAAAACACTTGAATTTCGTGGTAAAGGCATGCATGCTAAAGACATATGCGTTGTAAAGTTAATATTGGTAAGTATTAACACTATATATATATATATATATATATATATATATATCGTAGCTCCAAACTTTTGCACCGACTTCGTGCACTCCGGAACGGGTGCTTTTCAGCGGGAGGTGCACCCGCTATAATGATTGCTTCCAACCAGTTGCGTTTGTGAGTCAGTGAATAAATGGATTTTGGACTCTCCCCCGCGAGTGCTTTTCCTTTGTACTAAAGAGTGCAAGGTTGGAAGCGATTTTTTTTTTTATATATATATATACACTATATAATCACTATTAATGTTATAAAATTCCCTTCCGACCCAAAAACCCACACCCACCCTAAAAATACCCTTGCAATCCCAAAAACCCATACCAACCCTAAAATTACCCTTGCCATCCTAAAATTACCCTTCCCACCCAAAAACCCATACCCACCCAAAACCCTATAATTTCCCTTGCCACCCAAAAACCCACCCCCACCCTAATCCCTAAAAAATCCCTTTCCACCCAAAAACCCATCCCTACCCTAAACCCTAAAAATACCCTTGCAATCTCAAAAACCCATACCCACCCTAAATCCTAAAATTACCCTTGCCACCCGAAAACCATGCCCACCATAAACCCTAAAACTACCCTTGCAATCCCAAAAACCCATACCCACCCTAAATCCTAAAATGACCTTTGCCACCCAAAAACCATACCCACCTTAAACCCTAAAAATACCCTTTCCACCCAAAACCCATACCCACCATATACCCTAGAATAACCCTTGCCACCCAAAAACCCATGCCCACCCAAAGCTTAAAAAGTACCTTTGCCACCCAAAAACCCATACCCACCTTAAATCCCAAAATTACCCTTGCCACCCAAAAACCCATACTCACCCTAAACCCTTAAAAATACACTTGCAACCATATGTATATATATTACACGTAATACTTACCTTTAATACTTACCAAAATACTTACATTTTAAAGTAATTTTTTTTACTGCGAGTATGCCTTTACCTTTAATGCATATACAACGAAATTCAAACACGTTTTCACGTAGTAAACACTATTTTAGAAAACGGTTTCCTAAAGTTATTTTGTTAAAAAAAAAAAAACATCCACTCTACAAAACCATATAAAATACAGTCATCCACCATTTTATCAATAGTAATACATCTTTTATATAAAATCCAAGAGTGCCATCTACTGGCCAGAGGTAGTTGTAAATGCATTAGTGGTTAAAAGACTCGTGATTCAGGTTCAGTCGTTGTTAAGGAGTCGTGGTTCAGGCCCTTCGTTGTGAATGAGTCGTTGTAAAGGTCGTTTCCCGTTTGATAAGCGTATCCAGTCTCTCAACAAATTCGCCGATGGTCTCATCAGCTTTCTGTCGTTCTTGACTGAAGATGGACCTTTCGTAATCTGCATTTAGCATTGGATTAAACTTGAGATTCAAGACTGCTTTGATTTGACTGTATGCAGTTTCATCAGCTCACAGCATTTTCTTTGCAACTTCTTTCACACCTCCACCAGCAAGATTCTTAAGGTACTTGATAATCTTCTTATTATCTGCTTATTCAATCGCATCATTGAAATTATCAAATGTCTTCATCCAGGCAGTGCACCTGTCACCAATATTCAGCCTTTTGGTGGTATCGAATGGGGGTGGTGGTTTCAAGAAGGCGGTGGCATTTTAACCCGTTCGCTGCTTCTGTCGGCCAACGGCCGTCGCGAGCACTACCTCCGTAGTGCTGCGCACGTCTGTTGGCCGACGTGGCCCCGCCCACCCTTCAAAGCCGCCGCACCGCGGCGGAATTTCGGCCGCGGTAAAGGGGTTAATCATTTACGAGATTGGCTGTTACTGAGGGTGGAGTTCTTTTCAACACCGTCTGCTGTCCGCTTGGACCTCCTTCATCCATACCATCTCTAAGGCCCTGTGCTGGCCTCAGTCATCTTGGACAGCCCGTGGAACCTTGACCTCCCTCTTGGTCTCCATGGAAGTCCTAGGCTTTCAGGAGACCTTGGGAGTTGTTCTGAGCCACCACATTGCTACTTTGGTGGTGTGCTACTTTAGATATGGATACCTCCGCAAGCACAACCCCAGGTGCTTCCTCTGGGGTTACTTCCCCCAGCTCTATGGCACAATGACTCTCTTTGCTCAGTACTGGTAAGCAGATGACCATTTCTTGTTTTTTTAATTTTGTTGCTTGTAAGCGTCTCTTTGTACCTCACACCTGGTTGATCTTTGCTTCACAGCTCCTCTGCTCGCAGCGTTATCACTCCATATGATGCATGGCTTTCGGTTGCTTAGTAGCGTGGTACCTCTCTTTGCGGCCCTCCCTGCCGGCTTTCGACCAACGATGCATAAATGTCTAAGTGAAGCCTTCGTTATCTTCAAATGCTCTACACGAACTGGGCTTTGACTCCACATACGCCAAAAGTCAATTCTCCACTTCGGAGGCACACTTGGCATGCACAAGCAGTTTGCTGCACTGCTGCAAACTCTCTGGGAGAGCACTGTCGATCTTCGGGTTACTTATCCTCTGTCTCGTCACCAGTTGTAGCTTCCTCCCCAGCCCAGGTGCTCGCTAATGACTATGCTACACACGGAGCTTAGTATACCACGTCTTTTTTCTTCTGCGTGTACCCACGAACTCAATATTCTAAACCTGCATACACTTCACTATGTTCTAATGCTTATGTCACAGTTCTGTCAGGAGCCACAAGGGTTCAGTCATTGCAAACTCACATGACACTACATCAATGAGCCTCCTTCTCCATGTTTTTTTGAGTTCTCAATATATGACCTGTTCCTATTGGTGGCTATGAGATAATATTTGTATGAACACAGTAGCTGAAGCCATTGTCCATTGGTATGCATTCGTGCCTGGTGGAATGTCAGTAATTATTAATGAACTTTTAAAGGATAAAGATGGCTGAGAAATCTTTATTTGATCACTGTGAACTTTTATTCTATCTGACCATGATGATGTTTGTTTTTCTTTCTCCTTTCTAGGTGCGATGCATAAATTGGGTGATGTGATTTCCTTCTAACCCTGATGAAATTGCCAGATTTTTGTAGCAATTAAATATTTTGGCTATTGGTCAGAACATGTTGTCTTTTTTTTTCATTATGCACCAGGGTCTGGATTATTAAAGAATACACATTTTTAGTCATATGGTCCAGTGACCGAACGAGTGTAGTTCAGCACTCTTGTTTAAGAGGGCTTGTCATGATATGTTGCAAGGTGATATTTGAGGATGCACTCTAGATTCTCTCCCTTTGTGTATGTTATGTGGGGATGTGACTTCCCTGCAAATAAAGGAAGAACGTCCATGATGAAAGCAAGGCCAGTTGGCAACTTATGTTAGGCGCCTTCTATTTTTACCTCGCTGTGGCACAGCACCTAGTAGTTGTTGGTTCTCAACGAGTCTTAGGAACCAGATTGTTTACTGGTTTTAGCCCATCTAAAAAGTATTTTTAAAGGGTGCCAATTTGTGTATGACACTGGAATTTTAGGAAGTAGGGAGTTATGTATTGCATAATATTTAGTGGGGTCCCTAATCACCCCGGCTTGCCTTTATTTTCCTCTAAGCTCCTTTTGTGATGTGAGGCAGCGATCATAGTGGCAATCATGAAAACCATGAAAAACCTTATCACAGTCTCCTCCGCCTGCTTCCTCGCTCTTTGCATGCTCCGAAAGATCTTCAAATGGCTCCCAGTCGGCACCAGACATACCGTCACTCAAGCCCTTGTCACTAGCCGCTTGGACTACGGCAACACACTCTACGTAGGAATCACCACTCACCTCCTGAAGAGACTACAGACCAGATGTGTTGGGATTTGTACTTCCTACATCCCTTTCCTTTGACCCACATAATCCCTCATCTGTCTGGTGCATTGGGGGACCTGAGGTCTAGCACTTTGTATATTTTGTGTTGGGAGCTCGCCTCGAAATTGTTTGAATTTTCTTGGTAGGCTGTTTTGAATGCATAGTCCAGAAAGATTGAGCAAAAACATACTGGATCAGTAGGGGGCATTTTTCCAGATAATCGTTCTCTTAATCCCATTTCACTGCTAGATTAGCATTTATCTTAGACAGGGCATTATTCTTCGGTATCTAGGAGAAATCATTTATATCCTGTGTTGCTGCTTGAAACCAATGTGGACTGCTTTGCCACTTCTGGTATTTCGCAATTCAATAACTATTCTTTTAATGGTAACCATACCTTCCATTGTTAGTCTGTGTGGTAGAGGCATGCATGGTTTAGCCATGCTGCCTCTATCATACAACCGTCTTAGGGTGTCCACCATCCATAGGGTGGTGATCTCTACAAAGCAGGTCACTCAAATAGCCTTCCTCAAAGCACGCTTGAACAGGCGGACAGGACCTGCTGTCCTTGGTAACTGTGACATGCAAAAAGCATTTGAGGAAGTTGAACTCCCTTCAACTTGAAATTCAAGGCCAAAAGATATTCTAGGATTATAAGGCTGATCTCCTAGGTGTCTTCATGAACATAAAGCTGAAGAGGACATTCCTTTGAAGAATCCCAGCTGGCCAGTTGCAACTGAACCTGGACCGGACCTTGCTGTTGCCCTCTGCCTTACACCGTGAGAGTCTCTCAGTGCTCCCCATTAGGTTCTGGGGCCTTAGAAGTGTACTCCGTTGGTTGTTTGGGCACCAAAAGAAATTTGGGAACATTTTCAAAACTTTTGCTGCAGAGCTTCAAGGGGACAGGCGGCGAAAAGTATCTGACCTGAAGTTCCACAGCCCTTTTATCCAGAATTCTTTTTTGAACTTGCTGATTTAGAGACTCTTGCTTGATCTATCCATTACTAGGGACTTTGAGAACTTTACCTTTTGTTTCTGTATTAATGTGTAGTATTATACTACACCTATCATTGATTTATTTGAGTTCATCAACTAATTTACTAATGATTGTTTGATGGATTTATGAGATTTACTAAAATTATAAATTTAAATTGAAAATCTTTAAATATCTGAGTCTCTTGAGTTCCCTAACTGTTCTTTCCGCAGGGATTGTGCTAGAGATAAAGGTTTCGAAATGCATAGCAGAGATAGTCATAAATTGTCTACAGAACTTTAGGTTATATTATTGTTGGTTCACTGATAGAATATCGACCCCCAAAATATCCCCATACACAAATATCGAGTTATAAATAGCGATGTCAAAAATATCGACATCCTATATTTATAATGGTAAGTACAAAAATATCGGGAAAAAATATCGATGTAAAAAATATATTTGTACAAAATATCGATTTTAATATATGTAAACATACGTATATAAAATGTAATATATATACTTTAAAACAATTAAACTATTAATTTTAATTTATTTTATAATTGTATATATAAAAATTTACTAATAAATATATATATATATATATATACACCAATAACATAAAATCTAATAAAAAAAACATTATATTATAAATTAAAACATTAAACTATTTAAAAGTCTGTAAGCTTTAATTTTCCACTTCAGAGAGTGCAACAGTAGGTAAAGTGTTGGATAGCGGAGGGGTACAAATTACTATTCCCACTCCAGTGAGTGCAACAGTAGGGAAAGTGTTGGATAGCGGAGAGGTAAAATATACTATTCCCACTCCTGTGACTGCAACAGTAGGGAAAGTGTTGGATAGCGGAGGGGTAAATATTACTATTCCCACTCCAGTGAGTGCAACAGTAGGGAAAGTGTTGGATAGCGGAGGGGTAAAAATTACTATTCCCACTCCAGTTAGTGCAACAGTAGGGAAAGTGTTGGATAGCGGAGGAAGAAAAATGACTATTCCCACTCCAGTGACTGCAACAGTAGGGAAAGTGTTGGATACCGGAGGAAGAAAAATGACTATTCCCACTCCAGTGACTGCAACAGTAGGGAAAGTGTTGGATAGCGGGAGGGGTAAAAATTACTATTCCCACGCCAGTGAGTGCAACAATAGGGAAAGTGTAGGATAGTTGAGGGGTAAAAATTACTATTCCCACTCCAGTGAGTGCAACAGTAGGGAAAGTGTTGGATAGCAGACGGGTAAAAATTACTATTCCCACTCCAGTTAGTGCAACAGTAGGGAAAGTGTTGGATAGCGAAGGAATAAAAATGAATATTCCCACTCCAGTGACTACAACAGTAGGGAAAGTGTTGGATAGCGGAGGGGTAGAACATACTATTCCCACTCCAGTTAGTGCAACAATAGGGAAAGTGTTGGATAGCGGAGGGGTAAAAATTAATATTCCCACTCCAGTCAGTTCAAAATTAAAAACAAACAAAATATCACCAACACAAAATATTGAAAAATAAATAAAATGAAAAATATATAAAAATATTTAAAAAATCTAAAAAATAGAAACATATAATGTTAAATAGATATGACAAATACCTAGAAATATTATATTAAAAACATTTTAAAATAATTTACAAACAAAGAACTATTTTTAATTAGAAATATTTATAAACAAAAACATTAATTATTACATAAATGTAATCTTTTTTATATCCTACCCTATAACACCACACAATTCACAACACACAACTACATTTTTTAAAAATGTACCTCCATAATTAACATAATTAACTATCAATTAAAGAAATATTATTAATTAAAAAATAAATTAAAACAGATAAAAATTATTTTACTCCCCAAACGTTACCCCTATAAAACTAAAACTCACACACAAAAAAATAAACAATTACCCTAATTAATTATCAGTTGATGAATTAATATCAACAATTAATTATTAATTAAACATAAATCACTTTCCACCATCTACCCCTATAAACCCCACAACCCACACCTAAAAATCATTACACAATTTCCCTAATTAATTTTAAAATAATACATTAATATCAATTAACAACTACTTAATAATCAATTAAAAATAAATTACTTCCCACCCTTTACCACTATAAACCCCACAACTCTCATCTAAAATTAATTACACAATTGCCATATTTAAATTTTAATTAATTAGCATTAATTAACAAATAATTATTAATTAATTAAAAATAAATTACTTCCCACCCAGGGGCGCTAGGTGGCGCACGAGCAAGATGGCCGCACTGCTGTGAGGCTCCTGCAGCTCGGGCCATATATCCGCTAGGTTATCCTGCCCAGGAGGTTTTGTGAAGTGATCCTCAGTGCCGGGGTGGAGTACATGACCCGGTTGCTGAGTGGAGCCAATTCCGGTACTCATGACCGCAGCTGCCCACCGCTAAGGCACTCCCGGGGAAGCGCCGAGGTCGCCGCCCAGTGCTGCTGGAACCGGAGTGGGAGGAAAGAAGTATGTGATCGCCGCGGCGCCCACGTGGAGCCTAGGCCGCACGCCCGATTCAGCTGGGACCTGCGGCGCTAATGAACTGTAGCGGCGGGTGCAATCGGGATACACCTTTGTGAGACCGGCAGCCCTTCGCGCTGACATGAGGTAGGCTGGGGCTGGGAGCAACTCCGCCCCCTGCTATTCCTCCCGCCTTGCAGCCGCATGGGGCTGCAGAACGGCTGAATGGACCGCCCGCTGGTGGACTACTGGAACACGGCCCCCTGACACTTGCGGAGCCCGCTCTGCGCATATTGCAGTGACCCGATAACTGCCACACGAAAGACCCGCACAGACCTTCCTTCTAAATCAGATGAGCGCAGAGATAGGGCGGTTGTGGCAGTGCTTCCCCTGTGGAATGGACCGCTCCAGGATTAATACGGCCGTACGGAGGAGAGTGCATCAAATGCAATCGGGGTGAGTCTGCCTCGCCTGAACGCATGGCATAACGCACATACGACTGTTGGGATTGAAGAAAATGCTGCACTGGGATAAGGAGAAAATGGTCCACTGGCTCTGATGGTCTCATGTTTGCTCAGTTGACCAACTGGAAAAGGCGCCGCTGACGTCACAAGGTGCAGATTCTCTGGGGGCTCTCCAGGTGTTCTAGGCGCTTAGCATTGAGTTCGGAAGCGCTCCCCTTAGGAAATAGGCCTACGGGGGTGCGGCGCGCAGCCCCCCCTGCTTTGTGCACTTTGGTGGGCTGTCAGCTCAAAAGAAGCTAGTGGCAAGGTAGAGTGCGGTCTAGAGAATGGGGAAGGCTGACACGAAGCAAACTCGGCTGCCATTTGAAACTGAAAAAGGCACCCGCTCGCAACAAGACGATCCTGACCATACAAGTGGAGAGCAAACACAAGGGTCGACGCAGGTGCAAGAGGATGATGTGAAAGAACTCCTCCTGGCAATGCGACAAAGCCTCGCCTCCATAGAATGTAAAATGGATACTATGAATACTCGTATGGATGCCATTGTACATAAGCTGGTCAAGTACGACGAACGTATAAAAGAGACCGAATGCCGCATCTCCGACACAGAAGATAACACGTCGAAAATGCAAAAACAAATGGCGCAGATGGACAAACTGCTTAGAGTCATCGCTGCCAAGAACGAGGACCATGAGGCATGCAGCAGGCGTAACAATATTCGCGTTATTGGTATTCCGGAGAGTACCAATACAGGCCGGATGGAGGAATTTATTGAGAGGCTGCTGCGCGGAACGATTGGTGCTGAATCTTTGTCCTCGCAATTCATAGTCGAAAGGGCGCATCGCTCTCTAGGCCCAAAACTGCCACCAGGAAGCCCGCCCAGCCAACTCCTCGCGAGGCTGCTCAACTACCGTGATCACGACGTGGCCCTCAAGACAACCCGGGAGAAGAGACAACTCACGTTCGAGGGAAATGCTTTCACCCTCTACCACGACTTTACGGCCGCTGTCCAGGAAGCGCTGTGAAAATTCATTCCCGCCAAGCAAAAACTTCGTCAGGCGCAAATAGTTTATGCATTAATGTATCCGGCTAGACTACGAGTAACGCATCAAGGCAAACAACCTTTCTTCACCAATACGCAGCAAGTAGCCGACTTCTTGAAACGCATCAAACGACCAAGTGCTCCCCCCACCACACAGGAACTTTCACTGAGATCGTCTTCCCCGGCCATGGAATAGGCATGAACTCCGACTCGATCGATGTATGTCTCAAGAGGCCGGTACATTACTTCCCCTTCTTTATTCCACCCGGCTATGGATTCTACCTCCTGCCCCATAAAGGGACAATAGGACACTGAAGTAAAGCCATGGCAGGAGGAAGCTGCTGGGACATCATGTACAGATAAGGTGGGTTTTCTATAACTACCCTGCAACTCGGAGGGAAGGCTGTAATCGTGCATGAACCTAGGAGCCCCCCCTAAGGGCGATCCCCCTTACTGCAGATTAACATGCAGGATGTTTTTGTTGTTTTGGGTACTGCGGATAGGGGAAGGAACGATCATTCTGGCATGATTGGGATGCTACGGTGGGTGGGGGTGGAATGGGGTTTGTTAACGGGGAACAAAACACAAGCTAACAAGGCATATAAGGAGTCTTTATTGTATGCACTGTACCAGTTTGTAGATGTAGATCTTACACCACTTCTTGCATTAGACTGCAATTTCTTTTATGGCTCGCTCGGAAACTAATCAGAAATTACACTTCCTGACGTGGAATGTAAAAGGATTGGGCAATCCACACAAAAGTAGGCAGGTTTTGGCATATCTGGACCGCCACCAGGTCCAGATCGCAATGCTTCAGGAAACTCACCTGGACCCTCGCCATTCCCCCTCATTCGCTCGTAAGTGGGCAGAACATAGGGTATTCTAATCATGCTCCTCATATTCCAGAGGGACAGCGATACTGATCAAAAAACACACTCCATTTACCCCTTGTGGCATGGCGCAAGATCAGTTAGGGCGCTACTGCATGATGTGAGGCAGACTAGGCTCAGCATCCACCACTTTGGTCTGCTGCTATGGGCCTAACGTGGATGATCCCGAGTTCTTTGCCACACTATGGGGCAAGATTCTGGAGATAGGATCTACTCATATAATATGGGGAGGAGACTTTAATACAACTCTAAATCCAGCGATGGATAGATCTAATCCTGTCGCACATCACTACACTAGATCGCATAAACTGTTGCGGGACATAGTGTCTGATAATGGGCTGTTGGACGCCTGGTGACACGTCCACCCGAATAAGGCTGAAGGCACACATTATACAGCAATGCATGCATCGTGGGCTAGACTGGATTATTGCTTAGTGTCACGGGGCTTGGGCCCATCGATCGACAAAGTAGAACATCTAGCGAGAACATACTCTGATCATTCACCCGTCCGCTTGATACTAACACCTCCAGAGCTGGCGGTATCCCGGAGAAGCTGGAGACAAATGCCTCTCACTCTGCTGGACACAGTGTTTAGCAGCCAATTAGGGCAGGAAATCACTGATTTCTTTCAGTGAAATTTAGGGTCAGTTGACAGTGTTGCGACGGTTTGGGAGGCCTTCAAGGTCACAGTTCATGGTTTTTGCATTTCTAAAAGCTCGGGAGTTCTGCGTGACATTCGGGGTACCCTGCAGAAATTAGAGGGGGAACTTAAGGGGCTGGAGGCAGAGCTTGTCGCTGGCGCAGATGGGGAAACTCAACGTGATTTCAGGGAGACACTCTTGGAATATAAAGAAACGGCAGAACGAGAGGTTCGATTTAGGGGTAAATACTATGTAGCCCGCACATATGGGGAGGGAGAGCGGCCAGGCAGAGCTCTTGCGGAAGAAATGCGCAAACCTCGCTTCTCTAGCTATGTGGTAGAAATTACAGCTTATGACGGCGTCAGGTACAGAGATAATGCCGACATACTGACCGCGTTCACCACTCATTATACTACATTGTATTCTACTAGTAGGCAAGGTCCACTTGATCTGGCTGGATACCTAGAAAATGTGGCCCTGGGGTGGCTGGGAGACTCACAGAGGGAATTCCTAGTGGCCCCCTTCGAAGAGGACAAGATACGTGAGGCCATCATGCATATGAAATCAGGTAAAGCCCCAGGCTTAGATGGGCTTCCCATAGACTTTTATAAAGCATATATTGACCAACTCACTCCCATTCTGAAAGCTGTCTACGAAGAAGCCCAAACGAATGGGATCCTCCCGCCATCGATGAGAGAAGTGCTTATTACCTCCCTGTTAAAGCCAGGAAAATCTGCAGACCAATGCGACTCATATAGGCCGTTGTCCCTCATCAATAATGACGCTAAAATTCTGGCTAAAGTACTGGCCAATAGCTTAAACCTGTTGATGGAAAAATTGGTCCTCCCCGACCAGACGGGGTTTATTTCAGGGCGATCAACCTCCCACAATCTTCGTACCTTCTTTTCCATATTACAAAGCGTAGACCCCGATTTGGCGCTTGTGGCAGTCTTCCTGGACGCCACAAAAGCGTTCGATTCAGTAGAATGGGACTACTTACTGGGAATACTACAGCGCATGGGAATGCCAGTAGGGTTCTTATCATGGATAGGCCTTTTGTATAAATCCCCGACTGCTAAGGTTTTGATCAATGGGCAGATGTCACTAGCCTTCCCAACTACCAGAGGTACTAGACAGGGGTGCCCATTATCCCCTTAACTCTTTGCGCTGGCCATTGAGCCACTTGCGGCTAAATTGCGTCAGCATCATCAGGACAAAGCATTAAGGTGTCCCATGCGGCAGGTACTCATCTCCCTCTATGCAGATGATGTCACCCTGTATATCAGAGACCCACAGCAGAACCTAAACCCTATCCTGAGAGAATTTATTGTTTTTGGGAGACTCTCGGGGATTCACATTAACTGGGGGAAATCACAAATATTCCCGCTCACCTCTGCGGCTACACAGTTCTCACTTGATTTTTCGACAGAGTGGTGTAACTCTGAAGTAAAATATCTGGGTATTCGCATCACCAGAGATAGGGAGGAACTAATGCGCCTTAACTATGGCAGGGCGTTAGAGAACATCACGAGCTGTGTCACACGTTTGATTTCTCTGCCCCTATCTATGGCGGGGGGTACCTCTCTTATTAAAATGGTGGTTCTCCCGCAGTTATTATACTTATTTATGAACATACCATACTACCCAGGCAGGCATTTCTTCACAGCTTTACGATCCAAACTGATCAGATTGACATGGGGAGGTAAACAACCAAGACTGCAATGGGAAATCATTACCAGGCCAAACTCTCACTGTGGGTTTGATGTCCCAAACCTTGAAATATATTACATATGCGCCCAGGCTCACTACTGGTTCCATCCACCCAGATACATGCCACAAATAGCAGTGGAACAATGGCTCGTAGATCCAATCCCTTTGGCAGGCATGATATGCAGCGTTCCCCAGCCTTGCGAGAAAGACACCACTAAGGTCACATGTACGGTGACCGCTTGGCGGTGAATTACCAAATTTCTAGAGGCTCCCATGCTTTACTCTCCACTGCTTCTACTGACGTATCACCCACGCATACAGCTGTTACAGGAGATGGTTTTCAGGAAAGTCATGACGAAGACAAACATAACGTGTTGGGGTGACCTATATCAAAATGGGAAATTTCGCACCTTAGAACAGATGTTCAGTGCCACTCCGCCTACGCCATTAGATGTTTTTCTATATGTGAGACTTAGGCAAGGCATTAAAGACAATACTCCAGCATACCCACTAGAGCCTCATACTCTGGCCCCACTTCACATGATACTGCAATCCATGTCATCTGAACACGCGGTTTCTGCGCTTCTGCGCTATACCAGGCGATACACACTCACTAGTCGATGGGCCAATGCCCCGCCCGAATACACTGGGACAGGGAATTGGGGTGTGAGATATCGGACAAGCAGTGGTCTTATTGCTGCTTACAAACAGAACAAGTGTCGGCTAGTAGCAGATTGCGTATTATCCATTTTAAATGTTTACACCGTCTGTATTATATGCCAGCCAAAATGTACAAACATAAACTAATAGATAATGATAGGTGTGATAGATGCGGCATGGAAAGCGCTGATTTCTCCCATTTGGCGTGGAGCTGCCCAAGTGTTCATGAATACTGGCGACAGGTCTTTGATGCTTTGGAACAGATCACATCACTGAAACTGGAAACATCTCCACTCCTGGCATTATTGGGGTACATTGAGCCCATAGAAAAACCGTCTCGCAGGTATGTCGCTCTTGCGCTACTGATGGCCAAGCACAGGATTGCATGTAGGTGGGGGCGAGGTAGAGCTCCCAAGTTCAAGGAATGGGTCAAGGACTTAATGTTCTGTCAAGAACAGATGCTCAAATATGCCGACTTGCTCCCTCTGACATCACGCCCCAAAGACATTTGGGAACCTTTGAAAACATACCTATTATCCCATCCAGTGGACATAACTGCTGAAAACTCGAAGTAGTGATGGCGGCGACAATATTGTATAATGTTGCAAGCGCTCCAAGGGAGATCTACATTTAACGATATCTTTCAGACCCCGAGAGAGCGGGTTGACAATTGAGTCGTGACTGGGGCTAGCCTTGATGAACTATTAAGGTCTTAGATGCTTGTTATATAAAGAAACTTGTAATGCCGATGCTTGTTAATAATGTAGTCATGGTGTACATTTCAACCCATTACCATTATTCAGTATAATGCTCGCATATGAATGTTAATAATGTAATGATCTACAAAGTGTTGAATATGATACATCTATGATGAATGTATATACTTCTAGATGCTGCATACATACTCCTGTAACGATTGTCTTTCTTACGGTTGTTACTTCTTAAAAATACAATAAATAAAGTTAAAAAAAAAAAGAAAAAGAAAACTTTTATTCGAAACAATGTTTGTGCATGGAAGGGCTTCACATGCCTAACTTTACAGATTTTTTTAATATGATGTTGGAAAAATAAACAATTGTTTTCCAGTGGGGAAAAAAAAAAAAAAAAGAAATTACTTCCCACCCTTTACCCCTATAAACCCCACAACCCGCTCCTAAAGAAATGACACAATTAACATAATTAATTACCAATTAACTACTTTATAATTACCAACCAATTAATAATTACTTAATAATAAATTACTTCCTACAATTAGCACTATAATATCTTAATTCAATAAATATTAATAAATTTAAAAGAATCATTAATTTATGATAATTAAATTACTTCCCACCCTTTACCCCTATAAACCCCACAACCCACTCCTAAAAAAATAACCCAATTACCATAATTAATTACCAATTAATTAATTAATATTAATTAACAACCAATTGATAATTAATTAATAATTACTTCCCACAATTAACACTATAAAATCTAAATTAAATAAATATTGCTAAGGAAAAATAATCATTAATTTATTATAATTAAATTACTTCCCACCATATTCCCCTATAAACCCACAACCCGCTACAGAACTAAAAAACACAAAATTTAATTAAAATAAAATTGATAACTACTAAAAATGTAACACATATATTTTTTAAAAAACAATACTTATACAAAAAAATAGATCTCATACATTTAAAATACATACTAAAATACATAACTAATTAAAAAATCGATATTTAAAACAACTATATTTTTGCAAACGATATTAATGACTTCGATATTTTGAAAACGATATTTCTTACCTTAAAGTCGATATTCTTGACCACGATATTCTTGCTGTCAATATTTCTGTATCACGATATTTCCAACTCGATATTTGTGTAAGTCGACATTTCCAACTCGATATTCTGTCTGCATACCATAATTGTTCTGTATTGCAGCAGCCGAGCATTTAGTATGATTATCTTGGCTCGATTACATTTCTTTAGGGGATTAGGACTTCCTGTCTCCATTCTGTATATTTACAGTATGGTACTAAGATTAATCTATTTGATCCTGATCACAAATTGGTAGGTTGGTTACTATTTCCTTGTCCTCGTTAGGTAGCCAACATTGACACCTTAAGGTCCTTCACCTCTTAATGCGATTAACAAGATTCATTAGAGGACCAAGTGAAGAGAAGCCAATAAATAGATAAAGAGAATTTGTAGTGTTTTCTTTGGGCCCAGTGCAAAGGGATAGAGAAAACACTGCAACGCCTGTGTCAACAACTACACAGGAGGCAGATATTGTAGGGGTGTTGTGATTCCTATCCTCCACAGAGATGTTGTGCGACAATAGACATTAAAGATACAGCTTCCGGGCAAGTTTAGAGTACCTACAGAATCTGGTCAATAAGACTTCAATATGCATTCTTTACCAGCCCTATGAAAAAAGACTCATGTTATAAGAAAGAGGTGTGCTAGAGACACAGCGCTATATCCAGATAGGTTAGGGCTAATTCCAGTTCCGCAAGAGAATTGTTCCACTAGAGAATTGTATCTCCACATTATTTCTGAATAATGTTGCATAGTAGCACAGAGATATGCTTTACACACATTTGGTGGATGTGAGGAGATCATGCAGTTTATCCCGGGGTATCAGGAGGGGAGGATTCCAAATGCGGTGAAGACTTCCTCCAGATTAAAGTATGCGAACAGTATAGATGCCTTCCACAACTACAGGAGCAGAATGTGCAGGTCCTTCCCATATATTTTGCACGGCTAGTTGTTTCCACTGTCTAGAATACACAATCTTACCATAGGTCAGTGTTACTTCTCCATTGCAACAGTGGCCTGTAGACAGCCCCCGAGCTGCATCGGTCAGAGGCACTGATTGATGTTTGGGTGCCACCATGCTGCTGCCCCCACCCAGGAGTGTTCCAATTAATTCCTGATTACTTGTTGTCTTCCCAGGCTCTGTAGGCACATACAAGACAGGTGCATAATAGGGCATCACCAGCCCCATCTCCGCTGTTTGTGCCTTACAAACCGATAAAATGGACAGATAAGTTGCTTTGCCATGTGTGTGTCGCCCTGTCTCACAGTCCCTACCTGGTCTACTCGGCTTCCACACTGCAAGTGCATGGATGGTAACTTGGGTACTGCCATTAATAAATCCATGAAGTACCAGGAGATGCAGATGCCGATGAGTAGATGCAGGCTACCCGGTCTCTCAACAGTAATGAACTCCACAATGCCCTCACCACACCATAGACTGCCCTCAACCAGCGTCGACCATGGAACACCACTAAGGAGTGGGCATCTTGGTCGAAGCTAGGCCCCAGCTCCTGGGCACAGTGTCCTATCTTGGGCATATCATTTCAGGAGAAGGCATCCAGTCTAAGTTGTACTTACTGGAAATGATTGTATGGGCTCCTGAACCCAAAGAAAAAGAACGAAAAAGAAAAAGTCAGACCATTTTTATGCCTTAGGGAATATTATTCTAAATTTCTTCAGACTTTTGCTAGTGTAGTTCATCCATTGGAATAATGAAAAGGGGAAATTCAAAGTGAATGGAGGAGTGCCAAGAAGCTTTTGACAGTATAAAAAGTCAGATTTAAAGAATGCAGAGCTAAAGCACTGCGATGTCCATAAAACCACAATGTTAACTTTGGATGCCAGGGTTGAGAGAGTTGGGTGCAGTACTTACCCAATTAGGGGATTTGTAATTGTATTTATATAGCACTTACTACCCATGACGATGCGTTGAAGCACTTTTCAGTGAGTAGCACACTAGAAATAGTGAGGAGAAAGTAGTTGCATTCGCCTCTCACTCTTTGAAAAGTGCAGACGGCAATTACTAGATAATTGAGAGAGAGTCATTGGAATCTGGAGGGGGGTGATGCATCACTTTAGATTTTTGGCTAAGATTTTATGGTCAAATCAGAACATTTAACTTCAATGCAAATATTTTAGAGCAAGGAGGTGCAATGTGCCAAGATGTAAATTTGCATCAGGTTAAAAGTGTTGCATGTTTTAAATTTCACTGTTGAATATTTGCCCGAATTGAGGAACATAGCTGTGGAATGTTTAACAAGGATGCCACTGAGGTTGCTAAAGAGATGGGGGAGAGGATTGAGAAAGATAAGCAAAGATCTGCAATGTGGACAGAGGAAATGGCGCTGGAAGAAGAAGAGTGGAAAAAGTCAAAGAATATGATGCTGTATTGGTAGTAGTCAAGAGGTATGTGATCATAGGATGGTCATGGGTCGAAGGCTTGTCAGGTTCCATGAAGCAGTTCTGTAACGTTAAGGAAGAGCTGTGCATACATGAGAGTAAAGTGAGAAGAGACAGAGATAGATCCCTCAAGAAGTCTAAGAGAGCATATTGCTTACCCGGCCATGATGGGCATCTAGGAAGAACCCTCACCAAAGCCAAGGTTAGGGAGTCGTGTTTGTGGCAGGGAGTGATGGCTTAGTGTGAATGTTTGTGAGGGATCTGTGTACAGAGCTCTGGTAGCAACAAGATGATCAACATGAGGCAGATACTGCTTTCTCAGTTTGAAGTTCTGGAACTGTTCCAGAGTAAGTTGCCTTTCAACATAATAGGGCTGTTGGAGTTGTGTCAGCCCATGGATAGATACATTTTGCTCTAAGTAAATTATACGCCAAAGTGGATTGCCTTCAGATGTGTGAGTGATGTGAGTATTAGGATTGTGATAGAGTTGTTGAGATATTAGTTCATCAGTGAGGGGCAGCAAAGACTATTGACACAGACCATGGATTGCAGCTTGCGTTGAATGAAATGAAGGGCTTCTGAAGAATGGAATAGTGGAACAGCTCAAGGCGGCATTGTACTCGCTGCAGGCCAGGGGCTTAGCTGAGAGGGCGCATAGGCTGACGAAAGCTTGATTGCAAGGAGCAGCTGGGATAAGAGTTTCTTTAAAAGAGGTGCTGTGGAAGAGAACATGGGCTCACCATACCATTAGTGTTACAGGAACTTCACTTTTTGCATGTTTGACAAACAGAGTTCCCCGATGGAAAGGATCAAAAAACATCAGGAGGGCCATAATAACTGGTACGAAAATTGACACAGAACCAATGCAATAACATGGACTGTTGGTGATATTGTTTATATGAAAAAATCTTGATTGTTGAATAACGGCATTTCATGTACTCTGGTCCTGTCCCAAATAAGGGTGTAAAGAAGAATGTGGCTGAGTTGAGTTTGAGGGAGATTAGCGTCACTGGTTGAGGCTGACATTCTGAAGCTGGCTGAGATGGAATCAGGACATGAGCTAGTTCAGGGATTTAAGTGGGATGAAAAAACTGGTGGGAGGGGGTCTCTCAAAGGGGCATGGCCCATGTAATTAAGGACGTGGCTTTAAAACACATCAGCTACAAATCTGTGCTTAGCATACCGTGCTGCCCAACTGGTTTTGCTGCTTCTGTCATTGCAGCCAGATATATAATACAAATAACACTGCTCCAACAACAAGCCAGGACTATTGGCTTTGCCAGTGGTTGTTAGTTGCATAAGAAAATAAGCAACAACTACGGTTTCGTTGTATATAACATTGAAAATGCCTCAGTTCTGAAATGGCGAGACTGAAAGTACTATAAAGAGTTTCTTTGAAGTTACATCAAAGGAAGTGAAAGGTGGTGCTGCTGCAGAGTTGAGATTTTATGTACACCCTGAGGGTGGGGGCAAAAAGGGAGAGCCCGATAGGGATCCGTCTCAGCACCTGCTTTTTAGAACTGCCGGTGCTGAGCTCTGGCAGGACCCAGCCCACTTAAAACCCAGAGCTAGTTGGTGGTGATGAGCGACAGAAGGGATGGTAGGGCAGTGAGAGAGAAAAAGAAGCCAGGTTGGAGGGAAGATTGTTTTTGCCGTGGTTTGTAGTTTGTATATAGTTCTCTTTTCATTGTGCTGTGACCTTTTTTGTGCTACGTCTTCATTTGTTTGCTTTTCTAAATTTAATATTTGTTAAACCAATGTATATGTAAGTGTATCTTCAGCTGTAAACTCATGTGTTCTGTTCTAATTTGACGGCTTGTAGATTTCTACTGTTCTGTTAGTTCGGTAGGTGTGGATCTCTTTTTACATTTGTGGTGCAATGGGGGACGTGCTACGGTTGGTCTTAGTAACTGTTGTAATGTGATGATGTTAAGAGATTGCTGCTTCTCGAAGGGTAGAATGTAACTTAGTTCAGTTGCTGGAACTGAGTTGCGCAAGGATACTGGTGGAGTGTAGATCATTAAAGGCTGGTTCTACAGACATCTGTCCAACCTTTTTACTGTATTTGCTTTACATTACTGTTTTGTTTTCAGAACCCTCCGTCCAGCTTCACATGTTGCGCTTTTTTATTACTTTATTAATATTTTAACATATTGCACAGCAGAACATTTCTATGCTAAAAGAATAAAAACAAAAAAAATTGAAAAAGAGAAAATGGAATAACAAACATTCCAAGTAATAAAAGCATCTGAATTAACAAAAAAGGAAACATTAGAAATGGTATACCTTACAATGTAAACACGCTCTTACTTCATGGATACAGTTGCCTTTGCCTTCTGGAATATACAGATTAACGAACTGAAAGTACCTTATCAAGAACCTTATGTTATGTAATACTGAATAAATATTTTTGTTCACAGTCGTACATAAAAGACTCGTGGATCTACAATAACTTCAGCAGGTTTGCCATCACTGCGGCCGCTGTCTTTCTTCATGGCGGTGTCTGCTCTGATATCCTGATCAGCCTCTGGTAAATGTTTCTGCTCTCCATCACTGCCTTCATCTTGTGTTGTCATCATCGGGTTATCGTAGATGAAGAAAATGGGACAGCTGTGTCCCCTGTTTCTCTCTTCTTCCATTAATGTTAGAGGGTCTTGAGCACTTTGCATTCTCTTCACACCCTTGACGTCAATGGAGTTAGCTGGTTCATTGCGTTTGACAGCAGCCTCATACAACCAGGCCTGCTGGCGCTGTCTGCAAAAAAGAGAAAAAAAGAAAACATGAATATTGAAATCTCTTTTTTACATGCAAACGTTTCTGTATGGCAGACAGGCTCTCCGAGCCCGTTGGAGGCCATTTGGAAATCCGGTTCGGATTCCTTTCCGACAGACCCCATCAAAATGGGTCGGTCAGAAAGGAATCCGAACAGCCAATTACGATGCTGTAGGAACAGCTCCGACCGAGGGTAGGAGCCATTTCGTACGGCATTTTAATCGGGCCCTTAGAGACATAAACAAAATACAAGTGTGTTGTGTTCTTGCCTTGTTCCACGCTGCTTATAGTTTTGTATGGAGATCAGTGTTGCAGTGCCTCTACTCGACTAGACCACTAGCCCTTTTCTCGTGTTTGCTTTTTAAATTGTTAACATTCTTATCAGCTGCATCTCATCCTCTGAATGCAACACTTTTGCTGATGTTTTGAAAGCAATGAGAAAGGTTACGTGTACTTGTTGTACACTACGATCATGGCCATTGGAAAAATGAGACAATGGAGTACCAAAGTATGCAGCAAAAAAGAAATTATGTGGCATCATGAAGCAAATTATTTAGCTGTAATATTTCTCGATTTTTGATTTACATCCAACATGGAGACCACCTGGGTAAATTTTAAATGCTATTCGGGCCTGTTTAAGACTTGATCACCGCACTCAGCAATTGAAAGCTCATCAATTAACTTTTGCAGAGGGTCTGCTGCTACTCATCACCATGTGTGACACGGATTTAGAAACTTTTGATCCATTTGCGCTAGTAACTACATTACGTTTTGTCGAAAACAGAAAATTATGCAGCAGATGGTCGACTGTGTTGAGTGATAAATCCAAATATATGGAGCCAACTCCACAGGTGCAGCATCACATAATTCCAGTCGCTTTGACAATGACCTTTCTTTTAGGACTGGGTAAAAAAAATTTTTTTTTTTTATTCTACAGTATTTGTGAACTTCAACTTAATTCATCAAAATTACAACACTGAGGGGCATATTTGCTAAGAACTGGCGGTGTGTGTTGTTACGCCAAAATTGGTGAGGCCGCGCTCCGTCCATTTCAAATCGCAGGGATACGCCATATTTACAAGAATGTGCGCACCCCTGCGTTTCCTCGAGCGCTGGTGCTAAAGAAGCTGCCTAGCGCCAGCGCAGGTACCCTTGTACCATGTTGCAAGTGTGCCTGCACTGCAGGGGTGATTGTTATGTGCAGGAAGGCACACCTTCCTGCACATAAACAATCTTTACAGGAGATTTGCTGTTTCTATGTGTGCTGCAGAATACAGCACACATGGAAAGTGAAAAATACGAGGAGAAATGAAATATTTCTCCTCGTATCGCCTGCATAAGACCAGGGGGGTTATTTACAAGCCCCTTGTGCCACGGATGAATCACTTTTAATATGGGAAAAAGTGACATACCGGCGGTGGAAGGGGCTTGTAAATAAGCCCCCAGGTATTCCCTGGCGATATTTTTGGCGCTGTCCCATACCTTGTAAATATGGGGCAGCATCAAAATGCAGTGGGTGTTGCGACGGAACACACACTGCAACACCCATTGCACGCCCCTTTCACGCTTAGTGTTGCATGAATAGGGGTATTATTTACAAGGCGGCATTATGCCACGCCGCTTTGTAAATAAGGCAAAGGACCTAACGCCACCAGAACGTCGAAAAAAGTGACCTTCTGGTTATGTTAACTCCTTGTAAATATGCCCCTTTGCTTCTGCCTACTCCAGAAGAAAAACAGGCAAATGGCACCAGGGCATCCTGCCTTCGAACCACAAATTGTCCAGTAAGTGGACAGACAGTTAGTGTGTGGTTTAACTCAAGTCAAGTCAAGTCAAAGAAAGCTTTATTCAATTGCTATATCAAACAATCATAAAAGCACATAAAAATAAACACATCAGTCATTTCATAGGTTAAAATACCGGACAATTAAAAATATTATCCATAATTCATTATAAAATTTTAGACATAATAGAGTTATCATAATTCCATTTTCCGATAAAAATTGATTAAATAGACATGCATTTCCTTTGACTCAATACACGTTTTAAGAAAGTTACAATCCTAAAAACACTATGCTCATTATCCAAAAGTTGCAATACAAGGAAAGCAGGTCGACATTGTCGGAGCCCCAACAATTTTAAAACTGGTAATATACAGACTTTCCTCACATCAGTATAAAACCTGCAAAAAAGAACAACATGTATCGTAGACTGAGCTGAATAGTTATCACAAGGACACATTTGAAGATCTTGAGCCCAGTCGTTCATTTTTGGAAGGGTAACAAGTCTGTGAAAAACCCCAACCTAAATCTGGTCAATAGAAATCTATCAAAAACACCTGGTACAAAAATTAAATAGGGTTGAATATTAAAAGTAGTTAAAATCAGCCTCATACACCGCGGTGGAGACACACTTTACTTTATAAATTTTAATAAGCTCTGCTGGTGGTCTCCTACCCAGTTTTCTTGCAAAGTTGGTAAGGGCGTTTGTTGTTCTTAGAAATGCTAATTTTTTCGCTGAAACTGCTTGTACCCAGGTGTCTTTTTGGTCGAAGAGAATTCCGAGATACGAAAATCTCTTAGTGACCCCAATCTTCTGTCCTGTCACAAACATGTCCTTGGACCTCTTAATTCCTTGGCCGCACCGCATAGTAAAAGTCTTCGAGGTATTCACTCTTAGACCGAGGTCTTTCATAAAGTTGGAAAAGCTATCTAAAGCCCTCTGTAGGCCTACTTGTGTACGGGACATCAATACCGCATCATCCGCGTATAGGAGAGCTGGTATTGAGCGTCCAGCCGCTTGAGGGAAATCTTGATTGTCTTTCAAGAGTGCCTCACCCAGACCATTAATATAAAGGTTGAAAAGAAAGGGGGCCAGGACACATCCTTGCCTGACCCCCTCCTTATTGGAAATGTGGCCGAGCACTCTCCATTCAAACCACAGCGTACACGTGCCTTGGCATCAGTATAAAAACGCTTAAGAAAGTAAATAATCTAGAGATCAACCCCCATAATCTCTAATATTGACCGGAGTTTGCTTTGGATCACACAGTCAAAAGCGGCTGTGAGGTCCACAAACGCTAAAAACAGCTTCCCCTTCTTTGCCCGTGTATATTTCCCCACTAAAATTGATAAATTTAGACTCTGTTCTACCGTCCCCAAACCCGCACGAAAACCGTATTGTAAATCGGATAAGACCGCATTATCCTCTGCCCAGTCCTGAAGACGTTCTAATATTATTCGACCTGCTATTTTTGTCAGGGCATCCAATAAAGAAATAGGCCTATAACATCCAGGATCCTGTCGGTCCCCCTTTTTAAAGATTGGGACAATAGTAGATTCTACACAGGTGGATAAAAAAAGGGGTATAGCAGCTAACAGCAATTACCTGGGTGAATATAGGCCCCCACAAGGAAGTATTTGACTTGAATAAGTCTACGGGTACCCCGTCTGGACCCGGGGCCTTACCACCCTGACTTGCAGAAAGTGCCCGATTCACTTCGTCCAGAGTAAACTGCAGGTCTGAGTAATGAGGCGAGGAAACCAAATTGTGTTCCCCTTGACCAATATTACCCGTCACATTGAGGTTTTCCTCTCCATTATATACTTTTGTAAAATGTTTAATCCATTGATCCTCAGTAATGGCAATTTCAATAGACGGACCAGCTTCGTTGCTCAAAAAAGGTGCTTTACCCGCCTTCCAAAACGCCGAACTATCTTTCACTATCGAGGCCTTATGCAATGCCTCCCAGGCCTCGTTTCTCAAAGTAATTTTTCTGTCTCTAATTGCTCGCTTATAGTCCCCTCTTGCCTGCCTCACTCTATTCGGGTTTCTAGGAGTCTTATGTAGCTCGTTTTTTAAATTAGAATATGCTAAAGTGCACCTAGAATCGAACCATCCACGTGATTGACCCTTACTACGTTTCCGAGTAAACAAGGATTCTCTTATTGCGTTAGATATCAACTGGAAAGAGGATAAAATACTGTCTGGGGCAGCTGTTTCGCTCAAACATATCTCAAAAGCAGGTTTACATTTATCAACCACAGTCTTAGTTATCACTACTGGGTCTATCATTGCCTACTGCAGAAGAAAAACAGGCAAATGGCACCAGGGCATCCTGCCTTCAAACCACAAATTGTCCAGTAAGTGGACAGACAGTGTGTGGTTTAACTCAACAAAACGAAGTCCCAGGAAAAAAAACACCCTCACAAACTAGGGAGAACCACATGAAGTGCATAAACCTCTTAAAACGACAAAAACATTTCTAGGGTTTACCTGCAGAGCGAATTAGGTGGTTTCAGTACCACAAGTTGAAAAAGGCAGCTTTCACGCGTTTTGCACTTTGCAAAATACTTTGGTGCACCCATGCTTCCTTTAACATGACATTGCAGTGACCAGCAAACAAATCTTGAAGACCAATAATAGCAACACCAAAGTGATGTTCCCATCAAAAATAAATGTTGCCAATAATTTTATACCAATCTGGATTTCTTACGATAACCCAAATTGAGTCAGCGCAGCATTCCAATGTCAGTCACTGACATACAGGAGTGGTAAGATTGATGGAGTCAGGCCGATTTGTCCCTAACAGATCTCATGCACCTTAAACTAATTCTGTTTCCCCTCAAACCTTACTTGGAGATAGAACCGACCAGTGTCAGACGGAAAATAATCCTCAAACTATTCTGGCATGTGTACTGTATTGCTGTAACATTGCATAGCACTTTCCTACTTCTAACGAGGCCACAAAGGCGCTTTCATAGGAGTTATTTTGTTGTTTGTGGGAACGTTAAGGCTTAGCAGTGGTCTGTGAGTAGTATGTTCAGTGTCCTGCATCAGTTTCGGAAATAAATGTGTTCCAGTTTTCTGGCAGCAAGCAAGTCCTTGCACCTTATTACAGAAATGCAGTGCGGAAGGCTTCGAGAGCTAGCATTATCATTTGAATACACAAAGGGGCATATTCTCAAGGAACTATCGCCGAGTTAACAGCACTTTAGCTCAGCCAAAGTCATGATAAATTCATCGCCCCATTCACAAGCTGGTGCAAACAGCCGATATCACCAGTTAACCTGCGATAGCAGCCGCAAAAAACATTGCCACAGATGACCCCGGCAACTAACGCTAATGATATGCAGAGTAGGCGTTCCCGTGCAAAAATCCGCGACAACACCACAACGCAACATTCTCAATGACCAGCCAGATCCGCGATAAGAACACAAAACATGCGATAAGGCGCGTTAGCAGTAGGAGATTAACACCTGCTCTGACCTGGTGCAAAGCCGGACGACAACCTGCACCAGAAAAGGGAGCCCAGCCCACAGCCACACCTGAAAAACAACACCAGCCATGGAGCTACTCATCATGCAGCTCGGAGCCCCAACAGGGCCACAACACCCACCGCCACCACACCCAGGTCCGCCACCCCCTCCGACCCCCCCGCCCTCCCGCCCCCGGACCACCACGGAAAAAGAGTAGACAAAGACAGCAGACCTTCAGGAAACGCACCAGCCTCACAGACTTGACACCAGAGAATGTCATTGCCCACTACAGACTCAAAAGGTCAACCATCCTCCGCCTCCTGACCATCATTGCCCACAGGCTGACGGTACCAACACAGCGGACAACCAACATCCCACCTCAGACAAAGCTGCTGGTCGTGCTGCACCTGTTGGCCTCTGGGACATTCCAACCAACAACTGCCAGAGTCAGAGGAGTCTCACAGCCAGCCCTATCCAAGTTCCTCACACCTGTCCTGGATGCCATCACCAGCTTGGTACCCCAGTGCCTATACTTCCCCCACACTGCGCAGGAACAACTGGAGACCAAGCAAGGCTTCTACGCCATAGCAGGCTTCCCGCACGTGTTGGGGGCAATTGACTGCACACATGTCCTACTTGTGCCCCCTGCCGACACTGCACACAATTACCGCAACAGAAAGCACACGCATTCCATCAATGTGCAGGCAATAGTCGACCACCGGGGACTCTTCACCAATGTCGTCGCAAACTACCCAGGCAGTGTGCATGATTCATACATCTTCCGACAGTCCATCATCAACCGGCGCTTCCAGGATGGCACCTACGGAAATGCAGTGCTCATTGGTAAGTACCAAATGAACACACCACACACCTCAAATCCACAATCATGCAACTCACAACCCTGGGAATGCACACGTTACAAACACACATACAACATGCCCACCCACCAGACACGACTGCACAACGTACTGCGGGAACCTGGGCTAGCCATGTACATGAGCCATCACCGGCATGGCACCTCAGCCACACAATAGCAGTATGCGGGGAGAGGTGGGAAGCAGGCATGTGCGAAGGAGGCAAGTGACCCATGAATGAGAATGCACACAATGCCAAGTGTGGCGTGGAAGTTCTGGACAGACTGCAGTATGCAGCCACAGACATATCCATGTCGACATATACTGCTGGTGGTGGTAGTGTTGTGGACAGTGGACGCAACCATGTCACCCCAGCCAGTGGGGTAGACCTGGGACATGTGGCTGTGTCAGACCCCGCTGTGAGCGTGAGGGAGTGGACCTGCGTACGGCAGTACATTGTAGGGGTGTGGTTATTCCACAGGTGGCTACGTTTAGGCCTTGCCAGGGAAGTAACTAATGCGTGTGTCTCAGGTGTAGTGTCGGCGCCACACGTCACGCAAAATTCAATGTTGCCATGTAGCATGCGCCCGGAGTACGTGCTCGGCCGAGGGGTAGATGAGGGTGTGCAGGCCCGCTGGGGGTCAGGGATCAGACATGCCAACTGTTGTGTGTGTCGCTATTTCCGCAGCATAAGCCAAAGGTCTACCCTCGGCCGCATGGCGAGTTCAGCCAGGCATGAACTCTACTTCTGTGTCCGCCCTGTTCTTACCATTGCCCTACACATACGTGTCCGTCCACCTTCAGCGCAGGACATCACTGTGTCGTCGTCAGGCTTGTGGACATGCGCAGACAGGCATGACAATAGTGTGCCGTAGGGGTGCAAGTGATGCAACCGCGCTGCGCACTCTGGTGAATATGCTCGGGGGAGGGAGAAGCGGCATTGAGGCTACGTATTCCACATTGATGCCGCTCATTTGCAACAAGCAGTACATGTCATGCAGGAATCACAAGGTCACACATATCACACACCAATGAACCAGTGAGCCTGCCAACACATCATGCCGAACCAACTATTGACTCATGTCTCTCTGCACTGTCACAGGTGACCAAGGATATGCACTCTGCGCTTGGATGATGACACCCCTCCGAGCCCCGAACACACAGGCCCAGAGGCAGTACAATGCGGCCCACAAACGCACCAGGGGCATCGTGGAACGCACATTTGGCGTGTTGGAGTTACGTTTCAGGTGCCTGGACGTCACAGGTGGAAGGCTCCTGTACAGCCCAGACATCGTGTGTAAGATGATCGTTGCATGTTGTGTGTTGCACAACATATGTGTACGCAGCAGGGCACCATGGATACATGTGCCAGATGCACCGGACGATGATGAATGGGATGAGGCAGGTGGACCACAGCCCACTGCAGCCGCAGCAGGAATAGCCCATAGGAACACCATCATTGACAATTTCTTCACATGAGCACGTCACATTGAAGCAGTCCTTGGCAGTATTGGGACAGTACATAATGACCACAGACAAAGCATGTGCAAATAAATGCATTCGAAGAACACTATCCCTGAGTGCATGTCTCTCATCTGTACAGGCACATCACTCAGACAAGTGTGAGTGCGACATGTATTGCTGACATTTTTGTGATTTGTTCATGTGTGGTGGGTGTGTCACCTCTGTGCAGAGAGGCTGTTTAGGGTGTCACGTGTTCGAACTGCCAGTTCTGTGTGTCGCAGTTAGTAGGGAATCCCACTCTTTGGTGTTTCACATGTGTCCAGATTCATTCCATTTTGGCTACCATTTGTGTCCTGCAGGTGACAACAGGGCTCCTTTTGGGCTCAGATATGTACCACCATGATGCAGGGATGCCCCCTGTGACTCAGGTCCCACAACATGGGCAACATGTACGTAAGCGGGAGTCACTGCCCCTACATTCGTCCACGCTCTCGTGATTTGTTGGTCATGGTCATGACACGTCTGTGTGCAGGAGGGGTTGCTTGTCCCTCTGCAATGTGAGGGGGAGATGCGGTTTCACTGTGAGTTACATGCATGTTTCAGCATTTGCGCAGTTTACATGCGGGCTGCATGTCAATGTACATTGTGACTGTGGGGAGATGCCTATTTGATGCGGGACGATGCTCATTTGTTCTACATCACGGATGTGGGGTTGTGCTCGTACATTGTTGTCTCACCGTTTTTTTTCTCTGCTTTTATTGTGCATTTCCACGCAGGACGCGTGGGTATTGCAGGCCTCTCACTGGTTATCGCTGATTTTTGTATCGCGATTGGCCTCATTGCTACTATTTTCGCGTTCGTGTTTCGCGTTTTTTCTGCGTCGCGTTAGTTTTAACACGTTCATTTGACGCGTTATCTTGTGTCTATCGCATGGTGCCGCCGTGTTGTGAATACCACGTTAACAAGGAATTGTTTTCCCGCAATGGACTGCGATGTGAAGGGTTGCGTTAAGCTACACTTGCGGTAGTTATCACACGTTCTTGTGAATATGCCCCATCGAGTACCTCGTGTGGCTTGAAAGTGGGTGAAATGAAGCATTAAGGAATAGCCATGTCCTTATTTCTTTTCTGAATTCTCTATGACTGATGATTGTCTTCTTTTCTTCAGAAGGGTTTTCCAGAGCTTGTTTGCTTGTACAGGAAAGGAGCTGGCACCCTTGCAGGTTCTTTGAATGGGGGGATGTTCATGAGCAGGCCACTCTCAATATGAGGTGCCTCCCTCGATTCTAGTGTAGGACCATAGGTCTTGTCTCATAGATAGGCAGGTGCGCAACGCAAAGAGCTCTATAATCAATTCCTCTTGGAGTGGTTAGGCAGTGTGGGCCTTCGGAGCATGAATAATGTAATCCATTGGCTGAGGTTTAGGATTGCCTCTCCCCATTGTGGAGTTGTTTTTGTCAGCCTGATTACGTGCCTCAGGAGGCCAATGTAGATCCCACTAGCAAAGTCACCATGTGACAGCATCTTGATTTTAAAAGCATCAAGAGGCTTGGAGACTCTGGCGAAGGCAGAATAGGAAAGATACAGAATAGTAAAGATACAGAATAGTGTTCTCATGGTTTAAAATTCACTTAGTTAACCTGTGTTTGGAGAGGGAGGTTGAAGTACATTGGCACACAAAGATTTTTTTCTTCCTTGGTAGTGCAATCTCATTATTCCAGGAGGTGGTGGGGTTATAATGTTGTCCTGATGCCCAGACGGGGATCTCCATTTTTGAGGAACTGATTTTCAGGTGGTTCAGTAGCATCAATGGTTTGCTGGCTGAAGGCATTAGCTGGGTTTTGAGGTGTCCTAGTCTGAGGACTTTTCTAATTTTAAGATTCTAGTTTGGGTATCCTCAGCATAATAATAACAGGTACGTTTACTAACAAGTTTTCGGAGTGGAGAAAAGTAAACATTAAAAATTAGAGGGTGATCGTTGAGCTCTGTGGCACAACTAGTCAAAAGGTGACTGGTGATGACTAAAAGGAAGAAGTGTGATGATTTGGGGTGTGCCAGTGAGGTAGAACCAAATCCATTTAAATGCTGTGCCCTGGATTCCTGCCATGCATTGTCTTGGGAGTATTAGTTGTTCGGCAACAGCTTTGCAGGATGATGAGAGATCAGGTTGTAGGAGGGCAGCAACTTTGTTAAAATCGTAGGCATTTTTGAGGTTATCAAAGATTTCAATTAGTGAAGATGCAATACATCTTCTGGTTAGGAAACCTGAGAGAACGCTGTTTTGTTCTGGTAAGTCAGAGCTCTGTGTAAAAAATTATTTTTCTGTTGACTTATCCAGAAACAGATCATTGGCTATAGATCTGTAGTATGCTGGGCCCAACTGGTAAGGGTTAAATCAACTTGACATAGAATATTTTAGGGCCTTGGGAAAATTCCTTGGTTACTTAGGAACATTTTCCCGCTACTCCTACCACCTCTTTGGGCTTACCAGATTCTTAGTAATGAGCCAACTTGATTACCAAATATTATCTACATGGGGCTCCCTGGAAAACCTACCAACAGACTACAACAGGTACAAAATCAGGCAGTCAAAATGTGCCTCATCATGCAGAAGCCAGACAATGCCACCCCACCTAGGAAAACACCCCACTGGCACACGATAAAATGTGAGATAGTCTGCACCATCTACAAGGATTCTGAAGCAATAGATCCACATGCCTTCAAAATGTGGCTCCTTATTAACCTTCTCTAAGCCAGAAGCCTTAGTTTAGCCATTTTGCACCTTATCTGACCTCCTCATTCAAACAACTGAAGCGTGGGGGTAGATTATAGGGATTCAAACTCTGGAATTCTCTAAGCTCACTTTGACAGAAGAACCCAACCATCTCAAGTTCAGAAAGCTTCTGAACACTGAACTCTTGAAGACAGTCTTTGACTAAAGACATGTTATAATTTTTTGCAGAAAACGATATAACCCCTTAGACACAAGGTTATAGAGTAATACTGGATGAGTGTCAAACCTGCATTGAGTTGGACTCCGGCCATCCAAAAATTCCTGCTCCTCTATGTGAATGAAATAGCAGTTTGTAACAGCTGCTTGGGACATGTACCTCTATGCAAAACTCCAAAATAAATAAATACATAAATAAACAAGTAAACAACTCACTCTGGCTGGTACCAGTGTGCGCAGTGCTTAGAGAGTGTGTATGAATACATTCGGGAGGCAAGGGCGAGCTGGCGATGCTGATAGACTTGATTAGTTCATTGGCTTCTCTTATAGGCAGGAGGTGAATGAACAGAGTTATGGTTGTGTGGTGGTGGGTGCTGGGTTTAGCTTGATTGGAAAGAGAATGAGGTCAATGGCTGCTTGTGATAGAAAGTGCGCCACAAGGTGGTTGTTTTTCTTTTTTTAATGAAGCTGTACGCCAGAGAGCTGTAGAAATTCTGAGAGTCGTAGCATATGATAATGAAGAGTTTTTGGTAGGACAATTTGCATCCGAAATGATTTGTGAGTAGAAAGTTCCGTCAGCCTTCTTAAAGCTGCTTTATATATTATGCACTTTTGCTGAAGCTTGTTTCCAACTTTTGGTTCTGTGCCTTCCTCCAATAAATTTCAAGATTCATAGGTACATTTTCTGTAATTTTACACCCAAGTTGAACCACCCATACCTCTGGTAGTTTTCTTGGCGAGCGGCACAGCTTTCCACAGGGTCTCGCCTTCACTCTCATCCACCTCTGGTCCTGGTCATTAGAGTTGTGCGAAATTCACGTAATTTGCTTTTGCGTAATTATGCAAAACTTTGGCAAATTATGTGAAACTATGCATATTTATTTGACATGCAAATTCATCATTTAGGACTTTATTTTAGTGGCAGATATATCCTCATGTACATTTTTGACCCAAGTAGGCATTTCGCGCTAATAAAGTGCAAAAAAACAAAAGCACTGCAAACAACAGCTGCTTGCGATCTGTTGTTTCCGTGCATTCGTTTCAACTTTTACTGCAAATGGTTCATTCACTGTAAATTTTTACAGTGACTGGTGTGTAATTATGCAAAGTGGCATAATAGCGTGATTTGGGGGATGTAACTTAACAAGTGTAACTTGAATTTCCTGAAATTACACGAATAACGCCAGTGTAATTTAATTTTCACACCTTTCCCCCATTGCTCAAGTCATTAACACTCAAGGTGCTGTCCGTGTTGCCATGACAGGAGTCGTGGCACCCGGGACTGTGGCTGCCACATGTGGGCTGGCAAGTTGGGACCCACTCCATCACCAGCACAGCCAATCCTGTCCCCACGCAGGCATCCCAAAAGTTGCAACTGTAAGCCCCATTTTAGTGACAAGGCAGAGCAGGAGAAGATCTCCTGCAGGATTAAAATCTATAAAAACCACACCCCGTATATGGCTTTCCTCCCTGTTGATAAGGGAAAGCCTTTTGCTTGGACTCTGCTCTTCACCTGCGTTTCTCTGCTTGAGGTTCTGCTATTCACCTGTGTTCCTGGTTTACCAGCCAAGTCAATCTTTAGGCTGGATGCTGAGTTCATCTTCTTAGACGATTTCTGCTAGTGGCGCTTCTTGGAACTTTTGCAGCATCACTTCAAAGAACCTTCCTTGGACCTCTTTAACCTCTTCCAGCTCTGTTTCAGAGGCCTCAGGTTATTGATTGACCAGGGAGAGTTAGATTTAAATGTATTTGTTTGGATTGTAAAATTGCTATTAGATTCTTTAATGGCCCCTTGTAACTACATACTGGAACTCGGCCTCGCTTTCTAAGTCGTGCTGTAACAACTGTTTCTTAGGTCTTTGCAGGGTTAATTACAAATCTCGATTGAACCTTAGTTTCGGTTTGGTGCCTTAAGTTGTGGAACTTAATCAACAGTGTATGGAACAATGGAGCAGGACCAGTCTTGCGAGACAACGTTGAGTGCATACTATAATGCACTTGTTACCAGAGGCGCCTGGCAACTCGGAAGAGTGGGGTAGCGGGCAAATGGGTGGTGGGTGGGTGCATGCATGCAAAGTGAGTGGCGAGTATAAATAAAAAGAAAAAGCCACTTGCCCTGCTTTCTGCATGACGTCTGACGTCCTGCTCATTCCGGTCTGATTCTGTCTCCTCCAGGCTCCAGCCAAATCCTCTAGCCAATACTGGTGCTGCTCTCATGCTGGCAACCAGCATGAGAGAAGCGCCAGGATTTGAGAAAGCGGTCTCTCTCAGTGGTCTCAAGAGCACTGGAGGCCTGTACTTTCTCTAACCCAGCTGTCTAAGACAGCTGGGTTAGAGAGGTTTAAAATGCATGTCTGGCTGGCCGTCGTAAGATGGCCAGCCAAAGATACATGAGCACTTTAAACCAAAGTGCACAGCCAGCCCACCACTCCTCCCTGTTGCTGTAATGGCCCCTGCACCGCCCTGCCACTTGGTTTGGGATGTGTTGATGAAAAATAAAACGGTAATAAATAAACTTTATTACCATTTTATTTTTCATCTCTAGGGCTTTTCTGGGGGCCATTTTCGTAAGTGGGACGATTCTCTTCCACTCTAATGGAGGAGCCTCTCCTGCCTGTTACTAGAGTGATGTTTTGGGCATTTTTGTCAGTTTCTGTAGAGTTACTATTCATGTGAAATCCATGTAAATGAAAAACTGCATGCAATGGAAAAGGATGTAAGAGCAGAGTATAACAGTCATCTTGTGCACTGTTTAGTATAAAATGTACTTACCTTTGGTGACGCTCTTTCTAGTAGAGACTATCTAAATGCAGATTACTGACCTTTTGACTGTCCCCCAGGCATCAGATTGGATCCAGAAACGTTTTCAGCAATACCTCTGTGCACCAGTAGGTGGTGCTGGGAGCCGCCCAGCACCACCTACTGGTGCACAGAGGTATTGCTGAAAAAGTGTGGAGCCCACTGATGCCATTCCACTGCAGAGCCAATATAGACGCCCACTCGCTGACCCAGTTCAGTTGCTTCTGAAGCTGTCCGTTCCCCCAGATGTTGAGCCTTGACAGCAAATTGGTTGTGAGCAGTGTGCAGATTCCTTGACTTGGGATCTTATTAATGAATAGACTGCAATCACAGAACAGAGGGATTTCAAGGTCGTAGGGACCGGAGGGTTGGTCAGGTATCTGCAGTTAGATAGAGTCTCTACCAGAAAGAGTTTTTTTCCTCACATTTTAAATCAATACCAAAGCAGTACCTGTTTGGAGGAGGGTCTGTGAATGGACTCAAGCAAGAAAGTCCTGTAGGACTGAGCGGGCAAAATGTCTCTTATCGCAAACCTAACTATCGAGACAGTAGTGCTTTGTGAATGTCTGGAGGGACGCCCACGTAGCTATCTGGCAGATGTCCAGGACAGGAACTCCGTGTGCCAATGCAGTGGAAGCAGCTTTGGCCCTGGTGGGATGAGCTTGCAGTCCTTTTGGAGGCTACTTTTTGTTCAATGAATAGCCGATCTTAATACAGAGCATGACCCAATGAGAGATGGTCTTTTTCTGGACAGCCTTGCTTTTTCTCACTCCTGCAAACCCCTCAAAAAGGTGATCGTCCACCTGGTGTTCTCCGGTACAATTGATTTAAACACTAAGTGCTCTTTTGGGGTCCAAATGATGTATTCTCTCCCCTTCCTTAGTAGGGTGAGGTGGAGCATAGAACACCGGTAAGGTGGTAACTTTTCTGACGTGGAACAGTCACAACTTTTGAAAGGAAGGATGCTCATGTCTGCAGAACCAGTTTGTCTTTAAAGAAGGTGGTGTAAACAGCGGGTTGACACAGAGAGCTTGAAGCTCACCTAACCGCCGCAACGATGTTATGACGACATGGAGTACTATCTTGAGAGTGACAAGCCATAGGGGACAGCAGTGAGGGGGTGCACATCAAATATGTGAGGAACACATTAAGGTCCCACTGTGGCATGAGGAAGGGAGAGGGAGGAAACAAATGTTGTAAACCTTTAAAAAAATGCATAACAACCGATGATTTAAACAACCGGGTTGATCCGGCAACCATAGAAAAAGCCAAAAGAGTTTAAAGGTCCCCTTTAACTGTGCCCAAAGAAAAGCCTTGCCATGTGTAAGTCCAAACAACAGAACATCAGATAACTTGGCCCGGAGGAGGTTAATCTGGTGTGTGCCGTACCAAACCACAAATTTGTTCCAATGACAGGTGTATAAGGTTGTTGTTGAGGGATGTCTGGCTACCAAGATGACATCAATTATCTCCAGAAGAAAGCCCAAGATGTTCAGCTGTTGTTGCTCAATCTTCATGCATGAAGGTGGAGATTGCGATGGTCTGGGTGCAGAACCCTGCCGGTTACTGCTGCAGCCCAGGAGCTCTGGATACTAAACCCTCCGTGTCTAATCCGGGGCCACTAGGATTTCTGGGCCCAGTCAGCCCTGATCTTCTTCAGATTCAGAAGGCACGCAGGAGTCCCGAGGTCCACTCTAGGCAGAACATGTATCCTATCCAGAGATGCCTAGGAAACTCAAATGCACTAAACTGCTGACACTGCATGTTCTTGAAGTTGGCGAATAGATCAAGCCAAGGTTCTCCCCAATCATGAAAGAGACTTTGTGCCACCCATGGATGTAACTACCACTCGTGATCAGCTAGGAGTCACCGACTGAACTCGTCCACCCTGGCATTCAAAGATTCTGCTAGATGGTTCATGACCATGATCCTTGATGGTCTAGCCCTTTCCAGAGGGGTAATGCATAATGGCACAGGGCCGAAAACCCCACTGTACCCAGTTTGTTGCAATAGCACATGGTGGTAGTGTTGTCCACAAGCACCTCTACCAATCTCCCTTTGATGAATTGAAGGCTTTCATTGCCAGGCAGATTACCCGGACCTCCAGAAGGTGGATATCGAGCCGAGCCTCCACTGGAGTCCAGAGACCTCTGACCTCTTTTTTTATTTTTTTACATCTATATTTATATGTCAGAGACCTCTGATCTCTACCTCTCCCAGATGGCTGCCCCAAAGCAGAAGTGATTCATCAGTCACCACTATCAGCTCTTGGTGGGGTAGGAAGAGGGGTCTGCCGCTGACCCAATTGCGTTCCTGTAAAGACCACTGCAAATCTTTTACAGTCTCCTCCGAAATCTGGAAGTGGTTGGAAAAGTTCCCTCGATGTTCGACCCACTGAGACTTCAGATTCCACTGCAGAGCCCACATAAGCCAACCTTGACCAGCAGGATGCAGGAGGCCATCAGTCTCAGCAGACTCAGAGTCGACCTCACGTAAATCCAGGACGGAGGCTGAATAGCATGAATGTCCTAGAATCTTTTTGGGGAGGGGGAAAGGCAAGAAACTGAACCATTTCCAGAATAGCTCTGATGAAGGGGAGAAAGAGTAAGGACGTTGATAATGAACCCTAAAGAAGGCCGGAGGTTCACCATAGTCTGAAGTTGGTCGATGACAGCCTGGGGCGAGCCCACCTTCAACAGCCAGTCATTGACAGAGGGGAAGACTGGGACCTCTGACCTCCGAAGGTGCGCTGCTGCCACCGCCATCACTTTTGTGAACACCCAAGGGACGCTTTTGAGATCAAACAGGAGCACAATGAGCTGAAAATAGTCCTATCCCACCACGAGCTGCAGGTAGAGCTGATGGACATGCATGAGGAGTATATGAAAATAGGCGTCCTGCAGGTCCTACGCCACCATTCAGTCTCCAAGGTTGAGGGCAGACAAGAGCATGGCCAGAGTGAACATTTTGAATTTCTCCTTCCGGAGGAAGGCATTAAGAGGGTGCAGGTCTAAAATAGGACAAAGACTTTCAACCTTCTTTGGAACCAAAAAGTAGCTGCAATAACAAAAACACGTCCTGATTCTAGCACACGCGATAGCCCGTTTGGCCAAAATGGTTTGTCCTTCCTACTGTAAGATGGACAGAAGGTCCTCTGTCTGGTATTCCTGAGATGGTGGAAGGTGTGGCGTAGTAGCAATGAAGGGGCAATGTGTACACCTTTAGAATGAGCTGCGGGACCCACTGGTCCGAAGTCATGGTCTGTCAACCCAGCAAGAATAATTGGATCCTGCTCCACCTGTGTGGCTGCGTGCCACTAAGTGCATGCTAAAGGGGGTTTGGCAGGTGGGGCTGTGGGGGTGGACAGTGGACTGAGTGGCCCGCTAACCTTAACCTTACCCTTGGGGGCGGTGGGCACCTTTTTGAGGCTGAATTAGTTGCAGTTATGGGGTAACTCTGCTTAAACATCGCAAGGAACGGTAGGGCAGATGCGGCTGGCAAGGCGGGCAGAGAAGCCCAGGGAGCATGCTGTGGCGCTGCTCTTTTTGAACTGCTCCAGAGCAGAATCTGCCTTGATCTTAAACAGGTGAGTACCGTCAAAGGATATGCCCATGAGGAACAATTGGACATCATGGACTTCAGCCAGGCCTGACGGCAAAATGGCAAAGCTATTTTCAATGGCTCGCCCCTGGAATCAGTAGTATTAAAGCCACAACGAATTGTGAACTTGGCTACATAATGACCATCCTGTTTGACAGGTTGGGGATCTTCTGAGACACCTGGGAGGGCTTGAGCCACCGAATGCCAAAGAGCGTGGGAATAGCGGCCCAGCAGGCAACTGGCATTCATGGACTTGAGTAACAATCTGGTTGAAGAAAATACCCTCTTTCTGAAGATATTCATTAATTTGGGCTCCCTATCAGGGTGTAGTAGTAGTTGAAAAGGTATTCAGGTTAATCTGCCAGAACCTCCTAGCTCTGAGGAGAGGGGTGGTGAGATAAAAAAGCTCAGTCGCCCGTTGCAGAGTGTCTTGTAATTTGATGATTGACTGCGGGGCCAGAGCAAGGTTTGGTGCAGGCCATTAAGAGAAAATCTGTAAGTGCCTCATTGAGGGGTGAAAGGGCTTGGTAGATGTTTACCCCGGCTGAAGCACTTCCAGCAAGACATTAGTTTTGACCTTAAAGGTGGGAGGCTGGTGATCAAGAAATTCGTCTGTCTTACGCATGACCATTGCAAAAGATGCACTCTCCTCAGTCACAGGCCCTGGAGGTGAGAGGGGTCCTGCCTCAGGGGAAGTGTCAAGGCAACTGGCCTCTTGAAGATCATCATACCATTTTTCCTCATGGTGTGGCTGCCTTTTCTCACCACCCGCATCATAACCGTTGTCCAAATCAGTACCAAATAAGAAATGCAGCATATGTTCTCTGCCTGTGTGTAGGTGGTGAGTAAAGCAGGGGAGGTTGTGCTGCAAAAGAAATTGAGCACAGACTCAGTCGAGGTCATAGAGCTGCCAATTCTGAGTTGGAGAGCACAATGGGCGCCTCTTCCTCTTGCATCAATGGAGTTCGCATTGGTGTTGAGACTCCGGGAACCAATGTGGAGCGTAGATTCGGAGGCAGAGTCAGTGCAGGATCAAAGGGAGGCGAAGTGGTAGACTTGGAGGATTAAACTAGCACCGGTGCAAACCCACCTGTGGGTACCAGAAGGAGGGCCTCTCAACTCCTTGGGACCCATAGGCACCATAGAGGGAATCGGTAAAGATCTGAACACTTGGAGCATGGCCTCTTGGAACTCTTCAATCTGCCTCACTGTTGCAGGGACAAGTTTCGAGATGGGTTCTGATGTCAACCAAGTTCAGGAGCGAGATCAAGAGGCATGGTTACACCCTCACGTCTTTTCAGGAGTATGTGAGTAGCAGAAAAGTCCTGCTTGAGTTTTTTATGTTTGTTTCTTCAACTTATCCAAAGACTTGGAGCGTGAGGACGACCAACTTTAGGAATGACTACTGTGACTTCTGGACCAGGAATGGGACCGACCCTTTGACTTCGACCGGTCTTGCTGTGGAGTCTTCAGGTGCTCAGTGACATAGAGGTTCAGCTAGCAGTCTTGTTTGTCCTTCAGGTTCATCGTTGTGCAGGCACTGCAGGCCTTAGCATAGTGGCGTGACCCCTGGCACCACAGACAAACCTGATTAGGATCTGTTGGAAATGACCCTTTCTGCAAGGTCACCCATAAACGTTTTGCTTTCCTCCTCCTCTTTTTAATGAATTTGTTTTTGTTGACTTTAGGACTCTGGGCACTTTAGCACTGCTAACCAGTGCTAAAGTGCATGTGCTCTCTGCTTTAAACATGGTAAAATTGGCTTATCCACAATTGGCAAATTGAATTTACCTATAAGTCCCTAGTAAAGTGCACTACACGTGCCCAGGGCCTGTAAATTAAATGCTACTAGTGGCTCTGCAGCACTGATTGTGCCACCCACTTCAGTAGCCCTTTAAACATGGCTCAAGTGTGCCACTGCGGAGCCTGTGTGTGCAGTTCTAAACTGTGTATCAAGAGGGTGTGCAGTTCCTAACAGGAGGTGCGGGGAAAGAGAGGTCTTTCTTCGTGATGCCCTCACACACCCCGAGAGATGTCATGCTTCATCATTGGGCCATGCTCCACGTCGGGCCGGCGCTGCAATGCCCGACGGGCTCCCATAAACGGGGCTCTTTGGCGGAGATCTTTTGAAGAAGCCGTAGGGTGCGTGCGGGTGTGAGGGCTGGGTAGTGCACAGGTAGGTGGGTTAAAATAAGTCTGGAGCAGTCCTTATTCTGGTATGATTTATTTACTAAGGTAGCTCCAGCTTAATTTAAAATGTGTTGGCACCCTAAGTGGATGCATTGTTCCTAAAGAGCTGTCGCGGTGTAGTGGGTCAACATGTTTTGTGCTTAATCTGCCCCTAACGGGTCATGTGGCACTTCCTCAGGACCTAGAAAAGTGAGTGGTGCACTACCATGGGTCTGGTTCCCTAGATATGGTTTGATATCCAGACGTGGTAGAGTGGTACCCTAGTAGACTTATACCGGGGTAGTGTAGACCTCCAGTATAGAAGCCTACAGCTTACGGGGGAGGCAGAGCATGTCGTTGCTCTGAGGGGAAGGGTGGCAGACAGCTAGTGTGGTTCCTACCCTTGCTCCGGGCCCCGACTGTCATGTCGACCTGGCAAGGTAAGCCTCTTGCCAGGCCCAAACCTTCCTTTTTAATACATATAAGTCACCCCTAAGTTAGGCCCTGGGCAAGTGTATTTAAAAAGTTGGACATGCACTTTTTAGGTTAACATGTCCTGGTAGTCAAACCTGTAAAATTAGTTTTTACTACTGCAAGGCCTATCACTCCCATAGGTTAACATTGGGATTAGCTTATTACATTTTATAAGTGTAATTTCCAATTGGGAAATTATTGTGTGCTATCTTCATGTTTATGTCATGCATTCTCTCTTCACTTATATGTACCCTGCTGCTCAGGCAGTGTGAGGCAATAGAATGCCGATGTGTGCATGGTTTGAGTGAGTGTCAGTTGGAATGCATGGACTGAGCTGCAAAGGTTTCCTTACTACCATCTTTACCTGTAACCTAAGACTCCTACCTTGAGAATAAACCTTATCCTGTTACACCTATACTACTGGCTGTCTTGCATCTTCATTTACCACAATGCTGACGAGGATGGGATCCGAACCCACGCGTGCATGTGTTGGGGCATTTGTACTTTGCACCCTAACATTACATTGTGATGAGCTGTGTTGTGATGATGTTTCTTAGTTCTGTATTCTTTGTTTAGAATGTGAGGTGAAGAACACTCCAAGTGAGTCAGTTGCTCCTGACACCTTGAGGTGGATCGACGCCAGGTTGTACTTGGAAATAAACCTCTTTCTTATCTGAACATTTCCTGTGAATTTGTCGAGTTCCAGTCTCAACATTTTGGCGACGATCTTCGAGGGACAAGTCTACACAACCTGGCGTTTTGTTTTGCAGTTCTGTGAAATTTCAAGTTCTTTCGGGTTCGTTCCTTAAGAATTTAAACCCATTCTTACACTTTGCGGTCACTGTCTGGGACATCAAATCCCGTGTGCAAGGTACTGTACAATTTATTTTACTTACCGCAAGTTTTTTTTTAACGTTGCCAGAGTCACGCGCACTGTCCGACTCTCAACTGTTGCTGCCACGTCATTGAAGCGCAACGCATCGCATCACTTACGCTATTCACGCATGCGTTCTTCCCACGTCATCGATGTTACCTAGTTACGCTGACGCTTACGCCTTCACGTCAAGTGCAGCCATCTTTGATCACTTCAACTACGTCCGGCACCAACAAATACTCTTTATATCTGCATTACTACACAACGGATGAATTTACGGTAAATCGGAGTTCATTTCTTTTCAACTCTGCAACGTCGATGATTTGCACGTCTTTTTTCTATTTTGTGCTATGGTGAACAATAGTGCAGATCATTCACGGTGATTTGCACACCTTTCTACATTATCGATTTTACGGTGGGTCATTCACTGTGATTCAAACACTTTTCTGTATTGCAGCAACAGTTATTGAAGTCATTTATTTTGTCTACTTACTTAAACTTACGTTATGGCTCTGCAATCTAATTTCATCATGCCTCCTATGTTTTTGTCACATCCTGGCACTCCATCCATCGCTTGGGAAGATTGGATAGAGATGCTAGAGAACTACATTACTGCCCTGGATGGTAAAAACTTTAACTCTGAAAGGAAAAAAGCTATTTTATTAAGTGCTTTGGGTAGTGAAGGTCAGAGAATTTTCAAATACTTACCTGTGACCATGGGACCTAATGGTCAACCAATGGATGATGTATACAAGGAGGCTGTCAAAAGGTTAGAAACAAGGTTTGCCAAAGAAGTAAATTTGGTAATGGCAAGATATACATTTTACACTCAACCTCAATTGGATAACGAGTCTATTGAAGAATTTGTAGCTAGGTTGCGTGAACTATCTGTAAAGTGTCGTTTTGGAGTTATGACCTAGGAGTTAATTCGAGATCAACTTATTGTACACTGTCGTGAGAAAAAAATTCAAGAAAGACTTTGGGCTGCAAAGGATCCATCTCTAAAGGAAGCTATTGACTTAGCGAAAGTTATTGAAGAATCTCAAAAATGCATGAAGGAGTTAGGCAGAAGAGATTCATTGAACCATGAAGTTGCAATTTTGGATAGTTATAAGGAAGTTACTGATGAAGTTAATGTCATCACAAAAAAAAATGTGAAAGGGTATGTACCTGGTTCGGTCACTAAGTATAAGGGAAGAGAATGTTTGCGTTGTGGGAGTCCCTTTCATTTAGCTGACTCCAAACGTTGTTTTGCTGTTGATCAAGAATGCAGAAGGTGTGGCAAAAAGGGTCACTATGCACGTATGTGCAAACAGAGTAATAGTGCTGATAAGTACAAACCTAAAATTAATGTTGTAGAAATGAACTCACCTATACCTGATTGTAGAGATAAGATACTGATGGTGGGGGATACAAAGGAAGTATTGTCTTGTGGTGAAATTGTTGCCAGTAGGTCGAAAAGACCGGTTGCCATGTTTCAAATTTGTGGGTCGGATGTGGAACTCATGATAGATTCAGGGTCAATGTACACCATAATTCCTGAGTTTTTATTCAAAAATTTGTGGGATAATGTAATTTTGTTAACTAAAGATATTGACCCAGTGGGGTATCAAGGAGAGTCCATAGAAATCGTAGGATACATGTTTGGTATGATAAAATTTGGAACCAAAAGCATTGAAGGTAAAGTGTACATTTCAAAAGATGGTCCCCCCATACTTGGCTGGATGCATCAATTTGATCTTAATATTGTCATCAACCCTAGGTCACCTTGTCAAGTCACTGTAGTAGAAGACATACATTTACAAGAAATTCTGCAAGAAGCACATAAAGTCTTTGAAGACAAGCTGGGATGTGTAAAAGGATATGTACATAAGATTGTACTCAAACAAGGAGCTAAGCCGGTACAGCACAAACTTAGGAGGGTACCAATCTCTGTTAGGGATGGTCTCAAAGACTTATTGCAAGACATGTTGAGAGGGGGGATGATTGAGCCGGTGGAGACCTCCCCGTGGATTTCTCCAGTGGTCATCACTCAGAAATCTGATGGCCGTTTGAGATTCTGTATTGACTTAAGATCACTCAATCGTGACATTGTAGTTGATGCATTACCACTTCCCAACATCAGTGAACTCTTACAGTCTGTGGGTGATGGTAAGTACTTCTCTAAAATAGATTTGAGGAGTGCTTATCATCAGATCAAATTGCACCGAGACTCCAAGTCCTTGACTTCTTTCATCACCTCTGAAGGAACTTACCAATTTACTCGTATGCCATTTGGATTGGCATCGGCTGCCAGTGTGTTTCAGAGGATGATGGCTGACACGTTCAAGGGTTTGGAGAGGGTTGTCTATTTTCAAGACGACATTTTAATTTCAGGGAAGACGGTTGAACAACACAATATCATTCTTAGACAAGTTTTGAGAAGGTTAGAGGAAGTAGGCATGACGGTCAATCGTGACAAGTGCATTTTTCTCACAGAGCAAGTAGAGTACTTGGGTTACAACATGTCTTGTGGTGGCATAAAACCAAAACGTTCTTTGTTGGAAGCCATCAAATCTGCTCCTGATCTCAAAGACAAAGATCAATTGAGATCATTTCTTGGTCTTGTAGAATATTATTCTAAGTTTGTGAAAGGGTTTGCTGACAAAATTGAGGATATCAGAATGTTATTACGGAAAGGCAATAAGTTTGTCTGGGAAGAGGTTGAACACAAGTGTTTTGAAAACATTAAGAGGGAAATTTGTGAGGCAGGAATTTTAGCCTCGTTCGACTTTAAATGTCAAACATTTTTGACAGTGGATGCCAGCGCTACCGGTTTGGGTGTAGTTTTATCACAAAGACAAAGTGGTTTAGAAAAGACAATTGCATTTGCTTCACGCACCCTCACCCAAGCTGAAAGGAATTATTCCCTTATTGAACGTGAAGCACTAGCTGCAGCTTGGGGTGCTGAATATTTTAGGATGTATCTCTGGGGGATGAAGTTTGTGTTAAGAACAGATCACAAACCTTTAATTAAAATCTTGTCGGCTGGAGGTGCTGGAAAAGGCTCAGCGAGGTTAGCTAGGTTTGCTGCACGTTTGCAGGAGTATCTCTATGATGTTGAATTTGTGCAGGGTTGGAAAAATGTCCAAGCTGATTGTCTTTCTCGTATGTCTTTGAACTGGGAAAATGTGGATGAGAGAGGTGTTAAAGATACGGATTCTGAAGAAGCTGTTGCATTTGTGCATGATGTAGCGCACAACAGTTTGGGCGCCATAACAAGAGGGCAGTGGGAAGAAGAAATGCGTATGGACGAGGTGTTAAAGGAAGTTATGGTGATGATCAAAAAGGGTGCACTGTCCATTTCTGCTAGACCTTTTTGGAAGGTATTAGATTAATTATCTATAAGTGGTTTGGATGTTGTTATGAGGGGTGATCGATTCGTACCGCCTAATGGATTAAAGTTTCATATCTTCAAGTTAGCGCATGAAGGGCATCTAGGCCAAGGCATGACGTGTAGAAGGATTAAAGAAGAATTTTGGTGGCCTGGTCTAGATGAGCAAGTCAAGAGATGGGTTGAGGATTGTATTTTATGTATAGAAAGTGAGAAACGTTTAAAGGTTGGTAATCAGAGTGTGGGGGGGCACATTGAGGACCCTGGTGTTGCCTGGCATACAATTTGTCTTGACTTCATAGGTCCCATGTCAGAGATACATGGAGATTTCAAGTTTGCAGCTGTAATAGTAGATGTACATTCTAGATGGTTGATTGTAAAGTTTTTGAAAGATATTACCACCAAGTCTACCATTTCTATGTTGGAAGATATTTTCACTGAGGAAGGTGTTCCCACTGTTTTGATTACCGATAATGGCTCTCAATTGACTTCCACTGACATGTGTCATTTTTTGGAGCAGTGTGGAATCAAGCATTCTCGCACTTCCTTATATAATCCCATGGGGAATGGCATTGTTGAGAGGGCCAACAGATTAGTCAAGGGGACCATTCAACTAGCTTTGTCTAATCATCAGTCAGTCAGAAAACATGTCTCTGACATGTTATGGGCATATCGTTCTACTTCACATAGTGTTACATCCAAGGTTCCTTTCAACCTCATGAGAGGGCGTTCTCCAGGTACCAGAGTAGTTCCAGCTTGTTTAAAACTTGGGTTATGTCTGATGACAAGATGGTTCATGAATGTATTCATCCTGTTCATACCAAGATCTGCAAGGGTGACTGGGTCAAAGTAAGATCCAGAAGGGTGCAAGGTGGTTTAAGTAAGTTCAAAGGGCCTTTTAAAGTGGTGAGTGTTGGGAGATACTTTGTGGTGATTGAAGGAGGTGAAAGATGGAATCTCAGGAATGGTGCTTTGTTCAAGGAGAGAAAATGATGAGGGCTGTTCTGGTGCCATGTTTATGGGTGACGATGAAGTCAGGAGTGGTTGTCTTGTTGGTGAAGGAGGAGTACAGGTTGGTAGTTTCATGCCTCCAGTTGGGATCAGGTCCGTGCCTCCTGTGGGGGTCAGAGCTCGCAGACCTCCTGCTTATTTACAAGATTATGTCACGAAGTGATGGGTGTTTCATTTCATTCTGTTAAAAATATTTGGAATAGAATGATTTCTCTTTTTGTGTTGTTTTTTATTTTTTTTGTTTTCTATTGCCTTTGTTCCTTTGGCTGTTTGTTTTGTTTGTTTAAGGTTAATATGAGGGAAGGGGATGTGTTGTGATGATGTTTCTTAGTTCTGTATTCTTTGTTTAGAATGTGAGGTGAAGAACACTCCAAGTGAGTCAGTTGCTCCTGACTCCTTGAGGTGGATCGACACCAGGTTGTACTTGGAAATAAACCTCTTTCTTATCTGAACATTTCCTGTGAATTTGTCGAGTTCCAGTCTCAACAAGCTGGCAAGTTGCTACCCAAACAATATTACATTACAACTTCTTACTGGTGATAGGGCATTTTTCTATGCGCCCAAACCTTTTGCTTTGGGGCATATGTGTGGGGCATATGTTTTGCACTTTTTTGATTGGGCACATGTATGGAGCCCGTTGGGGCACACGTATTGCACTTTTGTGCTATGCTGTAGTGTCGGTGACTTTAGTGTGAGGTGTCCTTTTGTTGCTTTTCTATATTTTATTGTCTGCTGTGCGGGGAGATTGTGGGTGTTTCTCCCGAGTGATGTATGTATGTGTCATTCCTGACCTTGTATCATTATTTACTTCCCTGGTCTGTTTATTTTATGTATTGTATGATTATATTTGTACTTACACCATATGTCTTCTGTTTATGATGTGTAGTATTACCATCTTCTGTATTGAATATTTAACTCCCATGTTTTGTGCTCATCCCATGTGTGTTATGTATTACTTTCTTATCTGGATGTATATTTTCTATTTTTTCCATAAAGAACGGAGGTGTGTGGAATCTTCATGTCTATGTCATGCATTCTCTCCTTAGTTATATATCCCCTGCTGCTCAGCCAGTGTGAGGTAATAGAATGCTTGCTGATGTGTGCATGGTTTGAGTGAGTGTCAGTTGGAATGCATGGGCTGAGCAGCAAGGATGCTGCTCACAGTGTATGGTGGTGCAGAAATAAACAAACTGACATCACCAGGCAGGAGTGACAGCTATATAGGCTACTCACGTCATTGCCAGAGCAGAATGGCTTCAATGGGGAACTGCACGACGCCACCTACCGGTGTGCAGATTTACTGCTGAAAGAGTTGCCAGATCCATTCTGACACCTGGGACATATACTAAAGGTGAGAAATCTGCAGTTAGAAGTCTCTATCAGAAGAGCTGTTACTCATTAGAGACTTCAGAACAGCTGAGAGAGCCTATATTTGACTCGATGAGCTGTGCGACTACAGCACAATGATGTTCATTATGTGTGTACTGAGTACAGTCTTGGATGTTTTTGGTACTTCTGATTGGGAAGGAAATTGGTGGGCTCCATGTCATTCCTGTAGCAGCACTCTAATCTACAGGTAAGAGATAACTTGAGTCTGACAGCAAGGCTTTGAGGAAAACCACTCTTTCAAATGTCAGAGAGAGGCGAAGGAGGAATTGGTTGAGTAACATATTTCTGACCATGAGTCAAGATAAAAATTTCTTCATGGCCTGGTAAGCAAGATTGTGTTAGAGGCAGTTGGTTTGGAAGACACAATTGGGAGGTTAGAATTGCTTTTCACTCCATGTGACCGAATAATTTCCTATAAACGAGATCCTTTATTTTAGAGGAAAATTGCATCAAGAGAATGGACATTAGAGCGTGTGAGCCTGATGACTAGTTGGTGAAAGTCAAGTGCTTCAAAGTTAGTGGATGAGATCTTTTGCAGTTCGGGTTTGTTGAAACAAGTATTCAGGTCTCCCAAGATGCATAGATTTAAGGGATCAATAGTAATTTCCAGGAGTGAGTCCAAGAGAGCATCTCAAATGCTGAGTTGTATGATAAATGAATAATAAGGAGGCAGAGAAAGTCAGATGGGATGAGCAACTGACAAGTAAGCCTCGCTTGCATGTGTTGAGAAGTCTGATGCAAGAGATTAATGAGGAGTTTTGCAGCCCCACTGCAATTCTTGTTTGGGCAGCTTCTGGACAGGGTCATATACCTCTTGGGTATAGCCTAAAGTAATACAGATGAAGTTTCTTGTTTTAGCCTCGGTATTGTGATAAAGAGTAGGTCTAAGCTAGAGTCAGACAGTAGGCCTTAGAGGTAAATTTGGTTCTGCTCATGAATTTTGTGTTGTTTAGAGTGCAAGATAGGTGGTTGTGGGATTGACTACTAAACTGGGTATTCACTAATGGATTAGGGGAGATTTATGTTTACTCTTGCCAGTGAGATAGCAAAGGGTGAGAAAATGGAACTGCAGTGGTCCGAAGATCTGATTTCCTGGATGGCCAGGGGTTGTTTGACCAATTGCTTTGGAGACTGCTCATGCTCATTATTTCCTTTCCTGGTCTGTTTATTTTATGTATTGTATGATTGAATTTGTACTTACACCATATGTCTTCTGTTTATGATGTGTAGTATTACCATCTTCTGTGTTGAATATTTAACTCCCATGTTTTGTGCTCATCCCATGTGTGTTATGCATTACTTTCTTATCTGGATGTATATTTTCTATTTTTTCCATAAAGAACGGAGGTGTGTGGAATCTTCATGTCTATGTCATGCATTCTCTCCTTAGTTATATATCCCCTGCTGCTCAGCCAGTGTGAGGTAATAGAATGCTTGCTGATGTGTGCATGGTTTGAGTGAGTGTCAGTTGGAATGCATGGGCTGAGCAGCATCCTTGCTGCTTCCTTACTACCATCTTTACCTATAACCTGAGACTCCTACCTTGAGAAGAAACCATTTCCTGTTTCACCTATACTACTGACTATCTTGCATCTTCATTTACCACAGATAGATATTTTGAGCTTCATGTCTATGGACTCACAATTTAAAATCACAACTTATGATAAAGTTTGAAGTATGAAAATGCCACTTTTAGAAAGTTCAGAAAAAGGAACAAGGGAACGCTTATAGTCGGAAGGGATCAAGGGTAGTAGTAATCTTTAAGAGACAGTGGTCCCTTTCAAGGAGAATCACTGTAGATAACCACAATACTATAATCAGGATTGGGTCTATTCGTGTCCGAATGGACGGTATTTGGAATTTATTTACACATATTTAATGCAAAACAATACACAGGCAATAAGTGAGCAGGACGTGACAGGGTATTTGGAAATCAGCAGATTTCCTTACCACAGGCAAGTGACTTAAAAGTGACTCTTGGTAAAGATACAAATTAATAGTAGTCACAATAACACAGACATCTTATACTCCACACAATTCTTAATTTGAAGTTTAGAGTTTTAAGATGTAATTTTGGATGATGTTTCGATCCCCAACAACGGTTATGGGATCATCATCAGGACTAAGCAATCAAGCAAATGCCTGGGAAGTTGCTGTAAGGCACAAGGTTAGGCTGTAGCCAGGGCTGGTGGCAAGCTGCAATACTGAAAATTTGCCTGATGAGAGCCATGAGGAGGGCTGAAAGTGGGGCCGTGATGAGGATCAAGTCGGCCGGGTGGGGGTGTATAGTCCGGGGCCTTGGTTCAGATGGGAGCCGTAGTATGGGTATACGGGATGCCTGCACGAAGGAATGCAGGATGGCAGTGTGTCCCGGGTGGTTGGGAGCACGGCGTGGAGCCGGAAGGAACCTCACCAGTGTGAGGTTGCACGCGATCCGGTTAATGGAAGTAATCCGGAGCCTAGGATCGGGCTCGGATGAACGGCGGAATCAAGGTGCTGGGTATCAAGCCGAGAGTAGCAGCAGTCGCTAACTGGAAAATCCAACTGAGTCCGGCTATGCTGGAGCAACCATTATTTTACTTTAACCATTCTGTGCCTCTGCCTGTCCCTGAATACATTGCTGGGGTGGGTGACAGCTGGGATTTTATTGCATTCCCTCTAGACAGCCACACACAAAGGGAGCTTAGGTGTGCCTGATGGGTCATCCACATCCTGATGGGCCATTAACAATCTGATGGCTAATCCTCAGCGAGATTGGAGGGAGGAGCTGACATTTGCACCTGAATGGGCTGTGTGTCCCCACACAAAGATCTCATACCCCCTGTAGTTAGTCTGGAGCCAGGGCAGGAAGGGCAGGGACTTTGTGCACTTCAAAGGCCTCTCTTTGAAATCTCTCCAACTTCAAAGGCACAACTGGGCATAAGTACTGGACCCCTGACACCACCGACTCAGTACAGTTCTGGACCTGAGAACACTCTGCTAGGAAGAAGGACTGCTGTGCTGCTAAAAGGACTGCCACTCTGCTGGACTTTGCTGAACTAAAAAAAAAATAATAATAACTCCTGCTTTGCTGTACCTGCCCTGCTGCCTGCTGCCCTCCTTACCTGGGAGTGAGAATGACTGGACCTGCATTTCTACATCCCCAGAACCATAATGTGACTCCAAGGGCTTGCTGACTTGCCTCGTGTGCTGAGATCTTAGCGACATTAAAGACTTAAAGCACCTTTTCTAAAGTCTCTGGACCCTCCCAACTGTGAGTCCTACCCTATCTAGTGGTGCCAGACCAGTTTTGGGCCCTTGGAAGTTGGCTTTCTCACTGTTTTCCTCCAAAATCTAAGCAGACGACGTTTCGCCGATCGCAACCGGCACATTTCCCTCAACACCGATGCATCGCTGCTGCTGCTCAAACTGCAGATACCCCCTCGCTGACAGCACAATACATTGTCCCCTGTTCTCGACACATCTCTGACTTTGCCCGGCTCAGCGCCAACGCATCGCTTTGTGCTATTCACATCGCCTACAGCCCAGCCGCTCGCCGACAACGCATTATCCAGATGTCCATCGCAACTTGACTCTCGATGCATCTTCGACTTTGCGCAGCTCGGAACCAACACATTGCCTACATCTGTGGGATTGGCAGCGCCGCATTGCCTCCTTTGCTCCATGCATCGCCCTTGAGGTAGATACATTCAAGGTACTGTTCAGCGGGCCAACGCTTGTCTCTGTATCCGACCCTTGCTCCATCTCGGTCAGCCTGAATTTTTGGATTTGACTCGGTCAGGCGTGACTAGTTAGCCCCGGTTGGCACTTTATCCTTTTAAGCACTAAAAACAATTTATACTTTAAAAATTCATGTCTTGACTTCTACTCATTGGATTTTTGTTGTTTTGGTTTTGTTTTACTCCTAAAAATATAATCTATTTTTCTAACTTGGTGTGGAGTCTTGTTGTGGTATTTTCACTGTGTTACTGTTTTAAGTGTTGCACAAATACTTTATACATTGCCTCTTAAGTCAAGCCTGGCTGCTCTGTGCCAAGCTACCAGAGGATGAGCACAGGTTAATGTAGGGTGTGTATCTGACTTACCCTGACTAGGATTTTGTTCCCTACTTGGACAGGTATTAACAAAAACACAAGGGAACCCAAAAGGTAGATAAGGATCTTGGGTAACAGTTTAGTATTAGAACAGTGGTCCTTAAAAAGAACAGTATGGTCATCAGGATAAATATAGACTCCAATCAGTGCTATATTACGAGTGTCCAGCCGGACATTCAATTTAATAATTCAAAAATGTCAAAAACCAAAAATATAAACACATCAATACAGTGAGACACAATCCTGCATCCTACATAGAAACATAACGAATACATTTAGGACAGGAACATATCACGCAAGACAGGGTAGCTTGTGGAATATTGAACACAATTTCTAACAAGCTTGAGGAAACAGTAATTACACTTTTTTATCAGATTTTATTAATGTGCAAACTGTTTAGATTGGTCGACGACGTTTCGATCCTCTTAAAAAATGGTAGGATCATCATCAGGACAGTTATAAGTACAAGCCTGATTAATTAGAGATTGCCTCAATTGGGCTTGCGGAAGTTAAAGCCACAAATACACTCAGTGGTGGAGGCCGATTAAATATGATGTTCTAAGAGTGAATAACCTGGCGTTTAGACTGTAAAGTTATCAGTTCCAAGACAGCAAGTGGCGATGCACGTTATGCTGTGTGATCCAAGGCTTGATGGCAGGTTTCATTTGCACAGTGCTTGCGCTGTGCTTCTGAAATCTCTTATATTTAATATAACTTAAAAGGGGGCTCTTATCAGTTCCCATTGTCGAATTACTGTGATCATCCGCTTTTGTGTGGAACTGTTTTTTTTTTCCTTCCCCTGGCTGCAATGCAATACGATACTTCTGCTAAAGCTGTTCAAAGCTTCTAGCAGTATGCTGGAATGCTTGCTTTTTATAACTTAGTTGTGTAAAGCAGATGATTTAGCCTTAGAACGTTTGTGGCATTTCCTATTCATGCATCAGTACCTTTCTTTGCACCTTGTAGGGATTATCGGATTGATTTTTTCAACCTAATATATTTGGTCATTATGATCAAATTCTAAATGTTGTAATAAATTGTGCGTTAAAATACAAAGTTAATATACAAGAGCTATGCTATATTGTCCTACTAAACAGGCAGCCACAAATGCAGTTGCCTTGCAGACAACAGGGTCATGATTTGAATGGTGCAGCAGGTGCAGTAGCCCAAAAGTTGTCAGAACTCCTCTAAACTCATAGTATTGCTATATTTGACTACTAAACAGGCAGTCATAATTACAGTTACATTGCAGTTGAAAGGGACTTGATTTGAATGGTGCAGCAGGTGCAGTGGCACCGGGGACAAAAGTCTTAGGGGCACCACTAAACCCAGATTATTGCTAAAACTTACATCTAAATAGGCAGTCATAAATGCAGTTACCTTGCAGGCAACAGGGTCATGATTTCAATGGTGCAGCAGGTGCAGTGACACCAGGACCAAACACTCTAGGCTCCCCACTAAACAACTAAAATTGCTTTATTTTACTACTAAACAGGCAGTCACAAGTGCAGCTACCTTGCAGACAACAGCGTTATGATTTGAATGGTGCAGCAGGTGCAGTGGCACCAGGCCCAAAAGCTGTCAGAACTCCTCTAAACACCTAATATTGCTATATTTTACTACTACATAGGCAGTCACAATTGCAATTCCCTTGCAGTTAAAAGGAGGTTGATTTAAATGGTACAGCAGGTGCAGTGGCATCGGGGCCAAAAGTTGTCATAACTCTACTAAACATCAAATATTGCTATATTTTACTACTAAATAGGCAGTCACAAGTGCAGTTATTTTGGAGGCAACAAGGTCATTATTTGAACGGTGCAGCAGGTGCAGTGGTACCGGGCCCAAAGGTTATCAGAACTCCTCCAAACACATAATATTGCTTTATTTTACTACTGTACAGGCAGACAAAATTGCAGTTATCTTGCACTTAAAAGGGGCTTGATTTGAATGCTGCAGCAAGTGCAGTGGCACTGGGGCCAAAAGCTCTTGGGACCCCAGTAAACGCAGAATATTGCAAGATTTTACTACTAAACAGGCAGTCACAAATGCAGTTATCTAACAGGCACTAGGGCCATGATTCCAATGGTGCAGCAGACGCAGTGGATCCAGGGCCAAAAGTTGTCAGAAAACCTTTAAACACCAAATATTGCTATATTTAATTACTAAATAAGCAGTCAAGGGTGCAGTTACCTTGCAGGTACTGGGGTCATGATTTTAAAAGTGCAGCAGGTGCAGTGACACCAGGGCCCAGAGCTCTAGGAGCCCCTCTAAACACCAAATATTGCAATATTTTACTACTAAACAGGTGGTCACAAGTGCAGTTACATTACAGTCAATAGGGTCATGATTTGAATGGTGCAGAGGTAAAGCGGCACCGGGGCCAAAATTTGTTATAACTCCTATAAACACCAAATATTTCTATATTTTACTACTAAACAGGCAGTCACAAATGCAGTTATCTTGCAGGCTCTAGGGACATGATTTGAACGGTGCACTAGGTGCAATGGCACCGGGCTCAAAAATTGTCAGAACTCCTCTAAACACATACTGCCACATGCATCAAAAGAAAAACCGGTCGCAAACGGGCAGATTCTGAGAATCTGCCCCTTTGCGACCGGTATTTTTGCATTTGGGATGCATCATCCCAAATGGAAAAATCGCAATTTAAGTAATCTCTAAATTGCGATTACTTAAATTGCGATTGCATTTAAGGAATCGCCAATTGAGATTCCTTAAATGCAATGCAACAAAGTAAAAAAATTAGCGATTTCACTACTAGGGGGCGCAATTTACCATGAAGTTGAACTTCATGGTAATTTGCAAAAACTTTGAGAAATGCACTAAAGTGCATTTTTCAAAGTTGTAGGTTGCACACACACATGTCCTTGGGACATGTGTGTGCGCAACATATGTGCACGGAACAATTTCAGGGGTGCAACATGGTGTCCTTTTGACACCCCTGCACCCTTGAAATTGCATGCGCAATTTGCGAGTGCCTATTGGTACTCGCAAATAGCGCTCGCAATTTCCCATTCATTCCTATGGGCCTGTAGGCCCATAGGAATGAATGGGAAGCCATTCCTTATTTGCGACTCGCAATTTGCGAGTCGCAAATAAGGAATGTGAAGGAATCGCTATTATTATAGCGATTCCTACATGCAGAGGATTTTGCGAGTCCTCAATTGCGAATCCTTAATATTCGCTATTAAGGACTCGCAAAATCCTAGCTTGATGCATGTGCCTGATAATATTTCTATTAAACCAATTAATTCTATTATATCCCTCTTTCTTTTCATTTTGCAAAATTTTTCTATTACTTACCTGCAATGTACCACTAGTAACAGCACAATATATTGCCTTTTTGTACATAAACAAGTCATAACACTTTAACAGACTTTCTGTAACTTATATTGTACAACTACTCATCAAGCTACAGCTTACAACAAAAACAGCTTATTATTAATCACATTGGCGAAACCTAATTCATTTACTAATGCTTGTTTGCTCTTGGAGATAAAAAGACCTGTCCTAACAAACAGTAAAAAGAGTAATCCTTCTTATTACAAAGGGGACAGCCACACTCACAAACTCCCCTCTGTACTGCATTATTAAAGCCAGATAAGGGTATTGTCTCACAATATTACTCAAAGTAGTGGTGAACCCCAAAAAAAGTAACTGAAGAAGCAATGTATAAATGTATCATCAATATTATTGGCTGTGTATCCTTACACTCGCAAAAATAATTCCCACATTAGATATATATTTTAAATATATATTTAATTACTATATGGTAAATATACAATATATCAAACAAATAAATACATATTTTTATTAGAAAAAACTAAAATATTGTAACAATTCAGCTGGCTGAAATTTATGGAAATTCTTAATGTTAACTACTGCATATATTCATTCATTTATACAATCTTTGTACATAATGTGTGTCCGTGCTCATCAATATTCCGTACACTGTTGCCACGGTGGTGATTGCACTCAGGTCGACAGTGCCTCCCCCACTCCCCCCCAAGATGCAAATGCCCCAGGACTTACTCCATCATTGGAGAAGCCCAGTCACTGGATTGGGAAAACTGGAAACTTCGGACTACAATATGTCTCTTAACATTGATCTTTCCATGATGCTGCCAGGTCATCTTACAACATGCTGTACGGACGCGTTTTGTAAAGTAATTGGGGAAATGAAGAGTAGCCATTGAAGCGTCTTCCAACCCTCCAGGATCACACACCCTTTTAGTAGGCTTTGGCCACTCTAGCCAAAAGTACTATTCCACTGGGACACAAGAACCTTGTGTACAAATGTAGAACTCCCTCTCATTGCACACTTCTGTAGGCAAGCTGATCTTGATGGGACTGGAAACTCTGAGTGTGATAAGCACATTCTTCGAGGTATTCCCCATTGACACATGCAGAATAGCTTTGAGACAGAATTCCAATGTTTATAGAACATCAAATTGAGTGTCTCAGACCTGATTTGGTTGCCTTTCATCACCTGGAAATGTTTTATAATTTACAATAGCACATTGTCAGCATTTTAATTTGTCTCACTGCTTTACGATCAGGAGAGTGTGATGAAGCAAGTAAATAAAGGAGACCATCCAATCCCTGGGATTTCACCATATGTTCATTCTTAAACGAGTGACAATATCCCACTGGTGGGTTTAGGGAGTTTTCATCTTTTACCGGTATCCGGATGTTTTGAGTGACAGATAAAATAGGATGACAGGTTTTTTTGTGTGGTGCGTCCAACGAGAATCTTGCTCCTCTCAGCCCTAGAATTTGGGCACATGCTGATAGAGCAATCTGGTTGTTCTAAACAGAGCCTTTTGTTAGCCTTCAAATGGTTCCTGTTGGACTTGGCCTTTTTTGCAGGGTCATCCCTGAACTTTTTGTCTTCCTCCCAGTCGTGTATATGTGTGGTTATGATCTAATGTGTTTATGATAATACAAAGGCTATTTTTGATATAACCTTGTGTGAAGTTTCTTTTGTAGTGTGCCTAGTGTGTTGCTGCTGTGTGAGTGTGTTGTGCAAACGCTTTACACATTGCCTCTGGGATAGGCCTGACTGCTCGTGCCAAGCTACCAAGGGGGTGAGCAGGGGTTATCTTCAGCGTGAAACTCCCTTGCCCTGACTAGAGTGGTGGTTTCTGCCTGACTTAGGCGCATGCCCTAGCCAACAAGAAATCCCATTTCTAACATCGGTGGCAGCGGTGGGATAGGACTTGCATTTGCGCAGTACCACAGCGACAACTGGTTGCACTACAAACTCTGCATTTAGATAATCACAGGTTTGGGGATTATTTCTCCTGATTAATTTTTCTCCTTAAAAGGGGAATTGTGTTTTCTGCTCTTCTAAATTTTGGTGACACCCCTAAAGTGTCAGTCATGTCTCACCTCGGTGATCCAACAGTTATTGTGACAGAAAGTGCATTTAATGTAAGGATGTTGCGTAAATATACTGTGAAGGACTTAAAGAGGTTCTGTCAGGATCTTGGGTGTCAGGTGCATAAGTCCGCCAGGAAGGAGGAACTGCAGGAGGCCTTGTTGGCCTGTTGGACAACCCAAAACCGGGTGGGGGAGGAGTCTGGGAAGGAGGGTCCTGAGATCAGTGAGGTCTTTGAGAGGGAGGGTCCCCAACCAGCACCCCCAGAGGGCAGTGGCCCTGGAGAGTTTGAGCAGGAGGGAGAAAATGACAGGGCAGGGATGCCAGTAGGTAGTGAGGACCCCATAGATAGGGAGCCCCTTGCTGGGTCCATGGCCAGGGGCAGTGCCCCATCCCTTTCCCTGTCCCCAGAGGAGTGGGTGGATAGGAGGGAAGAAAGGGAGCATCAGCTGGCGATGGAAAGGCTCAGGTTGGAGCTAGCGCAGCTGGGTGTGGAGGAGAAAAAGCTAGAGACTGAGAGGGTCTTAGCGCAGGAGAGGATGGCGGAGGCAGAGAGGGCCTTCGCCAGGGAGAAACTAGCTCTTGGAGATACATCCTCTGAGGGTAGTTTTAGTTGTCTGGATTCACCAGTGAGGGTGGGGTCCAGTGGTGGCATCAATATGGAGTCCAGTGCAGGAAGTCCCACTCCCAGATCCCAGAGTATGGTGCCTGGTTCCCAGGAAGAGGGGTACAGGTTGAGGTTCAGGGGCAGTAGAAAACTGTCTCACCAGTCTTGGGGGGAGTTTGTGGATGAATGTTGTGATGCACTGGAAGATTGGGTGATGGGTAGCACAGCAAATGATTTTGAAGGGGTGTTCAATCTGGTTGTCAGAGAGCACATGTTCAGTAATTGTTTTCCGGGGTTACGCCAACAACTGTTGGAGTGTGAGTTCTCTGATCAGGGAGATCAGGGAGCTTGCACGGGAGGCAGACCTCTGGGTGAGTGCTAGAGGGTCTGAGGAGGCATTGGGGAGTGACCCTAAGAGGAGTGGCTCAGGTATTTCCCAGCCCAGAGTGGTGGGAGAGGTTCAGAGTAGCCCAGCTAGGTCCCGGTGTAGTGGGAGGGATGTAGGGACTCATGTCCTGTCTCTGCGGAGAAGGAGTGAGAATGGGATGCGTCCCAAGGTGCCCGAAACCCAGTCTCAGGGCCTGGAGGGTTCCTTCGGGGAACACCAGGTAGGGAGCCTAGGCTGTACTGGTAGGCCATCCAATGAGGGGATCTCCTAGTGTCAGGAGAACTTGGAGTGTCTGTAAGCAGACCTCCATCAGTTCTGGTGTCTGGAGGTGCCACTCCTAAGTGGAGGGTGCAGAAGTCCAGATGGGGGAGTGAGAGGGGGAGAGAGTCCCCAGTGGAAGAACCAGTGGGTCAGGGGCCAGCCATAAGGGCTGAGCCTCCAAGGAGTGACCATGGTGAGACCACTTCTGTTTTGGGGGATCTCCGCGCACTGTCAGATGGTCAGGGGTCGGGAGATCAGCGCCAGGCAGACTGTTACGCAACACATGAGGTATGTGTTACCCTTGGGGGGGCATGAGTGCTCCCCAGGAAGTCCTGATGTGCCAGGGAGGTGCTCAGCTGCAGGGTTTAGTCCCTGGGTTGGGAGGCCAGGTTCAGGTTCTGCCTGACCTGGAGAGAAGGACATCTGTAAGCAGTGTCCTGACCAGTTTGTCTTCTAGCGGTACCACTCCAGGTGGGAGGGTGCAGAACTCTGGAAGGGGGTGCAGAGGGAGGGAGTCCTCGCCTCTGACCCCGGTTCAACCGCAGGGTTTAGTCCCTGGGTTGGGAGGCCAGGTTCTGGTTCTGCCTGACCTGGAGGGAAGGACATCTGTAACCAGTGTCCCTACGTTTTGTCTTCTGGGGGTACCACTCCAGGTGGGAGGGTGCAGAACTCTGGAAGGGGGTGCAGAGGGAGGGAGTCCTCGCCTCTGACCCCGGTGCAACCTGAGGGTTTAGACACTAGGTTGGGAGACCAGTTGCTGGAGAGAGGTCCTGAACTGGTGGGAGAATTGTTTGGAAGGACTGATTCCTGCATCCTGACAGTTTTTGGTTCTGAGGGTGCTTCTCCTGGGAGGAGAGTGCAGAACCCCAGAAGGAGAGGTAAGGGGAGGAGAGCCTCGCCCGAGACCTCTGGTCAGCCTGATGGTGCGGACCCTAGGCTGGAGGATCAGTGGCAGTTTAGAACTGCACTGATGAGAGGTAGAGTGGAAAATGGGAACTATGTACTTGGGGTTACTGCCCCCCACTCTGTGAGATGGCAAGGACCAGAGACATCTGGATGGCCTAGGGCCTGGTCCTGGCCGCGGACAACTAGGGAGTACCAGTGGGGTAGCTTAGTTGGTCCTGGGAGCTTTGACAGAGGGAACCGCATGGGTTCAGATTGGTGTAGAACCGGAGTGTGCCCCTGCAGTTGCGGGCCCGCGTCCGTGTTCTATAGTCCTAAGCAGGGAAGCCCATTAAGGTAATGATTGGTCTACCCTGGCTTTTGACTGGAAGGGGGTTGTGTTGGACTTGACCCTTTTTGCAGGGTCATCCCAGAACTTTTTGCCTTCCTCCTAGTCTTTTTTCTGACCTGGTGTTGGTGGCTTTAGGACTCTGGGCACTTTAGCACTGCTGTCCAGTGTAAAGTGCGTGTGCTCTCTGTGGTAAACATGGTAAGATTGGTCTACACCTGTTTGGCGTATTTAATTTACCTTTCAGTCTACAGTAAAGTGGTATCTAATATACCCAGGGCCAGTAAATTAAATGCTACTGGTGGGCTTGCAGCGCTGTTTGCGCCACCCACCAAAGTAGCCTTTCAAACCTGTCTCAGGCCTCTGCCATTTCAGGGCCTGTGCGCGCAGTGTTACTGCCGCTGTGACGTGGCACCTAAAGGGTGTGCCACGTCTGTGACCCCCCTTTTACTGCATGTCAGTCACCCCTAAGGTAGGCCCTAGCTAGCCCTATGGGAAGGGTGCATTGTAGGTAAAAGGTAGGACATGTACCTTAAGTGTGTGACATGTCCTAGTAGTGACAAACAGCCAGTTTGGTTTCTCACTGCTGTGAGGCTGCCCTCCCATAGGAATGCATTGGGGATTCCCTGATAAGTGTTTCAGTGGTAATTCCTGATATGAGAGGAGCAGCGTGGTCAAGTTTGGTATGTTTGCAATAGTGATAATAAATGCTGCGTAATGGTGTGCACAGATTTATGATCGCTATTTTAGAAATGCCACTTTTAGAAGTTGGCATTTCTGTGTGCTATGTGTCTCTGCCTGCCTGATGTGTATTGCATGTCTGGCTCTGGAGTGACAGGGGCTGGTGAGGTGTGTGGCTCCAGGGAGGGCAGGGTGAGTCAGCGCTAGGCTGAATAGGAGATCTGCATTTGGAGTAGGGGGAGGAGTAGTCCCCTGACCCTGAATAGGCCTGTGCCTGCCTGGTGAATGCTGGCTCCGCCCCCCTGTGGTGTGTCTGATGACCGAGCCCCCACCTGACAAAGGGGAGTAGAAGCACTGTACACAAAGTGCTCCAGTACCCCCAGAACCAGTTGAGACTGGTTCCCCAAGCCCTGTGCCAGGGCAGAACAAAGGGAAATGTGATATAAATATTGGGGCTGTGACCCCATGTTGGTGGTAGTCTTGGTGTGGACCTGGAATTGGTGGCCGGGAGGCTGCTGAACGGCCAGGCAGAACTGCCGTGGGACCCAGCTGTGGTTCTTGGGGGTCCCTTCGTGCTGGCCTGCCTGGCTGCGCCCTGCTGGGGTGTCCCCAGCACCAGGAACTTTTTCTTTATTATTCCTGCTTTGACTGTGCCCAGTGCTGGCCCTGGAGACTCTGGGGCTCAGCACAGGAGAAGCGCTTTCCTCAGCAAGGGAGAACCTGCCAGTGCTGCCTGCTCCCTGTTCAGTCTGCAGGCGGGAGACAGGCGAGGCGTTTTCTGCGTGGTGCCCCTTCCCTCCGTTGAGGAGAAAGCGGGGAACAAGTCGCTGTGCTGTGGTAGGCACCACCGAGGAGAGGCAGATCGCCGCAAAACCGGAAGTCAGGCGGGACTTGCCTGGTTGTAGGCGGGGCCGGCAGGTGAGACGACGCCGGAGCCTCCCGTGCTGCTGCTTCCTTAGGGAGGAAGTCAGGCTGCTGCAGCCTGGTCGTGGGCGGGGCTCCCGTGAGCTGGGGAGAGCCCCGCATGCTGCCCGCGAGTGAGGCCCACTAAGGACCAGAGAGGAACGGCAGTGCCAGGCCATCGGAGGCCGAGATCGGGCTGTTCGACCCCGCAGGAGTGAGTCCCCGGGATTAGGCTTCACCCAAGACACGGGTGAACGTGCTGGAAACCGGAGCTGGGGAGGAAGCTGCTCCGGAGGCCGGAAGTCAGGCGCAGCCTAAGCCTGGTTGTGGGCAGGACCAGGGAGGCGGGGGAGAGGAGCACCGGAGTCTGGCCCATCGGTGGCGAGACGACTGTCACTTGAAATCGCTCAGCCCCCAAAGAATGATGAGTGGGGCTGAGCTTCGTTGCAGTAAGCTCCGGTCGCCGTGAGGGCGGGAGCATCCTTTGTTTTGAGTCAAGGGAGAGGAGGGGGAGCAAGGGGACGGCTTCCCTCCCCCAGAGACTGCCCCAAGTCACTTCTTATGCTGCCCCGAGTTTGGGGCGAGAATTGGTGTACGCAGCTGCACCGCCAGATCGCGGGCAGCTGCTTGAAGAACCCATAAGTAGGCAGAGTCTTTGCCTTTGGAAACGGGGCATTGCGGGGTGAGCCCAGGACAGGGCCCCCGCCTGAGATTGTCGTGGTAATGGGGACCTACTGATGATGCGCAGTGATGGTGCATTGGTACCCAGATGTATTGGCATAAGATGTTACACGGTGCCATGTTGTGTTGTTGATGCCTAAATGTGGTTTCATAATATGGTTCATACCTAATGTGTGTTGCATAATGCGTTTATGCCTAATGTCATGCTATGATGTTTATGCCTAAGGTGTGGTGCTAAGAGCACCTTGGCCAGTAGCTACTGGTTATTTCTCTAAATGTACAATTGTGAGTTGTGATGGTTCTGACAGTGGCCCTATTGGCCCTGTCATGTATATAATCCCCTGTAAATTGCTACCTGGTGCCAGTTGGCACAGTGTATATGTCTGGTTATGATCTAATGTGTTTATGATAATACAAAGGCTATTTTTGATATAACCTTGTGTGGAGTTTCTTTTGTAGTGTGCCTAGTGTGTTGCTGCTGTGTGAGTGTGTTGTGCAAACGCTTTACACATTGCCTCTGGGATAAGCCTGACTGCTCGTGCCAAGCTACCAAGGGGGTGAGCAGGGGTTATCTTCAGCGTATAACTCCCTTGCCCTGACTAGAGTGGTGGTTTCTGCCTGGCTTAGGCGCATGCCCTAGCCAACCAGAAATCCCATTTGTAACAGTTCCTTAGCTGCTTTCAGACAATTAGTTTGCAACTAGATTTCAGAAACTCTTTATGTGTGCTATGGTTCATCAACATGTCTTTCTCATCATTGCAATGTCAAGTTCTTCAGCATTGCAAGGGTATTGATCATGGAGAGGTGAAACTGGATGGGTTGAGACTTACATACCAGTGTTTTCCAGTGGCAGCTAGGTGGACTATGACTTTATCTGAGGCCCATAAAGTGATCGACTCATATCTGTCAGATGGTCCTAGCTGCTACCTATACCCCTTCCTCTTAAAGAGGGTATGAGAAGGAGGAGGGAATAGAGTTGCCATTTATCTCAGTAAGAAGTGCAGCCAATTGTTTATATTTTGCTAACAGTTAGTAGGTGAAAGATAATATATGTGTCAAATTTTGTTTCTTTTGTAACATGGCAATTATCCCTCTTTTTTGCTCTGTCAATTGTTTAGAAATAATTTAGGTGACTGAAATATTGTTTAAATGTTTTTCATGTGTTTGCTGTTTTAGGTTTATATATCAAATGTCAAAAATACTAGATTTCACTATCTTTCCCAGATTTTTTTTACTGACATGGATATGTCAGGCACACACAACCTTAAGTTGGAATAATGTGAAAAATGAGCTGGGGCTGTCAGTGCTGGGCTGATCAGCCACGGTCAAAGACCCCAAATATTGACTAGTTAATTGAATTGGACTGCCAGTCTTCCAGAAGTGGCACACATATTTTTTTTTCACAACTTTCAGGCAAACACGTCGAATCACCTCCCTAGCTGTCGATTGAAGCCGGCTCCTGGTGCGCTTTGAAAGCTTGTCATTTGATAATAACAGGCTCTGTCTCTGCTTTTAACATATCTGCCGAGCTGTCTGTGATAGCCCAGTGTTTTGCCGGCACTGAGCTCAGGGGGTCAGAACTCATCCGCTGTAATGGCTGCTATGGTAGCTTTCGCGCTTTTAGAAACACCATGCCCGAGGGCGGATTTTTGCAGCTTTTTGATTTTAACATCCCCAGCCACAAAACCAGTCCCTGTTTTCAGAGTTCCGCATTTGAACTGTTATATGTAAGCAATATTGCTGATATACGAAGAACAATGCAGGCATTTATAGCTCGATTGGACGTATAAATCTGTAACATTAATACCACAAACTCTTTTCTAAGGTAATCATAATGATGTTTAGGCAGGGGATGTGAATCGAGGCCTAAGACAGGCAGTGACAACGTGTGAATTGAGTCTTAATCATATTTTGCTTAATTTACATAAAAAACACACAAAGGGTGATGGGAGGAATGCCTGCACAAAGTCTACCGACTGGCAATCGCTCGAGGTAGCATTCCAGTCCATCTTTCTTATTTGCCCATCATGCCACCGCAGATTAGATGCAAATCAGTCTTGGTCCTGCTCCAATAAGAACAGTCCCGCCTGAACTACTAAGCCATGTCCCATTTGGAACGGAAAACAAGCAACTTAAGACCGATTTCAGCCTATTTGTGGCTCTTCATTTGGGTGCAGCTTGGTTCCAGTGGACCAGTGAGCACAGGACCAAAGTATGGGTATACCCATGGCAACACAAAAGGTGATGGCTTAGTTTGCACATTGATTGTTTGCGTTACACAGTTGACTAATAAACTGTGACTTCAACATGCCACTGGAGAAGTGAACTGTATCTTCAATAGTGAGCAGTCTAGGCAGCCAGGGAACCACCGATTTGTACAGTTAAGGATTTTGAAGCAGTTGGAAAATAAGTGGCTTACTCAAATCACAATGGGGCAGATTTACAAGCCCCTTGCGACACTTTTGCGCCGCCGTTGCATCACTTTTTGTGATGCAGCGGCAGCGTAAACAATGTGCCACGTTGCAGCCCATTTACAACGTGACGCATCTAGGGAGACGCGTCAAATGTAAGCCCTGCGCCACATTATACCTGCATCAGGTATAATGTATGCAGGGTGGGCGTTCCCTCGCAGGAAATCCTTGTAGAAGTGACGCAGTGAAATCTACAAGATTTCACTGCACCACTTCTAGGACGCCACTGCGTCAAAACCCTACGCCTGCTTGGAGCAAGCGTAAGGAGTGACGCAGTGTATTGGGAATAGGCCTCCCCGTGCATTGCTGGAGTTGCGTCGTGCTTGCGACACGACTCCAGCAATGTGTGACTTTTGCACCAACAGGTGCATCAGAATTTCTGACAAATCTGTCAATCCTTGCGCCATGGTGCGCCGTATTGTAAATACGGTGCATCCATGGTGGCGCAAGGGTTTCGCAATGAGGTGCAGGGAAACTGACGCATCTGTACAGATGCGTCGGTTTCTTGTAAATCTGCCCCAATGTTTTCACAAACTGAAATACATTTGGACTTATCTCACTGCAGAGCAAAGTGTGGGAATTGCTAAGAAGCTGACTTAGTAAATACCTATTTTCTTAGGACCCTCGGTTTCTGATCTGCTCTCTCTGGGCAAACAATGAGGGACTAATTTACAATGTTTTGGCACAAGGCAGCGCCGTAAGGAATCTTGCTGTCCTGCGTCAAAAGAAAAGGGCAGGAATGCGCTGTATTGATGAGATACGGCACATTCCTGTCCTTTTCCCCTGCACTGATGCACAATGGGCTGCCATGCGCCAAAGCAGGCACCCTTGCACCATTGTTTTTATGCAGAATGGACACCTTCCTGCACATAAACAATCACAAGAGGTGTTTTCCTCTTTCTATGTGGGCTGCTTGCAGCCCACATAGAAAAAGGAAAAAAGAGGAGAAATAAAGGTATTTCTCATCGTTGTGCCTCCCCTACACCTCCCCTGGTGATACATTTATACATTGCTTATCCCAGGTTTACGAAACCTTGTAAATCTGGGAATACGTCAGATTCCATGAGTGTTGCGCAGGATCACCCACAGCAACAACAATGAAACACCCCTTTCACGCAGAGTACTGCATGAAAGGGGACCATATTTACAAAGCCATGAAAAGCCACACAGAGTGGCTTTGCGTGGCTTTGTTATTATGGGCCAAAACACTGCCCCATTGGAGCTTCAAAAAAAGTGATGCTCCAGTGGCGCAAGGGACCTCATAAATGAGGCCCTCAATTCCTACAAAAGACTATATAAGCAGACTGCCTGATGTCACATTCTAATCAAGCATATTCCAATTAGAATACCACACACCTTACTCTTTACTCATAATCATAAAAAATAAATGTTGCACCTGGCCCTCTCTGCAGGGCCATCCGCAAACTTTTTGCCTTTCCTTACACTTTTTTTTAATGAGTTAGTTTTTATTGGCCTAAGGAATCTATGCTCTTTCCGACTGCTAACCAGTGCTAAAGTGCTTGTGCTTACTCCCCAAAACATGGCTTGATTGGTTTACACTTGTTTGGCGTACTTAATTAACTTATAAGTGCTTTGTAGAGTGGTATACCATATACCGAGGGACTGTAAATTAAATGTTACCAGTGGGGCTGCAGGACTTATTATGCTTCTCACTTAAGTAGCACCTTAAACCATGTCCCAGGCCTGTCCCTGCAATCTGAATGCAGTTTTGAACTGCCATGTCGATTTGGCATAAGAACCCTTGCCAGGTCTAAAAATCCCCTTTTATTGCATATAAGTAACTCCTAAGGTAGGCCCTCGGTAGCCACAGGGCAAGATGCTGTGTAACTAAAATGTTGGACATATACTTTGAGTTTTACATGTTCTGGCAGAGAAAAACTCCTAAATTCATTTTTAACCACTGTGAGGCCTACCCCTCCCATAGGCTAACATTGGAGATTTCTTATTAGATTTAATAAGCTGTAATTTCCGTTTGGGAGCTGGTAGCTCTATCATGTTTGGTGTCTTTGGATTTGTAATGTGAAACCCTATTTAATAGTAAAGTCGTGTTCTTGATTACAATTTTGAAAATGCTACAAATGTACACAAAAAAAGTGATCACAAAAAAGTGATGGATGGAATGCTTGAATTAATCTTAGCCACTGATAATTACTCGGGCCAAATCCCAATCCATCATTATTTTGCCCACCATGTCATCTCAGTTTGGACCCAGCTATATGCAAATCAGTCTTGACCCTGGTACAGTCAGAACAGTCCAGCCTGAATTGCTATGCCAGGTCCTCCCTGATCCGGAACACAAGCAACCCAGGACCGGGTTCTGCATTTGCCACTTTTAGAAAGGTGGCATTTTCCTGCCCTTAGCCCTTTTGTGCCTGTAGTCTGTCTTGGGTCACATGGCCGGGTATACCTGACAGTTGGACCTTGTAAATTCCTCCCAGACAGTCACACAACAGAGGGATTAGGTGTGCCTGAATGGGCCATCTGCTGGTAGGATGGGGGGCGGAGCTGAGCACAGCCCCACTTGCAACTGAATAGATAGTGCTCTGCCATCATCCATATGACCTAGCACCTCCACATTGTCTCTGCAGCCAGCTTGAAGCCAGGGCAGGGGAGTCAGGAAATTCCATGCAGTTCAAAGCCACTGTCTATAATTTTTTCCCAGTTTCAAGAAGGAGGGCGCCAGGTTATGAAAATAGGGCCTTAGACACCAACTCTCCAGTACTCTTCTTGAACTGTAGATATACTGCCAGGAAGAAGCTCTGCTGTGTTGCTGAAAGGACTGCCACTCTGCTGGACTAATGACCTGCTGCTGCCTTGCTGAATTGCTGCCTTTCTGCCCTGCTGCCCTCTTCCCTGGGGAAGAAGAATTGAACTGGTATCTTGAACCCAGACCCACCAGAGTGACTCCAAAGGGCTAGTTTGCTGGCTTCCTGATCTGAGCCTCAGGGACACAAAAGGCTCCCACCATCTTGAAACTGCAGATGGACCCAGCCTAACTGAGTCCAGGACCCCTACGTGGTGCCCCACCAGTCCTGGCCCATTGGTTGTGGCGCTAAAGGTGCCCAGATGGCCAAATCCCAAAATTGAGGAATTAGAAATTTTTGGGACTAAAACTGCTCTGAGAACCAGGACCAAACTGATCATCTATATGCCCGAGATGCACCGCCGGTCGGTTTGACTTCACGGCTTCTCCCACTATGTTCTTCTCCACAGCAGCAAATCCCCTTCAGCGGTCCTTCGCCAAAGGGTATCCGCCTTGTGGAACTGTCTTCGGATAAAGCCCTCTGCCTTGTACCACTGAAGATTTTCAACTTGCTTCAGAGACTAAGTTCGAACGTAGAAATTTTCACAGTGGCTTTGCCCCACATCTATCCGATGATAAAGCTCCCTCCTCGGACACCTCCTGCAGCCTATCCCCACTGAACTTTACCTTCTCAGAAAACTTTTTCTCAGAATTTCTTCTAAGTCCAAAGGTAAGTGCTGACCGGGCCCAATCCACTTCTTGTATTCCAAGCACGCTATATCACAGTCGGCCATACATTTCAAATTTGACCTGGTCTCATGTGACTAGATGTCCACGGTTGGCACTTTGATGTATTTTAGGCGCTAGATTTTTACAACAAACGTTAACAATTCTTAACTCCGGTTCTACTAATTGGATTTTTGTTGTTTTAGTGTCAAATAATGTAATAAAATGTACTCTATTTTTCTAAGTTGGTGTGGCATTTTTCTTGTGTTGTATTTTCACTTTATTAATGTTTTTGTGCTGAATAAATACTTTACACATAGCCTCTAAGTTGAGCCTGGCTTCTTTTGAGCCAAACTACTTAGGGTTAAGCACAGGTTAATTTAGTGACTTTTTGTGGTTCACCCTGCAAGGGATTGATGCTGTTGCTTGACCGGGGCTCACAGCCTAGTCAACCAACAACCCAATTTCGCACAAGAAATAAGTTATTATATATTTTTTTAAAGATTAGAGGGAAAAAGAAGGATAGAGAGAAACAAAAGGAGTACGGGAAGGAGGGAAAATGGGACATACAAGACATAGCTGTTGTTAGAAATGGGATTTTTGGTAGGCTAGGGCATGTGCCAAAGCCAGGCAGAAACCACCACTCTAGTCAGGATAAGGGAGTTACACTCTAAAATAACCCCTGCTCACCCCCTTGGTAGCTTGGCACGAGCAGTCAGGCTTATCTTAGAGGCAGTGTGTAAAGCATTTGCACATAACCAACAGTAATATAATGTAAGCACTACAAAAGGACACCACACCAGTTTAGAAAAATAACCAATATTTTTATATACTCAAGATGAGAACAAATACGATAAAAATCCACAATACAGTACTTTAAAAGTGATTACGTTTGCAAGATAACTTCTTCTTTGTAGGAATAGTTCAAAAACAAAGTTCGTACGAGTCGGTAGCTCCGTCCGAGTCTACCGCGATGCTGAAAACCACAGAATCTAACAGTTCCAGCTGACCGCGTCGATACGGGCCAGCAGAGTCGTGAACAGACTCAGTCACAGTACCTTTTCTCGTTGTGGCGGGCACGGAGTGTGCGAGCCGGTCGGCGTACGTCGTGGTTGCGGTGCAAGATGGAAGCGGTGCAGGGCGCGGTGTCCTCTCGATACGGTGCAGGCAGCGGCTCTGTGACAATCGTGCAGACGGAGTCGGTGAGTCCAAGGCATGCGGGGCAGGGCGAGACGGTGCTCGATGCGGTGCTGGCAGGTTGCGATGCAGGTGACCAAGCCGGAGTGCGGGAGCTGGCGTCGGACAGCGGTGCGAGTCGGAGCGGTGCGTCGCGAAGCGTGCGAGCGGTGCCCCAACTGCGATGCGGTCCCGATTGTTGAGCCAGTTGCAGCGACGGCGTCGGTCTGGTCCGGCTGGCACAGTGAAGCGATGCGAGGCGAACTGCGGTGCCCACAGGTCACGGTGCAAGCAGCGGCTCGGTGGCGATGGTGTCGGACGTCGTCGGTGAGACCAGGGTTGCGGTGCGAGATGCGGACGGTGCGGTCTGCGGTGCAAACAGGACACCGGGCCAGCGATGGAGTCGGTTGATGGGGTCGGTTGCGGTTCCCTTTCCTCTGTGGCAACTGAAACAGCGGTTCCAGAAGCGGTACCCAGAGGGTGGTGAAGTCTTTGCAGTCCCTGAGACTTCTTAACAGGAGGCCAGCTCGGTTTCAGGCCCTTGGAGATTCTCAGCACAAGTAATAGAAAGTTCAGTCCAGTCCTTTCACTGCCCAAGGCAGAAGCAGCAACTGCAGGCCAACCCAACAAGGCAATAACTCAGCAAAGGGGCAGTTCTCCTCCTAGCAGCTCTCCAGCTCTTCTTCTTGGCAGGTTCCTTGATTCCAGCGAGATCTAATCTTCTGGGGTTTGGGTCCCCCTTTTATCCTCAATTTCTCTTTGTCCTCTGAAGGCAGAGAGGCCTTTGCCTAGTCCAAACCAGTTCTGGTCAGTCCTGGAGCACTTTGTTGACAAGTCTCCTTCTTTCCTTTCACAGTGCAGGCCAGGGACATCAGACGCACCACAGGAGGTGGAGCCAGCATTGTGGAGGGAAGGCCCAGCCCTATTCAGGTCCCAGGTGCATCTCCTCCCACCCATCTACATGTAGATCTTGCTATTCAGCCCTGTGCTGACTCACCCTGTCTCCTGGCATCCCCCAGCCCCTGTCACTCACACTCCAGACAAGGAATACACAACCTAGCAGAGGCAGGCTTGGATGGTTCGACAAGAAAATACCCACTTTCTAAAAGTGGTATTTTCGAACACAGAATGTTAAAACCAACTTCACTAAAAGATGCATTTTATCATTCTGAGTCCAGGCATACTAAACTCGAATTTCTACCATGTTCCCTGGGTCAGTTAGGATTATAAGCTGTAATAATCAGAACTGCCCATTCTGGCCTATGGGGAACAGGTAGCCTTGCAATAGTGAAAAACGAAATAGGCTGTAATTCACCATCAGGACATGCCACACACACCAGGGCATGTCCTACCTTTCACATACAATGCACCCTGCCCACAGGGGTACCTTGGGCCTACCTTAGGGGTGACTAACATGTAGAAAAGGGAAGGTTTAGGGACTTACAAGTGTGTGCACTTGCCAAGTCGACATGGCAGCCCCAGGCTGCGCACAGGCTCTGCGATGGCAGGCCAGAGTTACACTTTACGGGCTGTTTGCGTGGGTGGCACAATCCAGTGCTGCAGCCCACCAACAGCATTTGATCTATCGGCCCTGGCACTCGCAGTACACTTTACTAGGGACTGACACATAGATCAAATAGGCCAATCATGGAAATACCAATCCATAACACATTTTATACAGGAGCACTTGCACTTTCCCACTGGACAGCAGTGAGGAAAGTGCGCAGAATCATTACACCAGCAAAAACAGAGTCAAAACCAGGAGGTCAGAAAGCAAAAAGTCAGGGGAAACACGCCAAAAGATGCCAAGTCTAACAGCTGTATACAACAGCACACTCCCTTTCCTTAAATGAAGTAACGCAGACCAAAGATTGTACAGGTGTTGCCAGGAATGAAGACTGAGCAACCTACAACTATAGATTTATGGGGGAATTTGAAATCAGGAATTATTTCACCTAATCCTTCAAATACATAGATACTCAACAAAATCTTCTTTTCCTACTTAACACGCACTTACATTCCTGATCGTTCTCTCCCACAATGTGCTTGATAACAAAATCATCCCACTTCTGAATCTCAACATTTTGGACACGTTCACTGCTCTATTTAGATCAGGGCTGGCTTTAGCGCTGGTGGCGCCCGGTACGGCGATGTATCTTGGTGCCCCCTGATTACCACCTCCGTCACGGATTCCCTCACTACCACCCTTTAACAGTGCCCCACAAGTCTCCATAACCACTCTCTCTCAGATGCATTTAATTAGTTTTATAGCGTCACTCATAACAGTGAAGGGTGTCAGAGCATTTTACATCACACCCACTTTACAGGGAGACAATCAATCATGCGTGTGTAAATCAGTGTGTAGGAAATGTTACATAAGACAGAGGACTACAAGGTGTAGGAGTCACATGTCATCCATACTCTCAAACGGTATAGTATAAGTGTGCTTAACACAAACTCTGAATTTAAAACGTAACGCCATGGTTGAGGATTGATTTCCAACAAAATAAACCCTTTTTTCAACATTAGGATAATGAAAAACTGTGGAAAAAACCCATAACGTGACCTGAAGAACACGCCATCCAAAAAGAAATAATGTCTACAGACTTTTAGACCAGACTCCACAGGAGGGCAGCCTTGAATTCTACTAAACATACAAGGATGCATTCAGGCCAAGCATGGGCCAAATGCTAGGGTGTGCTTCAGTCCCCCACATTGTTCGGGACATCATTGGGTAAACCGTGCTCCACCTCCCCATTGGTGGCGGGGTGTGGTGCTTCCCACAATAGATACTTCAGCTGTTTTGAGGAATTGGGATGGGATGGGTTGGTATGTGGTTCATGTTTATGTTAGTTTTGTTAGTACACACAAACGCTGCAAAGGTCGAGGGTCCCTGGAGCAGAGCTCCCCGTGCTGTCCCATAATGACTATCTCTTCCCCCTCCCCTAGAACAATGATGGCCCAACCTACTGCATGTACCTCTGGTCAGCTATATATAGTTAGTTGGAATACCCGGGTATGCTTGATAAGATCAAGCATGGTGCAGTGCTCCGGCAGGTCAAGCATATAGGCACGGACATTCTCTTACTGCAAGAGACACATATGCTGGGCACTAAGACCCCTTGCCTAGCCTGGTATGGGTATGTACATACATTCCATGTGGGATTTTCGTGGGGCTCCCGGGGAGTGGCCATTCTGATACACCGCAGGACCTCATTCACGCTGGTGCAAAAGTGGGCAGACATGCATGGTAGATACATATTCGTGCACGGGATCATAGCCGGGGAACATATAGTACTCTGCAGCATCTATGTCCCCCTGCCCCTGGGTCAGAGTTTCATAGACCATTTAGTGGAAATTTGAGGCTCTCTGCCCGTTGGACTTGCAGTGGTTGGTGGAGATTTGAATGATGTAATGTGCCCAGACATAGACAGATGGCGAGCTTCTGACACTACAGCCAGTCTATATTAAAGACCCTGACTGATATGGTTGGGTGGGTGGATACTTTGAGGACACACTATCCTACTGATGCTGGCTACACCTTTTATTCCCACACCCACTCATCTTACTCCAGAATAGACTACATATTCATCCCTTGGTCCTTCGTGCACAGAGTACCGATGGCCATGATCCTCCCCAGGGGTCTATCGGACCATTCCCCTGTGGCTGTTCAACTCTTTATTGGCCCGCGTCGATCCTCATTTAGATGGCAGCTTTCAGTGTGGCACCTGCAGAACCAGTTGTATCGCACACATATCTGCAACGCGCTCCTGGAGTATGTCTCCCATAACGAGACAACGGCGTCTTCCGCTTGTATATTGTGGGAAGCCATGAAGCCCACGATTTGGGGGGTGGACATCAGTCACTGCGTGGCTGAACGCAAACGACGAAGACAGTCGCTAATTCATATAGAAGTATGCATTATGGCACTGGAGCGCCACGCGCGGGATAGAGATGGAGCCACATCACGTCGGCAGTTACGCTTGCTGCAGCAACAATACCAAAGTAGGCTGATGTACGAGGCACTTGGGGCATGGCTCGCGACACAGAGTAGAATTTACCAATGAGGCAATAAGCCTGGGAGACTCCTCTACCGGTTATGCCAACAGGCACAGACACATACCCCACTTCTGGGAATTCAGGACCCTGACAATGTACTGGTGACAGACCCCGGGGTGCTTGCTGGGAGCTTTGCCACCTACTACCAGTCACTATATAAACCACATGAGGTCCTATATGCTTCCACCATTGAGCGCTTTTTCGATAACATTCCGTCAAAGACCCTCTCTGAGGAAGCCCGGGAGTCACTAGAAGCCCCTCTTTCATTGGAGGAATTGACCGCCGCATTGACTGATCTACGCACCGGGAAAGCGCAGGGCCCCAACAGCTTCTCAAGTGAATTTTATAAAGCATATATGGCTCAACTAGGCCCATTCTACTTAGCTGCCGTACAAGAAGCAGCCCAAACTACGTGCATGCTCCCAGATTGGCGGCCTGCTGAAATTGTTGTGTTTCAGAAACCAGGTCGGCCTCCGGAACTCCATGCCTCTTACCGGCCAATCTCCCTTCTCAACGTGGAGACAAAGCTCCTCGCCAAAGCGTTTGCCTCTAGACTCCTGGCTCATCTCCCTTACCTGATCCACCCAGGTGGGATTTATGCCTCAGCGTGCCACAGGGCACAACATACGTCATGTCCACAATGCAATAGCAGCCGTGGATCACCTACATCGTCCAGCGGCTCTACTTCTGGCCGACATTGACAGAGCGTTTGACTCTGTTAGTTGGACCTATTTGTTTATCCTCCTGAAATGATTAAATTTCGGCCCTTGATTCTTATCATACATCTGAATGTTATACCACGGATTGAGAGCATCTGTACGTATATCAGGCAGCGTATCTCCACCCTTTCCTATTGGCCGGGGCACCAGGCAAGGCTGCCCACTATCTCCATTACTATTTGCATTGGCCATTGAGCCGCTTGTGACTTGGGTTCGTTTGAATGCCCAGATTCGGGGCTTTGAGTGGTCGGCTGAAATCTCAGATCGAATAGCCCTATATGCAGACAACGTCCTTTTCTTTTTGACGGATCCCCATAGGCCAGGCCCTTGAATCCTTCAAATCATGCAGGTATTCGGCGAGATGTCTGGTCTTTTTATGAACGTAAATAAGTCTACTCTATGGCCACTGAGGGGGTCTCTCGGAGAATACAAATGGGCTTCTGACCTTTCCCTGACTAAAGACAGTAGGAAATATCTCGGAGTTTATATAGCGGATACACAGGAGGTTTCCCGAGTGCGTAATATAGACACGGCTCTCACCAAGGTTAAATCCAAGCTCAAATCATGGTCGGGCCTGCCACTCTCCCTGTGTGGCCACTCGGAAATCTACAAAATGATATCCCTCCTACGGCTGTTAGATCAGCTTCAAAATCACCCGTATCCCATTCCACAGAAGTGTTTTATACAGATCAACTCTATGCTGGGTGGGTTTCTATGGGGGGGTGGGGCGGTCAGACTGGCTCTACGCACCTGCTTTCTTTCCACACACTGTGGGGGCATTGCCGCTGCTGATATCCAGTCTTGTGATGCAGCCTCACACCTCCAAGTATTAAATGACTGGTGGTACGGCTCTAGGGACGAACCTGCGTATGCTGTTGAGAGATGGCTGCTGGGGGACCCCTCGCTATATAAATACCTATATGATCACCCGAACATACAGGCTCTCCCCCCAGCCACTAAAGTAGTATTGATGACATGGTGTTAGTCCCTTCGTCATATAGGCTGGCAAAATCGACTCACCCGGGAGGCCCCGCTATGGTGTAACAGACTCCTCCCCCAACTACAGCATCTACATGGTTTTCAAGGATGGGACCGGATCCGGATATCGTCCCTGGGGGATGTTCTTCAAGGCTGTGCCCTCAAATCCTTCCTAGAATTACAGGAAGAATTCTCCATGCCCTGCACCCTATTCTATAAATACTTACAATTCTGTCACGCACTAACATCATATCTTAAAAAGCTTACGACCCTCCCCAAATTTAGCCCACTAGAAGGAAAGCTCCTTATGGGGGACCTAGGGGAACATAACATTTCCAAAATATACCAGACGTTAGTTACCCATAGTGCCCTCACACTGGAGACACTCAGAGAGACTTCGCAGTCAGATGTAGGTCCCATCGACAATGATGATTGGAGGGAGGCTTTAGAATCCCCTCAGGGGCAGCAGTTTCCTAACGCTTGTGCTTGATTCAGTTTAAATATCTGCACACAACGTACTACACATGCTTAAGGCTTTGGAAGGTGGGGCTCATAGCCTCCTCAGATGCTTACGCTGGGGTGGCGAAGAAGCCACCTTCCTACATACATTATGGACTTGACCTGCCCTAGACAGGTTCTGGAAAGGAGTATTCAGGAGCCTGGCTGAGGTACTGGGTTGGAACCTTCACAGCTCACCACGGCTTGCATTATTACACATCTCAGAGGATATAGGTGGGAACAGGTATAAGTGCCATTTGTAATTCCTTGGACTTACCCTTACCAAACGGGACATAGCCCGCAATTGGAAAGCAGGATCCCCACCCCTGTTGGGCGTTTAGAAAAGAGGGATGGATTTCTGTATGGGGTTGGAGGAGCCAGTGTTTCGGGCTAGGGGCTTCCCCCAAAAACACACACGCATCTGGAAGCACTGGGCCGAATACCGAGGCATTGTCCTGGCCCCACCGTCAATAAGATCTGCATTATTAGACTCAGAGGTACTGCTTTATGGCTAAAAATCAGACAATATCCACCACCAATAGGTTGACGACAAAGATTATCAGTTGGGGCCGCGACAAAGGGACACAGACAGCTTTCTGGGGTATGGGCCCTTTTTATTTATTTTCTTTGCAGCTTGTTTATTGTTTATTGTTCAACCACAAATACTATACAGCTTAATTATGCCAATTGTGCATCTCTGCATGGGCGTATATATTATGGCTCATGGAGCACGATGATTGCAAAAAACAATAAAATATGTTATAAAAAAAAAAAGAAAAAACCATAACGCTCTAATCTATATCTTTCAGTCTCCCTGTAGTTCTTTAATGACAGTTAATAGTTCACTGTTCTATATTAGGATTTTAACTTATAAACTGCAAGTAACAAAAGGAAGTCTCTGACAAAAGCAATAAACATTATATTAACTTTGTGATCTGCAGGGTACATGTTCTTCTCAGCAGGCATATTAACCCTCTGTGCTACCTTACGATGAATCAAAACTTACAAAAGTCAAAATGTCCACTAGACAAAACTCAGATCTCTCTCCAGGAAGAACATTAATCATCTTGACAATTTTATTGCTGCTTGAAAATTGCTGGAGGCCAGGAATGTGGCAACAGGTGCTTTTAAAACCATAATATACTTGCAAACAGGCGCCCCCACCCGAGGTCAGCACTGGGTGCTGTGGCACCTGTCGCACCGCCCTAGAGCCGGCCCTGATTTAGATGCCAAATCCTAGAGTCTTATATTTTTTATTGCATTTAAAATAAAAGTATCATTTTCCTGGGTGTGTAGAACATTTGGAGAAACCTCCTTGTAATCTCAGATGCCTTATTCTCACAAGAGCACCCAACTCAACCCTTGGGATTTGGAACGCATTTCTCTTGTCAAACACTCTTTTCCTGCAGTCTTTCTCATCTTCCTAGTCCTCCAGTCCTTTCACTCCCTACATCCCCCCTCATTCTATTCCTTCTCCCTTTCACCCATGAGGAAATCTACAGAATTCAATGTTCTCTCCTAAATAGTTTAAAGAGTCATCTTCCTGTTGTTCAATGCAGTGTCAGCCTTTACTACTGCTGCATTTGAGCCAATGTTTGCCGGTGGGGGTGGGCACCAGCGCTTATTTTTGGGGAACGGCACTTATTTTTCAATATGAGATATTCACTGAGTGCAGGAGAAGAAAACACACAAATGGGAAAGACGGAGGAAGAAAAAGACAGCAAAACCATCACAGACAGAAAGCAGGAACCTGCAAGACTGAGAAAAAGAGATATGGAGTGTCTGGATGTGGATTAAAGACTACTGGCCATGGTATTCAGCACAAAGATGTTTAATTGCTCCAGCCCATGGCTTTTGAGCACAACTTCGGGCACTGACACTCCTCCTTTGAAAAAATTAAGCCTTTATACATCCAATTTATTCATCACATGCTCACTCATACACTTGATGCAGTCCCTTGCTCTTTTTTGTTCTCCTTCACAACCTTATTAAGTCTTTCTACCATTCTGTTGGCCTTTGGGTAGTATATCAAATGTTTCTTATGTTGTTTTACTCTCTCTTTCAACAAATCTTCCATTTTCTTTGATACTAGCAACGAACTGAACCCCGTTCTCTGATAGACTCATGTTTAGAAATCCTTCTCTTCTGAATACTTCCATGAGGAAAGTTAAAACATATCTTATCTCTATATTACTGATAATTGCGATTTCAGGACATCCAGAATACATATCAACCAGCACAATAATATACTCCACCACATCAGGGGAATACACTGGACCAGTGATATCAAGTATAAGCTCTGCTTTGCCGAATTTATGCAAAATGCCCAAAATATTCTGCCAAATTCCACTTTATTATGTGAAATGCTGATCCCTCATTTTTCACAAGTTTGTTTAGTGTGAAATGCATTTGCGAGGATACATTTCAAACATTTGATTTGTTCTCATTGTACCTGTGCTCTTGCAATTGGATGTTTACCAAAATAAAATCTCAATTATGCAACATGGCATAATGGTGTAAACTTTGGCATTTCACAGCTGCATATGCCAGCACAAAAAAAATCACCTGGGCTTAATCAAGGTCAATATCCTCCCTCTCCCCCTTCAGCAGTCTCCTCATCAGTATAGGCTGAACCTTACATTGAAGAGTTCTCTCACTTTCTACACACTCAAAATATCACTTTTCTCTCTACCAAAACATCAATCCCTGGTCACCAGTGTACATCTCTCAATATCTCTTTCATTTTGCAGATTCCCAATGGCTCTCATGCTCACTGTTCCCCCAAACTGTTTCTTAAACCCTCTGGAGCAGGGGTCTCCAACCTTTTCTATCATAAGAGCTACTTATGTTAAATGAAACTCATCAAGAGCTACTAACATTATTAGTGTTGCAATAGTGACCACATCAGATATGATTACATTAGTGGCCCCCATATGCAAGATTACTACCAGCCATCACCTCAGTTCATCAGGTACAGTTGCCAGCAGAAGTATATAAAACGCTTTGTCAATATGGATTGCCTCTACATGGGTAATACATAACAGCAATAGCTCAAAGCCTCTGGCACCAAAGTAATAATGCTTGCAAGACGTTTTCCCAATGCTACGTGATCTATTACACAAATATCAACCTTAAATATATTTTGGAAACTCACCCATTTTTCTTCAAATATATGCCTATGCATTCTGAAAATAAGCACATTTTCGTCTCGACTATATACTCTAAATTTTGGTACACGTATATTAATTCAACTAATTAAAAGCTTTTAATTTAGTAGCATGGGCTGCACACAGGTGACCTCCTTGCAGATACCTGGAGAGGTACCAGTAACTCGTGAGCTACTTGTTGGAGAAGGCTGCGCTGGAGGGACCAGTCTTATTCCTTGTAAAATCAACCCCTCCTTTTCTGAAAGCTCATCTTTGACCCCCTAGAATCTTTTACAATCCTCGCTGCAGGACTCCTTTTCTGTCTATCCTCCTCTTATCATCTTTTTAAGCTTTTGTAGAATCTCATCCTTTCCTGCCTTCTTCATTCACATCTTCCTTTATTACACCTCTGGTGTCCTCACACACCATGTAAAAGTCTTCCAAATTGTTACTTTCATCTTAATCTAATTTAGCCTCTTTGCCTCTGCCACTGCAGTGCTCACCAACCTTGATAAGCAATCCACAGGCCAGTTCTTTGCTCCTGGAATGTACACTACCTCTAAGTCAAATTCCTGAAGAGCCACCACTCACTTGTGGATCCAACTTGACACGGTATTCATACCCTATTTTGAAAACACCTCCTTCAAATGTTGTGGTCAGTTTTAGTCTTGAATGCATTTCACCACACAAACCTTCCTCACTTTTTGAACACCCGAAAGACCGCCAGTGCCTCCATTTCTGTAAGTGAATGATTGATCACACTGACCCTTAGGCTTCTCGAAATGAACATTTTTGTTCTCTCAGTCTTGCTCTCTCCTTGCAGCAACACAGCTCCTAAAGCTTTTGTAATCACACATTTTCCATTGTTTCAAAGTTCTGTAACCTGGGAGCCGTTGCTAATAGTAGAAAATTGGGTTACTGGTTGAGGGGGATGAAATCCTACTCAAGCAGCAACCACAATTCCTGTCACAGTAAAGTCACAAGCAAACCCCAAATTAACCTGTGCTTAACCCTCTCATAGCTTGGAACAAAGCAGTCAGGCTTAACTTAGAGGCAATGTGTAAAGTATTTATGCAGCACTTCAAGCAGTAACAGAGAGAAAACACAACACAAGAAAAATCGCACACCAATTCAGAAAAGTAGAGCAAAATTGAATACGTTATTTGACAGCAAAAGGACAAAAGTCCAATCAGTAGAAGTGGTAATATGCAATTTCAAAGATTTAAGATAAGTATAGCGCCCAAAATCACAAAGCGCCACTCATGGTATCTGGTCGAGTGAGACCGAATAAAAGTCTCAAGTTCAAGCCGTCCTCGATGGAGTATTGGCCGGATACAGGGACCAGGTTAGTCCCGCTGAAAAGGTTGCCTTCTGAAGTCCAGTGCGAAGGGTTCTATTTGTAGTGGAGGAGGCCGCGAGGAGCAAAGAGAGCATTGAGTATGGCCGTCACTGTAAAACAAGGAGCAGGCCGGGCATTGCGGATGGTCGTCGCTGTAGCACCAAGATCTTGTCTGGCGTCGCGGACAGTCGTTGCTGGAGATTCACATTGGTGGTCACCGCAGGCCATCAATGCTGTGGCGTGAAGTGCAGATCTCGTGTTGACAGTCATTGCTGGCGGTCGCTGTAGCATGAAGAGTCAGGTTCTTCGGAGCTTCGCATTGGTGGTTGGCGCAGGCGCCAAGATCTTGGCAGTAACTGGTCCGTTCGCAGTCATGAACAGCTCAGAACTTCAGAAATTCTCCTTTTCTTCAAGGAGGTGTGTAGTATTGTGTAATTTACTTTTATTTAATGTGTATTCCTAAACAGCACCATGGTGATGGAACCTGGTGCTAGAGAATGTTGGGAGTTGGGATCAGTTGATCAGACTGAGGTTGGCTGGATGGATGAGACTTTACTGCTGGATTAAATCTTCTTCTTCATCTATGCTGGACTCCTCTTTATTTGAATAATTGACTATTTTACACTGGCGATGAGCGAGGCTCTACGACCCCAGCGTCGAGAGATGTTAGACAACCGCTTCGCTTCAAGGACTTCATCCTGGCTTAGAGATGTACATTAGAAGTTTTGTTTTAATTCTTTTCTTTTATCTCATGTATTTACATATTCAAGTGTTTCTCTTTCTCACCTGTTTGTGTATCATTGTATCTTGCTTGGATTTTATAAAGGGGGAAGGTGTGTAGTATTGTGTAATTTACTTTTATTTAATGTGTATTCCTTTCATTTGTTTTCCTAATCTTCTACTATGCAGAACGTCACAGCACCTCCATGTTTTCTGACTTCTCCTGGAGATCCTCTTATTCATGGCAGAAATGGAAGAAGGTGTTTGAGCGGTATGCTAAGGTTTGTGGTACTAATCTTAGTGCTGAAAGGTAAACTGCTCTTCTTTTACATTGTCTAGGACCAGAAGGGCAAGAAGTTTTCGATCATCTACCTGAGGTTGTAGATGACACTTCAAATGAGTTTGAAATTTGTATGTTAAAACTCGAAAGACATTACCTACCTAAGGTAAGCACCATTTTAGAGCGATACCATTTTGGACGTAGGACACAAAAGGAAGGAGAATCTGTCGAGAATTATGTTACTGTCTTAAGGAAACTAGGTGCTTCTTGCAAGTTTGGCGCATTAATTGAAGAAAGAATAAGAGACCAGTTCATGTTGGGCTGTAATGTTGAAAAGGTGAGAGATGATCTTTGGCAGAAGGATGATCCCTCTCTAGATGAGGTTCTCATTACAGCCAAACAAATTGAGCACTCACTGAAATGTGTTGAAGTCATTACAAAGCATGAATCAAAGGGAGATGTAGTTCAATCTGTAAAGAATTTCTCTAGAGAAAAGAATCAAGAAAACTAACTATGTTAAACCTGAAAAAAAGAATAGTTTTACTCCTAAGTGCTTTAGATGTGGGAAGATTGGTCATCTGGCTAATGACAAAAAGTGCCCTGCATTAAAATCTATGTGTTCGAATTGTAAGAAAATAGGACATTATACTGCAGTTTGTAAAGCCAAAATGTACAAAGGGAAGGTTAATGTGATTTCTCAAGAAGTTTATAGTGAAGGTGAAGAAAATACTGATGTTGATTGTGGGCAAATTATTTCCCAAGTTACATCTACTAATAAGAAGGGTCCTTTGGATGAAGTTAGTGTTGAGGGGTATAAGACCAGGGTGCTATTTGATTCAGGGGCAAACATTACTATTGTTTCTAAAGAATTTTATTTACACTCCCTCAAAGACAAAATCAAGATTTTGAAACCTGACATCAAACCATGTGCTTATGGTGGAGAGCCTATAAACACAAATGATGCCACACAAAGGGTCCAGGACCTGAGAGGCACCTCTTGGGGATCAGGAACTCCCTCCAGCTGAGGCCATCAGGGCTCAGGCAGGTCCAGTTGCAGGTCCAGCCAGGTCCAGTGCAGCAGGGCAGCTGGCCAGTTGCAGGGAGCCCTCTGGAGCTTTTTGTTTCCCTGTATCTCAGAATAGGAGGTCAGTCAGCTGACAGTTGCAGGAGCATAAATGTGATACTGAGCAACTGTTCTTCCATGTTGTGTCTTCGCCATGGTTTCATGAGCCATGCAGCTATACAAACCCTGGCTTCTGCACGCATGCCAGATGAGGGGTGGGTAAAGTCAGAGAACTGTTTATGCTTGTTAGCTTCCCCTTTGTTTTCAAGAACTGAAGGAACACATAGATAAGAAAGAACAATAACAGTAGATGTTGAAGCTGCACCTGTCCCTACACCTTGAGAATGCTTTGCCAAGATTCCTGTTTACCCCAGAGGTTAGATCTGGATATTCCATGTCATAACAGGTTTTCACTGCTGGAAGAACTAAATGAGCTGGATTGACAATCCCTGGGCCCAGATGAGGCGTCTGCCACCACCAAAAGGCCGGTCTTGCGATCTCCCACTGGTTATATGAATCCAGCTGACTCAACCACCAATGTACTCTCTTGGAGCCTTGCCTGCTTGATGTCTAAGCTGTTGTGCTCAGGCTGGTGCCAATTTTTAGACTCCTTTGACTTGTGTTTTTTCCAGGAGACATGGGCTTTGACTCCACAGTTTTACCCAGGGTTTCTTTGCTTTGATTTAACTGCATTAACCTCAGGGAAAGGGCGGCAATCAGGGGGATTGGCAACCTGGATCAAATTCACTCTTCAATGTGTGTCTAAAGCTATTGACCTTAGTTTGCATGATGTCCTGTGTGTATTTTTGCTGTCCCAATTGGGAGCCTCCTTGTGTGTATATAATGTTTACTGTAGGTCTGGGGGCATTAAAGAGTAATTATTCATTATTGATCTAATTAATGCCCACTTGGTGACCCTTACTGTAGATTGTTTTAAAATAGTGGCGGGTGACTTCAACTTTGAGCTGTTGAACATTGAGTATGGGAACCTGACTGGGGAGGAGAATATAATTTGGTGGATCCCAGCACTGACACTTCCACCTATTAAGAAGTAGTCAGCATCAGTACTTCAGTTAAATGCCTTCACATTGAACAATGGTATTAGAGCATGCAATGGGAGATCATTATTCGACAAGGAGGGGAGGAACACATTTAACCGCCAGAAAGGACCAGCCTTATAGACTACATCCTGCTTGATCTTTGATTGTGGCCTTTGATGATTGGCATGACCATGGCATCCCATTATGATAGTGATCACAATGCTATGAGCCTTACCTGGAGACCACTTAGACCCAGTAACCCTAGCTCCTCTATGGAACCTCTCGACAGAAGGTTCATAGTTTCAAGCAATCACCATAGGTTAAAAAGGAGCTCTGTAGCTAACACCACAGCGATTTTAAGTCAGGTCTATGAGCTGGCTGCCTCATAGTTTAGAGGTGATCCAGGAAGAGGGTCGGAATTTGTTGTATACAGGCACCTTGGGGAAAATTAGTGAGATTCATAATGCCATGTTTTCCTCCCTCGGGAATCTGTTCTTGGCTGGATGTCGGGCTTTGCGCAAGAGAGAGAAAAAGGCCCCCTGGTATCCCAACTCTTGCAGATCTGCGAAGCAAGCCCTCTCCGCTGCTATTAAAGGTGAGAGCAGGAGCTTGATACAAGCAGCCAGGTACAGTTATAAAGCCATTATAAATTAGGCCAAGAGGAACTGGGTGTTTGCCAACTGGAGGACCATGTTAAATGCTGTTAATAGGGATGATCAGCATTCCTTTTGGAGATTATTAGCAAACTGTCACCCCACTACTAACACACTTACTGATAGCAACATATCTCCATCGGCATGGGAAGACCATTTTTCAATACTTTACTCTACTGACACTAGTATAGATTACCCTTTGTGTGAGGATAGTGGTACACCTTTGACTAATGGGCTCATCTGGACTGCTAGTGGCTACTTAGTGGTTGCTTAGCCATCCCTTCTGAGGCTTCTGAAACCTGGGCAATTACAGTTGTTGAAGTTAACAAAGCAATTGATTGGATTTTGCCGAATAAAGCTTCCGGTCTAGACAAAATCCACGGGGAACGTTTTAAGGCTAAAAAGGTTATTTATGGCCCATACCTTGTTTTGTTTTTTAACTGCATAATGAGTGGTTCCCCCATGCCTTCATCATGGGCTAGGGCTTAGATTATAACGGTATTCAAAAAGGGGTCAAGGGATCTAACCGCCAACTACAGACCCATTAGCCTGATTGACAGCTCACAGAAAGTCTTTAGTCGGATTATACTTGAGAGGCTACAGGACTGGATAGTTGATGTGGATTTGCCTACCCCATTGCAAGCTGGGTTTAGGGAGGGCATTAGCATCTTAGATCAAGTGTTTCACCTCCAGCTGATTCACTGGAAACAAGTGATCTTGGGGGAAGGGCGACTTAATATGGTTTCTGTGGATCTCCAGTCAGCTTTTAACCTGGTATCTAGGGCTTCCCTTCGAGGGCGATGGCAGATTTGTGTGTCCCAAAATACCTCCTTGACATCCTCATCCGGTTACATTCCAACAACTACGCCCAGGTAAGATGTGGTCCCCAAGATGCACTAACATCACCTATACCCCCCAAGCCAAAACACTTTACATGAAATTTTGGTTTGGGACCCGGCCTCTAGGGTCAGTCACTGCCAACTGGATGCACGCACCCAATATAACCGACAGGAACTGTTCCTTTTGTCCCGAGGTATCTGAAACCATTATTCATGTTCTAATCTTTTGCCGACTTATGTTGGGTTTAGAAGGAAGTGGATTTTAATACTCTGTCAAATTTGGGGTTCAGAAACTCTGCCACAGAAATCAGTGTACTTAAAAGTGATATAAGACAATCTATCGTTTTTGCTATCTCTCAATTTTCATTGAATATGTGGAGGCTCAGGAAAATAAGGCTAGCCTCCTAATAGTTATATCATTGAGTATGGATTTTTTTTTAAGCCCCCCTATATCTTTTATGCATTTCATATGCTTCATGGATGGATTGTGTTTAATCATTATTTATCTCGTTATTTTATTCGTGGTTTTTACTTTTTGTAATGTTGAAGCTGCTGAAGTATTTTTGTTTAATCCCGGGTTGATGATTCACCATCAACCGTTATGCAATTTTTGCACACACTTCATGAACTGTACAGACTGCTATGTAGTCTTAAATTGATATTTGAATGTTTTTTATCATGTAATGATGTAATTTTCTGCTTACTAGTACTGTATTTGTATGATTAATTGATTCCTGTTTGTGATTGTGTAAAGTTCAACTTATGAACCCAACTATATGCACATACGTCTCACTCACCTTTTTCAATATATGTCAATGTAGTTCAAACAGTATTTAAATATTGGGCCAGCTACGTCTGGCAGAGCATTCTTGGAAGCGGGCCACTTGGTATCTCTCAAGCACAAACTTAAAATAAAGTCCTCATTTCAGACAAGTGTACATGATTCGTGCATTCACAAACTGGGGGCTCGTCCGTGATGCACTGAGTCAATCCAGATGGACCTTCAGGAATTGTGGTCAAGGTGCCAGCTGAAGAACCCACTGCCTTTGAAGTGCGCACCCACAGAGGGGACTGTGCTTCCCTCATTTGCAGTTTGAGGGGATCATTGGTACCCCGCAACATGAGGTTGACTAGGCTGGATCCAAACAACTCAGATGAGACAACACAGTCATCGAGATCTGGTAAGAAGTATCCTGGATGAATGAAACAATGACTGATGATGTTAAACAAAAAAGGACGTCTAAGTGGGAATATGGCCTTAGGGACTGTACAGTGCACTTTACATTGTTATTTGATAGTTCCAAATGATGTTTACGTTTCGTGGCTAGTCTTGTGACAGGCAGTACTGAATATTGTAAGAGAGGAAAATAGCCTGCACTGCACTAAACAAATTGTTAAACACAAAGTGAAGAAATGGGTAGTTATTGTAGTAAATTGTGTGGTGTAGTAAAACTATATGTAGATGAAGTCCCGCCATGTCTGGTAGAAGGAACTCCAGGGAGATGATGACTAAACAAGGGATGGATGCTGGACTATTTTTAGGTCTCGCCTAGCGATGCAGCACGAAGCGCTGTCGCTAGCGAGATCTATTGTTGTCGACTTGAGTTTGGAAGGGGGACAGGACATGTGCACGCGTATGGCAAGACAAGACATGTGCACGCGTACGGCTGAAGAGACAGGCTATGTGCACGCGATTCTAAGACAAAACATGTGCACGCGTACGGCTGAAGAGACAGCAGATGTGCGCGTCCGGAGGACAGGAGCTGTGCACGTGTACGGCTGGGCTCCCTTCCTGTCTCTGCGCACGCTTCACTGCGTGCAGTAATAACAGGGCATATGTGCTTTCGCTTTAACATAATTCCGCTCCTGCGGATGCTGTATCTTACACACCGCTACCAACCAAGAAACAAAAGGCTGCAAGACATATTACGCGTTGGAAGAAACAGCACATTTTGGCGTCCGGAGGACAGGAGCTGTGCACCTGTACGGCTGGGCTCCCTTCCTGTCTCTGCGCACGCTTCACTGCATGCACTAATAACAGGACATATTATGGTGGATGCCGTAGGATAATAACCTTGAGAGGGCTCCGGAGCAGGCAGCATGACCGAGAGCCTCGGCGTTAGAGTAGAGAAGTGGCCTGCCTGCCGCCCGGCACTTGCTTCTCCGATTCCTGAACATACCTAAAGGTAAGGCCGATTGTTTTCTTTAAAAGCCCAAAAGTTGCGACAAACGCCTTTCTTAAAAAAGTACGAAATCCGACACCCACTCACGGTCGTCCGTTTTCGGAAAGCCGTCTGAAACTTTACTCCGTTCTGGTTCCAGGACTTTCGGGGCAGGGGGCAGAAAGGAACGAATGTGTGAGGTCCCAGTCTATTACAACGTTGCCGCCTGCATTTTAAAAAGCTGCGGGAAGGAGACACAAGGTGGGTAAGATGCACGCTCGGGTGTGCGGCGCTGGCCCAGAGGTGTGAGGTCTGCCTCACTCCCGGTCGCTGCAGGCTGCTATGCACTGCAGGCTGCTTCCGTGACCGCCACAGGTCCAGTGCTGCGAGAGTGCGCTCCATGCACCAGGAGCTACCCACTGAGGACAATATAGAAGGAGAGGTGGGGGACAGCCAATGACAGCCATAAATGAATCAGCCAGGTGATGCCTTGCAGGTGGGTGTGAGTGCGCCTGGTGAAGGGGGTGCCTACCCTAGACCCTGTACTTGGAAGCTTTGAAATGCTCACTTATGGTATATTGGACAACAGTTGTGTACAGAAGCCTGTGCATTGGGCTGTCAGAGCCGGAGCTCCGTGCACTCATGGGAATCTTTCTGCTACCAGTTAATAATAAACTGTGGAAAAAACGCTTACAGGACCCTTTATGGCCTGTGCTTATAGAGACCTTTGTGGCGTGCTCCTATGGGATCCTGAGTCATATTCACTTATAGAAGGACCTGCAATAGGTACTACTGATGATCGGTGCGGCAGACATAGGTGAACGCCTGAAAGACACACACCAGAGGAAGCCTATATGCTATTAGCGTTCGCAGAGAAATAAAGCTGCATACGCCCAGGGGTGGTGGCCGCCTAGACATGGAGTGAGCAGTCCTGGGGCCTCCTGCGGTTCTCCGTTGTTGTGGGTGAACCACTGAAAGCTGGAGCCAGGCTCGAGCCAGAGGCCCAGCTCTGGCCCGCTCGTGGTCCTCGATGACCTTCGAGCCAAAAATGAGCTTTCATGAGCCTTCTGCCAGCCCCCCACGCATTGACCTCATGCGCCAAGAATGAAAGACGAAGCACTAAGCTTTGAAGTAAAACAGGAGAGAAAAAGAAATACGCATTTAGTAGCTGAATTGCAGAATTTGAAAACCGAAAACCTGAGATCGATACCAACTTTTCAACTTGACCAGACTGTGTGATCCTTGACAAATATTTAATTTCACTTAGCCTCCTTTCTTTCACTATGATATATGAAAGCACCTTCAAATATGTGAGTTCAGGGATTGCACTGTACAAAAACCTGTTGTATTTGATTTAATAGACTTTAATGTTGTTCCATTTATTATTATAATTATAAGTTAAGCTTCAAATAGCACTTAGGACTGCAGACTTGCCTCTTAGTTCACTAATGGCTTTGCTGAGAGGAGGGTGGCAGGAATGTTTATAAATTCATGTTTAAAAAAAAAGACACTTTTAATAAATGCCTCTCAATGAGTGACGACATCTGATGTACTACGGTGAAACGCTATTTTGAATAGATATTTTCATACTGTAAGATCAGTTGTTGCATGATTTGCATGCCGGATCTATTCTTGCCTCGGCTCCTCCACAGGCTTTTACAGCCAGAGCTGACCCATGGCTCATTCCTCCCCGTTAATGTGTTTCTCACCCACCTCTGCCTCCCTGCTGCATGAAGCCGGGTGGTGCTGGGGTAAGTCACTGCAGGCGTCGCTCGGCATGGGCCTGTCGCATCATTCGTTGTTAACTGGGTCCCAGCAGCTGACCGCGTGCCCTACCTCTGAGACAGTGCTGCTGGCTAGTGGAGTTATTGAATTTAAAGTTACAGGTGCCCTGCACGAGCTCCACAACTAATCATAACAACACTGAACTCTCCTTTACCCCTGATGACCCAGTCGAGCGGCAGGCAAAGGCATCAGGTAAATGCTATCAGGATCTTCGTGTAAAAATAATTTTTGGGAGTTGGTACAGAGCTCAAAATAGCTGTCAGAATTGCGTGACAGTGTTGTGACAGTGCGGGTATGCGCACACAGTGGTCAAAATGTATAAAAAATAAATTTTAAAAAAAGTATGGGAACTGTGATGCTGCGCACAATGTGAGCGGGGTGGGTGAGGATAGAGGCTGGATCAAAGGCATGGCTAAAAAAAAAACAGAATATTCTGTAATTTTTTTTCGGTCTTTCACCTTCAGATAGCTACATATGGAATAACACACAGCTTAAATTAACAAGCATTTGCGATGCAACAGGTCTCGCATTTACGCGAGTTTGAGCTATTGACATTGTGAATGACAATGCCTTTTATTTATGTTTTGGTTTTTGAAACCTAAATAAAACTCATTGTCATTTACAATGCCAATAGCTCCAACTCGCGTAAATGCGAGACCTATTGCATTGCAAATGCTTGTTACATTTATGGCATGAGTATACAGCAAAGGACCCCTCGTTACAGTTCACATAGAGTGGCACTTTTCATTTTAATAAATTGAATTATCTAAGGGAATGCTTGTTTGAGAAAGGAAAGAGGAAAGTGAGAATGTTGCAGTTTGATGTGCTGAATAAGTGTGAAAAATACACCAGACAAAAAACCAACAAAGGAATTAATGAAGACGGAAAGGTAGAAAGCTAGGGAATATGACAGAAAGAAAAGGGCTGATGAGTTTGCTGAAGAAATTCGGGAACATCATATGAATGAAAGCAAAGGAAAGCATTTGTGGTACATAACCCACCACAGACACCCTCGGCTCCTACTATTTCAGAGGACCCCATAATTGAGCACATATTTACTAAAAGAACACAACCGCCACCCTCCCCAGTGGCCACTGATCAAGTAGGGCAAATGCAAGGTACTCAACTGGTACAAATACAAACTGTGTCGATAATACCCAATCCCAAAATGCATCCCTTAGAAAATAATGAACAAGCACGAAAGGAGGACTCAGGTTCCCTGTTCTTTCCTTTTAAACTACCTCAAGGAGAATGCAGCCAGGCCACTAAATTGTTTAGAAGCGCCATTTCCCAAGAAATATAAGAGTCAAAGCATTTGTTCATGATTGTTGGCAAAAGGGCATAGCAAAGTACCCCAAGAAAGAAGACAGGAATATGAGTACCTGTGATAACATTGTGAAAAATTATGCAATATGAGAATTAGGGAAGGTAATACATACATCGGGCCATATGTATCAAAAAAGAGTTTTGCGATTCTCAAATTGCGATTTTTTGCGAATCGCAATTAGAGAATCGCAAAATGCAATGTATGTAGGATTTGCTAACAATTTTGCGAATCCTACATATTCCTTATTTGCGAATCGCAAATTGAGATTCGCAAATAAGGAATACCTTCCCATTCATTCCTATGGGCTAGGAGGCCCATAGGAATGAATGGGAAGACATTCTCAATTTGCGATTACCAATTAGAGAATCGCAAATTGAGAATGCAATTTCAGGGTTGCAAGGGTGCCAAAAGGACACCCTGTTGCACCCCTGAAATATGCATGTGTGCACATTTTGCACACATACATGCCCTAAGGGCATGTATGTGCGACATATGGCACTTTTAAAAAATCAAAAAAGTGCTTTTTTAAAGAAAATCGCAAATTACCACCAACTTCAAGTTGGTGGTAATTTGCAATTCCTTAAGGCCAAATAGCAAATTTCTGGTGCTTCCAGAATTGCATTTAAGGAATCGCAATTATTAACTATAATTCAGTATGGCCCCCAGTACCATGCCCATGTCCCTTGAACCAAGACAGAATTGATTGTTTTCTCCCAAAGATATCCTGACGTCAGAGAAAACCCTGATCAATGGTACACTAGAACAAAGAAATTATGAATAGGACAGGTAACATTGAATGATATAGACCAAATGTTTTCTTGTATCCTTCCACCGGATTTATGCAAAAAGTGTAGGAAGGAGAATTTTGAAGGCGTAGATTGGACTAGAATTACCAATACAGGAGACAAGCGAAAGCCTGATGGCAAATAACTGACGAAATAGCAGCCTTGCCAGGCAAATTGATGACTAGATTGCAAGAATTTAGTGCCCCGCAAAAGATTAGACTGGACTCAGTTAAATAATTGGGAACAAGAAAAGGATGAAAATGTAACAGCTATCTTCTCCCGGATACAAAAAGTATTTTCTGCCATAGTAGTATCGGCGCTGCTGATGACAGAGCTCAGCAAACTCTGTCCGGTTGTTTTGAAAGGAACATCTAAGATTATCCATCCATACCTATGAGCCAACATGGGGAGTAAAGCTACTAACAGAAATATTGGCCATTGCCCAATACTACCCTGAGAGACAGGCACAGGAAGAACAGAATAAGGACAAGAAACACACGGAGTTAAAGAGTAAAGGAAGCTTGAGAAACTACAGCAAGGGACAGGCAGGTCCATGTTCCAGTGACAATGGGGATAGTCTGAATCAACTTACAAAACCCAGAATACCCAAGTAGATAATGATGCCACAATTGTAAGGACCCCAATCACTGGATAGGAGAATGTCCATTACTACAGAAAACTAAAAGAGGGTGCTCCATGTCATGAAAACGCGCCTAGGAGGGAATTGCAACAATATAATGATATGCTCAATAATAGCCCTTATGCCGAGTATTATACTGACATAACTGGCAATACCCAACGGGGACACCAACAGAATTACTTTGATAGACAAGCCAATGGATCCCATATGGTAACAGTCCCTTTGCCTGTCTATGCCCAGTAGGGAATCCTGGGATGGAGAGAGGACCATGTGGAGATTCTAGTAAATCTGGGTTGACTGTATATTGAGGCAATAGTACAAGGACAACTCTCGGACACCGGTGCCACCAATTCCTCAATTTCTCAAAAATAATCCCACATGTACCCCTCTTAGGAAAATACAACACATCTGTGGGTTTTTCTAATGTTAAAAATACATAGCCCTGTCTCTGCGCCACTGATGCATACCTTGGCTTAATAACTGACAAGCATTTTTTTGTACTAACAGACAAATGTGCACTTAACTTGCTGGGCATAGACTTGCTCCAAAAAATGCATGCAACAATAAAATGTACCGCTAATGGTAAAAGCCTTGAATGCACAGAAAATTCTCCCCTCCTTACCTACACATACCCTGTCTGATCCCCAACAGCGATACCACAATGGGTGTTTGACAGAGTTGACAAAAATGTCTGGGCCTCTGGTGAGAACGACGTGGGGCTTATGACAATAGCACCTGTACATAATGGTGAAACAGAATGTTCCCCTCTCCAGAATACCACAGTACAAAATATCACCGGAAGGGGAACACGGAATGGAGATAGTTATATAAGACCTCCTTCGGAACAGAGTGATTTTGAGAGATACAGGGTTACCCATGCAATAGCCCGATCCTCCCTGTATTAAAATAGAGTGATGATCCCACTAAGGAAGATGTATGGAGGTTTGTGGTTGAACTCTGTGAGATTAACAAAATAATTGAACCACGTTTTCCTGAGTTACCTAACATTGCCACTGGGTTAGCTGACATTCCTTCTGATGCATGTTACTTTTCCATCATTGATTTGAAAAATGCTTTCTTTTGTATTCCCCTGCATGAAGATTCATAATACCTTTTCAGTTTTGTATTTAAAGGTCACTATTACTGTTTTACATGCATTCCACAGGGCATCACAGAAAGCCCCTCCATTTATTCACAGGCACTAAAAGCACAACTAGATACCTTTCAGTTGATACCAACCACTACTCTCATTCAATACATAGATGACGTATTATTGGCCAGCGAAACAGACTGCACTTCTGACACCATTGTTCTATTAAAGTTCCTTGATACTCATGGCCACAAGGTAGCTCCCACTAAATTGCAATTTGTTCAACAGGACGTTGCCTATTTAGGACACCTCCTATCAAAGGGGGGATTTAGACTTGACTCTGAAAGAGTGAAAGCTATGTTGGACATTCATCCCCCTACAACAGAACAACAAGTACGAATCTTCCTGGGTAAGGCAAGCTATTTCAGACAATGGATCCCTAAGTTTTCTCATCTTTCCTAACCCTTGCTAAACCTCACAACTAAAGACACTCCACAACCTTTACCATGGTTAACTGAACGCCAGAATAGTTTTCTGCAAGTCAAACAGGCACTTTGTGATGGTCCTGCTCTTGGAATGCCTGACTATAAAAAGAATTTCACATTTTTGTACATGAACAATATAGGTGTGCACCTGCTGTTCTTACTCAACAAAAGGGTGACCGAAAAAGTTCCTGTGCCTATTTTTCCACCAACTTAGACATGGTTGCTCGAGGCTTACCAGCATGCCTGCACGCAAATGAAGCAGCAGTTGTTTCCCTAAAACAAGCAGAATTACTGATTCTTTGACACAAAATGCATCTGTATGTACCTCACTCTGTAGATATAATGTTAAACAAACGCAATCTCAACATTTGACAAATGACAGACTAACACTTTATGAGTTATATTTGCTCAGTCCTCATGTTACCATACATCGATGTAACACACTTATTCCAACAACACTCTTGCCCCTTCCCCAGAATGATACTGACACATCACATGATTGTGTACTGATCACAGAAGAACAGACCAAAGGGAGAATAGATTTATATGACACATCAATGAAAGAAAGAGATGGTGACTTATGGGTTGATGGTTCTTGCTTTAAGCTCAAGGATGGTACAACCTCTGTAGTCTATGCTGTTACCACCTTACACAATGTCATTGAAACTTGTAGACTATTAGAATTATCAGCAAGGCAGGTGAATTGATATCATTAACAAGAGCCTGTGAGCTGAGCGCTGGGTTACCTATGAATATATATACTGACAGCCAATATGCGTTAGGAGTTGCACATAACTTTGGGCAGAAAAAGGTTTCCTCACATCTCAAGAAACAAAAATACAACATGGTCCACTGATTGTTAAATTACTGAATGCTTCATCATTGCCAAAAGAGTACCTGTCATCAAATGTAATGCGCACAAAAAGATAACAGATGAGATAGGTAAACGCTTTTACTGATGAAATAGCCAAACAAACTGCACAAAATGTCATGTCATTAACATATGTCTCCCACTGAATGTTTGTTGAAGAAAAGGAAAGCTCATAGGACTTTAATGATAGGGGCATAGTGAACCTTACAAAAGCAGGCAATGAAGGAAGAAATGCAGAAATGGTAACAATATTGTACTCTGGTGAACGGCTGTTGGAAGGATCAACATGATTATCGATTTATGCTACCTGATAAAATATCATACCCTATGACCCTAATGATGCATGGTCCCAGCCAGCTAGGTAGGGATGGGATTGTGAACAGCATGAGACAGTTATGGGAAAATGCTAATATACAGACATTTGCAGACAAAATATGTCAAAAATGCAAGGTATGTGCACAATATAATGCTGGTAGAGGAATTCCTACCCTTACAGGATATTTTGCACCTGCTGAGGAACCCTTCGAACATTTGCAGATTAACTTTATGGAGCTGCCGCCTACAAATAGGTACCTGTATGTACTGACTTTGGTATGTTTGTTTCGCAAGTGGATCGTCTCCATCCTGAAGGCCAAGATAGCTAAAATATGTGCAGAATCCACATTGACTTGGGGGGATGCCTTGCCAATTGCCCTATGAGTATGCAAACTAATCCAGATACTGTAACACATCTTAGCCTCCACTAAATAGTAACTGGATGGCCCCTAACCTGTTGGGGGGGGGGTCCCAAAAACATTGTTAAAAACACATATAACTGACACACTGCTCCGAGAATAATTTGTTAAACTAACAAAACGTGTTTCTGACGTTAATTAATGGGTGACAGACGACTTGCCCATGCCTCTGCAGGGGCTTGGATACCATCTTCAACCCTGCAAATGGGTGATGGTTAATAACTTTCAGAGATCTAACTGACTACAACTAAGCATTCAAGTTCTGCTGGCAACTCAAACAGTCATGAAATGTACAGGCTATAAGAACTGGAATTATGCCTCACATGTGAACAGAGCTCCCTTGCCTCAGACCTTGTCACAGGCTTCAGCACACAGGATTGCCCCAACAACTGTGCCACCTCAGCCCATCAAGGACACGGACCCTGGATACAAACTGCGCCCACGACCTCCAGTAAGTCCATCTTCTTGACCTAACCAACAATAGTTTACTATCGGGTCCAGAGCCGCAAAGTACTGGTAACATCTTAAGGCCTAGTGATGGTAACGAATAAAGAACAAAGATGCCTAACTGCTCAGGCGGGACAAGCAGGATGGAAGGAACCATTCTGACAAAGAAATTTTGCATACCATTTGCCCTGATCATCATTGCTATATTGACAGCCGTCATCCTCTATTTGTATGACCTATACTTCCCAAAACTACTGGGGCCGAACAACACCATGCTTACTGAATGCTGCATGATTATCCCCAACAATGCCCCGAATGTTTATAAGGTCATAGATAATTTACATGACATAGGGATACAAGTGTATAATTTTGCTGAACAAACCTCGTGGGATGATATTTCTTCTCTATTTGGAGCCTGGAGGTGGACTATATTTACGGTAATAATAGTTATAGTTATTGCAATATTAGCTATTTATGTGTGAATATGCTTCCTGTTTGCTGTCAGGCACGTACCAAATTGTGCATCCCCCACCAAGTAATGTTCTTGTTTCAACCATCATAATACAGTGGGAAGAAGTGGCCACACTATTGTCAATATATATTGAAAAGCAAAGTTATAACAACATGTTGAACAATTGTTTTAAGAGCAGTTTGTGGGAGCATAAATGTGATATTGAGCAACTGTTCTTCTACGTTGGTCTTCGCCGTGATTTCATGAGCCATGCAGCTGTACAAACCCTGGCTTCTGCACGTAGGTTTAATGAGGGGTGAGTAAAGTCCGAGAACTGTTTATGCTTGCTAGCTTCCCCTTTGTTTTCGAGAACTGAAAGAACACGTAGATAAGAAAGATAACAGCAGATTTTGAAACTGCACCTGTCCACACACCTTGAGAATGTATTCATGCTTTCCCAAGATTCCTGCTTGTGATTGTGTAAAGCTCAGCTTACCAAACCAGCTGTCTGCACACATGTCTGACTCTGCTATTTCAGTATATGCCAATGTAGTTCAAACAGTATATGAATATTGCGCCAGCTTGCTACTGGCAGAGCATACTTGGAAGTTGGCCATTTCGAATATCTCAAGCTCGAGCATAAAATAAACATACCTCCATGACTGCATTTGATTGCTGTCTCTCATTTCAGACAAGTGTACCTGATTTGTGCATTCACATCCTTGGAGTCTGTTGGACTTGGCCCTTTTTGCAGGGTCATCCCTGAACTTTTTGCCTTCCTCCTAGCCTTTTTTCTGACATGGTATTGGTGGTTTTAGGACTCTGGGCACTTTAGCACTGCTGTTCAGTGTAAAGTGCGTGTGCTCTCTGTGTTAAATATGGTAAGGATTGGTCTACACCTGTTTGGCCTATTTAATTTACCTATCAGTCCCTTGTAAAGTGGTATCTCATATACCCAGGGCTGGCAAATTTAATGCTACTGGTGGGCTTGCAGCGCTGATTGCGCCACCCACCAAAGTAGCCTTTCAAACCTATCCCAGGCCTCTGCCATTGCAGGGCCTGTGCGCGCAGTGTTACTGCCGCTGTGACTTGGCACCTAAAGTGTGTGCCATGTCTGTGACCCCCCTTTTTACTGCATGTCAGTCACCCCTAAGGTAGGCCCTAGCTAGCCCTATGGGCAGGGTGCATTGTAGGTAAAAGGTAAGACATGTACCTTAAGTGTGTGACATGTCCTGGTAGTGACAAACAGCCATTTTGGTTTCTCACTGCTATAGGGCTGCCCTCCCATGGGAATGCATTGGGGATTCCCTGATAAGTGTTTCAGTGGTAATTCCCGATATGAGAGGAGCAGCGTGGTCAAGTTTGGTATATTTGGAATAGTGATAATAAATGCTACGCAATGGTGTGCGCAGATTTATTATAACTATTTTAGAAATGCCACTTTTATAAGTTGGCATTTCTGTGTGCTATGTGTCTGCCTGCCTGATGTGGATTGCATGTCTGGCTTAGGAGTGACAGGGGCTGGTGAGGTGTGTGTGGCTCTAGGAGGGGCAGAGTGAGTCAGCGCTAGGCTGAATAGGGCATCTGCATTTGGAGTAGTGGGAGGAGTAGTCCCCTGACCCTGAATAGGTCTGTGCCTGCCTAAGTGAATGCTGGCTCCGCCCCCCTGTGGTGTGTCTGATGACGAGCCCCCACCTGACAAAGGGGAAGAGGAGCCTTGTCAACAAAGTGCTCCAAAACCCCCCAGAACCAGTCTAGGCTGGTACCCCCAAGCCCTGTGCCAGGGCAGACAAAGAGAATATTGGTATAAATATTGGGGCTGTGACCCCATGAAAATGTTGTGCTTTTGTGCTTCCAGGCGACCTGCTGCTGCTGGGCCCCAGGAGGAACTGCCATGAGGGACTGCCTCCCTGCTGGAGGCCCCTGTGTGCTGGCCTGCCTGGGCCCAGCCCTTGCCCTGGGACTGTTGGGGGCACAGCGCCTCGTGAGCGCTGCATCTTTATTTCCTTGCCCCAGGACGAGAGGATCATTTTTGTTTTGATTTGCAGCGCTGGGCTGCCACGAATGTAGAGGGAATCCCGACATGGGGATTCCCCCGCAATTGCTGAGGGAAGCGGATGCCCACCCCGCTTTTATGCGTATTTAATTATCGGGAGCCCACCCCGCACTGTGGTACCTGTTAAGCGGGAGCCCACCCTGCCTTTGCCAAGAATCTCCGCCGCGGCCCGACCCGACACACCGAGCCGACGCAACGCAACCAGGAAGTCAGGCAAGCGCCGCCTGACTGTGGGCGGGGCCTGCCGCGGTGTCCAGAGCCTCGCGGGCTCCACAGAGAAGTCCCGTGTCCCCGGAGAGGGACTGGGTGAAACCAGCAGGAAGCCGAGCTTTCCCCGCATTGGACCAGAGGAGACCGGAGAAGGGAGAGGAGGCCCCGGTAACGGGGGCCGCCGAGGCACATTGTCGGTGCCTTCCCGCTGGTGCCAGCGAGTGCAGCTGAGTCCCGGTGAGTGGGGGCTAAGGGGAGCAGTGTTGAAGCTCCCAGAGTTGTTGCCCTGCCACAGCTGCGCCGCCAGGGTGCGGGCAGCCACAACCAAGGGGCAGGGTTGTAGGAGTCCCAGAGTGGGGCTCCAGAGGCACCACAGGTGCCAGTGCTCATTTTGGCTCGCCACAGCTGCACTGCGAGAGAGAGCGGGCAGCTGCAACGTTTGGGCAAAGTATTTTAGGAGTCCCGGAGTGGGGCTTCCACGACACGTGTAGTGCCAGTGCCATTTTCCTTTGGGGGGCATTTTGTTTTCCCTGAGAAAGGAGTGAGATACACTCCCCCGCCCCCAGCACATTGCACACTCTGATTTCGCTGCATTGGCAGCTATGCCCTGACTTTCTGGACAAAAGGCATTGGGCCCCCTAGAGAAGGCCAGTTGGCCAGGGGGTCAGTTGTATGTTGGTAGGGCGCAAGGCCCTAAATGTGAGTTATGCCCCATACCTATTGCATAATGTGTTTATGATAATGTGATGCAGACATGAGGCATTTATGTTGCTAATGCGAAGGTGTTTATGCCTAATATAGTGATCTAATGTGATTTATGCACAATGTATCTATGCCTCTGATGGTTATGCAGGATATGTTTTATACCTAAGGTGATATAATGCTGAGGGCATTATTATACCAATAGTTATTGGTTGCGTTATTTACTACTTGTTACTAGTGCTTTCTAAAAGGTTCTGACAGTGGCCCGATAGGCCCTGCCAGGTGTATATAATCCCCTGTAAATGTTGCCTAGTGCCAGTTGGCACAGTGTACATTGTGTGATTATGATTCTAATGTGTTTTGGATAATACAAAGGCTATTTTTATATAACCTTGTGTGGAGTTTCTTTTGTGGTGTGCCTAGTGTGTTGCTGCTGTGTGTGTGTGTGTTGCGCAAACGCTTTACACATTGCCTCTGGGATAAGCCTGACTGCTCGTGCCAAGCTACCAAGGGGGTGAGCAGGGGTTATCTTCAGCGTGTAACTCCCTTGCCCTCACTAGAGTGGTGGTTTTTGCCTGGCTTAGGCGCAAGCCCTAGCCAACCAGAAATCCCATTTCTAACAGAGTCACTTTAGCCTGGGATGAAGGGTGCAGGCCCAGTCTTCCTTCTCATCAGGGAGGGCAGGGCTCAAGCAGCAGGGTAGCAGGGCATCCTTCTTCTGTAGTGTCAGCAAGTCCAGGAATGTACTCAATAGTTGGGTTTGAGGGTCTAATATGTGTACTTGGTGCCAGCTTTGAAGAAGGAGAAGGTTCAGGAGCTTTCCTCCTCCAGAGGTGTTTGGAATTTCCTGCCTCCCTGCCCTGGCCCAGCTTGTCTGGGGACACAAAAGACTAATGGGAAACCCTTTGTGATTATGCTGAGGCAGATCCTTTGTGGTGTGAATGTGTTGTAGGTGACAGCTCCTCCCCTATCAAGTCAGAGATGGCTCACATTCTGCCAACACCTATTCTTCCTTTGTCCCACTGTCTGGGAGTAATACACAAAGACCAAATGCCAGCTACCCAGGATACAGGTTGCAGGCACAAAATGGTTGGGACAGGAAAATGCCAACTTTCTAAAAGTGCCATTTTCAGAATTGTGATTTAAAATCCAACTTTCCCATTAAAGAGGATTTTAAATTACAATTCTTTAGACACCAAACTCAACATTCCTACTTGCTGCCAATTGAAAGTTAACACTTATTAAACATAATAAGGCAAACCAAAGTTATCCTAGGGGAGAGGTAGGCCATGCAGTGGTGAAAAGCAAATTTAAGAGTTTTTCACTAATAGGACATGTAAAACTTAAAAATACATTTCCTACTTTTTAAATATATTGCACACTGCCCTATGGGCTGCTTAGGGCCCATCCTAGGGGTGACTTATATGCATTAAAAAGGAAGGTTTAGGCCTGCAAAAGTTTTTTTTCGCTAGAACGAAAAGGCAGCTTAAAACTAAACACACAGGCTGCAATGGGACATGTTTAAAGAGTTACATAAGTGGGTGGCACAATCAGTGCTGCAGTCCCACTAATAGCTTTTAATATACAGGCCCTGGCTACAGGTAGTACCACTTTACTGGGGACTTACAAGTAAATTAAATGTGGCAATTGAGTGTGGGCCAATTTTACCATGTTTAAAGGAGAAAACACAAACACTAAGGCCAACTAAACCAAATTCAGCAAAAAAATGGAGGTGTAAGGCAAAACATTTGGGGTAAGACCACCCAAACGTTGACAGCTCTAACACTAATATACATTTTACTGCTCGAAACTCCTCATTATACTCTTAATTCCATTTGGCCTCCTTTTTTTATTAACTCGTGCAAACTCTTGGTAATCTCTGTGAAATTGAGACAAATTTATTGTAGACTTCACCATCCCCAAAAATCTAGCTAGGCCATCCATATTAACAGTATGCATATCTCATGTTGCACACAATAATACCTTATTTTGCGCAATGCCCTCAGCTGTCAGCCTGTGACCCAGATATTCAATTTCACTCGAAATGAATTTACATTTCTCTACTTTCAATGTCAATCCTCTCCTAACATTTTTTTACACACTTTGCAATCTCTGATAATGCTATCCTTCATTATAAATCTGGTAACCTATCCATGCACGCACTCATCTATCCATGAAATCCATGACTGCAGGCACTTGCCAAATTGTCAGTCCATGTACTGACTGAGCCAATCATTCTTCCACTGATGGACCCGTTTCTGCATCTATCCACTCACCAAGAAGCGCTTTTAATGATACAAAGTCAGACTTGTTTTTGCTGATGGGCCTCATGAATGAAGGTTGGACACTTTCAGTCACAAAACAAACTTTTCATTGTTCTTTTGCTTTTTGTTACTGTTTTTGGAGGTAAGTATATATATATATATATATAACCGACTGATGGTCGCCAGTAGGTCGTTATAGTTAGGATCTATTTTCCATAGGAAAAGTATTTTTCTATAACTTTGGCGTTTATGACATTCTCCCAAAAATATGTCAAAGTAGGTTCTGTGTGTCATGGGAAGTTTGGGGGTGATTGTGCAGTGGCGACCGAGAAATTGGACCTCGAAATAAGGGTGCGTTTGTAATGTTAATTCCCATAGGAACGCGTTGTCGAACCTACAGCCTGAACCGCTGGATGGAATTACACCAAATTTGGCAGAAAGGTAGATGTTGTTACGCAGATTGGCTTTTGTTATTTTGTACAAATCAATTCAGTAGTTTGTGAGAAATTAAAACTGAACAATATAGTGATATCTCTGGACGCGGACATTTCGCTGTGATCATGGTTAAATGGTGATGATTTTGAGGTAAACTGTGAATGCGCGTGCCAACGGGAATGCTCTGATTGGCTGGACGCAACCTGAACAGAAAGTTGCGGCTGCCATTTTATCAATCGGGAACAGTTCCCGGGGCTGAACATTTGTGTCACAGCTAACATAAGGGGTCAGGGTGGAGATACTCTAACCCCATCTTTGAGAAATGGGGGTATTAGTGACACAAGTGATATGTCCAAAATAGTTTTTTTTAATCACGCGCGATATTCGCGACAGCCAGTGTGGCCCCCCCATGTACCATCATGGGGGTCATTGCGAATAACGCGGCGACATCGCGAATATTAGCGAAAAATATAAAAACAATATATATTTTTACACACTCAACGGTCATTGTCACAGACTCATGCACACATTCACAAACTCACTCAGACACTTATACACCCATTCACATACCTACTCACACATTTATACATCCGGTCACATACCCACTCAGATACTCATGCACCCACTTACATACCCATTCAGGTACTCATGCACCCCCTTACAGACTCACTCGGAGAGTGGCACACCCACTCACGCTCCCACTCAGATACTCATGCACCAACTTACAGACTCACTTGGAGAGGCAAACACCCACTTACAGACCATCTCACACACTAGCTTATGTACTCACAGACCCACTGAGACACTCACACACTCACTGACAGACCCACTGAGACACTCATACACCCACTCATAGATGCACTCAGACACTCATACACCAACTCACACACCCATACAGTCACTCACACACTCAGTCACAGACCTTCTTATAGACTTATGCACTCACTCACTCATACACTCAACGACTCACACACCCACTCACAGACTCACTTAGATATACATGCACCCACTCACTCACCCACTCAAACACTTTTGCTCTCTCTCACAGACCCATTGAGACACTCATACACCCACTCACAGATCCACTCAGACACACATACACCCATTGACGGACCCACTCAGATACTCAAATACCCATATAGTCACTCGCACACCCCCTCACGGACCCACTCAGAGACTTATGCACCCAATCACTGATACACTCAGAGACTCACTCACCCACTCACAGACCTATGTACCCACTCACAGAATCACTCAGATACTCACGTTTCCAGTCATTGACCCACTGAGAGACTCATGAACTCACTCACAGACCCACTCAGACAGTCATGCACCCACTCAGACACCCACTTAGGCACTCAAATGCACAAAGCCACTCATGCACCTACTCACAGATCGACTGTGAGACTCATGCAACCAATCACAGAGCCATTGAGACATTGATGCACCCAGGAATAGATGCACTGAGACAGTCACGCAGTTGGTTACAGAACCATTGATAGACTGATGCACCGTCTCATATATCCACTGAAATACTTATACAGTGAATGAGAGACTTACTGATACAGTGATACATGCAGTTACAGATTTCACTGAGAGAGTTATACACTGTGTTATAGAGATATTAAGGGATTTATACATGCTATTATAGAGTCTTTTAGATAGTTTTAAGTTAAGATTTTTTAATGTGGTGGTGGTTGTTGAATGTCTGATTTTGTTTTGCGATGTCGCAATGTGGTGCTATCATCGCGACGTTGTCGTGAATTTCAAAAATTCTAAAAACAAAATTATTTAACATGAAAATGAACAAAATGTTGGGCTCTTGGGTGACTCTGACAAGAGCCTTTGTGTTGAGAGTGTGTATAAGACAGCCACAGATAAGACTGAATGCAGAGTTTCAGGTTGCTTAGAAACACCCTGTTCCCCTCGTCTGTAAAGTGAACTCCATCACTTCTATAGATTTCATGCATGTTAAAATGCAGGTTGTTGTTGTAGACAGAGCTAATTTGTAAAAATATCTTGAAATAAGATGATCAATGTACGTTTTAAATAAATAGATCACCAATACAACAATAAGTGGTTTCACCATGCATATTTAATGTTCAATATGTAATTATAGAAAAAAAATACAAGGATGTTATAGTTATGAAATAGAATTTTAAAAAAACATAGAAATTCACTGAAAAAACCAAAGGTCACAGGGACTTTATAGCTAGGAAATAGATTTTGAAAAACCATAGAAATTCACTAAAAAAAACAAAGGTTACAAGGAGGTTATAATTAGGAAATAGAATTTAAAAAACCTTTGAAATTCACTGGAAAAAACCAAAGGTTACATGGACGTTAAAATTAGGCTGACATTTTACTCGTACAAAACCAGAGAAATTCAGCAGTTATAGTTCACACAACCAGCCACTTAACCATACATTCACTAAGACACTTATTCACTCATTTGTTTTAATTTTGTTTTATTGGCATTTAGGGCCATATGTAGGTAGCAAAATACCGGTCGGTAACGGCCGAAATTCGGTAAATCTCCCGTTACCGACCGGTATTTAGGCGATTGAGATGTAGGAGGCCAAAAAGAAGGAATCGGTAATTATGAATCGGTAAATACCGATTCATCATTACCGAATTCAAAACTACCCATTCGGAAATCACCGATTCCTTATTTACCGAATCGGTAAATAAGAATCGGTAAAAACGAAAAAAGAGATGTAGGTAAATTCGGTAATACCGAATTACATGAAATTCGGTATTTAAGAGTCGGTAATTAACACTGACTGAAAGCAGGTGGTAATCATCTACAGCGAATATAAGCAATCCCAAAATGCAACAGTGTGATCACTATGGCGGCTTTCTATGTGATTGCAAGGCGGCTACGTCTACAGGCAGCAGGAGTGAGGATCTGGAGAAGGGAGGAGCGCATTTACAGACAGCGCATCACAATCTTCCAACAGACTGAGGCTGAGATCCATGAAAGGTACAGGCTACACCCCCACACCATCCTGGACTTGATAAGGGACTTGCACCCACTCCTGGAGCACCCAACACCAAGGGCGCACACCATACCACCACATGTGCAGGTGCTCTGTAGCCTACATCTACTCGCATCTGGCAGTTACCAGGGGGTGATAGCTGCGGTAGGCGGGGTGTCTCAGAGTTGCCTGTCCCGTTTCTTCAGAAAGTTCCTGGATGCCATGATGCAGAGAATGCATCACTACATTAGCTTCCCAAACACACAGGCGGAACTGCTGAAAACCAAGACAGACTTTTACCAGATGGCACAGTTCCCGCATGTCATAGGCTGTATTGATGGCACACACATTCCAATCTGCCCACCAGCAGCCACTGAGTATATCTACAGGAACAGAAAGTCCACCCACTCCATAAATGTGCAGGTAATCTGCGATGCTGCCAACATAATCACTGACATCGTGGCCAAATTTCCGGGGAGCACCCACGACTCATACATCTTCCAGAACAGTGGGATCTACACACGCCTGGCTGCGGGAGAATTTGGAGAAGGATACCTGCTAGGTAAATCACTGTGACACTCACTCATACTTACTGCAGATGAATGTGTATTGGTGTATGTGACTAATGGCACTCTCTTCCTCACCTAGGCGATAGTGCATATGCCGTGCGGTCATTTATCCTCACTCCCTACCTAAACCCATCAACCCTGAGTGAGAGACGATACAATGTGGCACACAAATCAACACGCAACGTTGTGGAGCGCACGTTTGGACTATTGAAAAGCAGGTTCCGCTGCCTCCACAAAAGCGGAGGCGCACGTCAGTACACACCCATCATCTGCTGCAAAATCATTGCAACTTGTGCAATGCTGCACAACCTTGCCACAAAGAAAGGTACAGAAGTGGAATTAACAGATTTTGAGGACAATGATGATGAATTAGCACAGCCAGAGCCCAACGCAGCAGGAGTGCCACCAGCAACAGATGGGAGACAGAGACGGGCAGAGATCACATGGAACTATTTTTAAGTAAGTAAGGAGACACAGCCAGTTGTTGTATGTAGTGACGTAGTTTTAATTTCTGGGCACTACGCCACAACACAAACGGCCAAACTTGGCATTCCAATTTATGACATCCATAGTAGGAAGTCATGGGTTACTTCACCCAATTCTGTCCTGTAAGTGTGGGCTGCATCAGCGTCTGCGGCCACGCACAACAGTACTGGATGCCATTAAGTGACTGTCCTCACTGGCTGTGGAAACAGTGGCAGCCCCATGCCGTCTGCTGCTCCTCCGGGTGTCTGTTACAGGGGGGGTAATGCTGCTCCGACTGGTCTTGTCCTCGCTGTCCCCAACTTCCACAGCACCAGTAGTGGCAGACTGACTTGTCAGCAGCACCTCAAGAGCAGTGGTCACCTTTACCAGCCCCCTAGTGACATCAGTGCTGCAGTGCGCCAGGCCCTCCTGCATGGCCACGGAGCGCTTGCAGAGCAGAGAAGTGGCAGTTGCTAGGCGGTTCACTGCCCTTGTATGGTGCTCCATTTTCTGCCTCTCCCTGCGCCGTGTAACTCTGTCCTCATCCATTTTGCTGCACAGCAGCATCACAGACTGGGACATGTCCCGCATGCCTGCAGCCATCTCCTTCATGCCCTCAGCCATTGAGCCTATGCCCTTGTCAATGTTGGTCATGTTGTCATTGAGGCGCCTCATTTGTCGCTGGACTGACTGTATTGCCTTTCCTTGTAGGCGCTGCACCTTCACCATGCTTGCCTCCAGCCCTCCGAAGACACCATGGCTCTCACCCTGTGGAGGTGGACTGCTCACACGAGCCCTGCGGCGGCGTCTGGCACCTGTGTGTGCTCCCTCAGTGGTGGACAGCAAACCAGCATTGCTACCATCCACTGGCACAGTGGATGTTTCCCCCCCCCTTGAGTCTTCTGAGGAGGACTCAAACTCCAGCAGTCTGGCAACGGCACGCCTCCTAGGTCTCAGCACTGCAGGTGGTGTTGATGCTGGTGAGGCTAGCAGTAGTGGCGAGGCTAGCTGTGGTGGTGAGGCTAGCAGTAGTGGCGAGGCTAGCTGTGGTGGTGAGGCTGACTGTGGTGGTGTTGTGTGCCCTGCACTCGTACTGGCCTTCTCAGTGATGTCCTTCCGGGGTGCCCTCTCTCCCTTGTCCTGAGCAGTCCTGCGCGATGTCTCGCCTGTGGACAGAAATTGTACATTAGCTCAGTGTACCTGCAGCCCTGCATAGCAAGAATAAATATACATTTCTGCCACACTATCTCATTGTCTTCTGCCTGCTTATCGCTGATGTGTCACATGCCTTGTTGTTCAGTGCGATTCCTGTCATGATAGGGGTTTCACTGACTACATCTCCCATAATGCATTGCTGGTTTGCACAAAAATCTGTTCTGGAGTGGGATTCACAGAGCCCAATTGGGGATTTGGGATAGGGGAAGGGGGGGCACAATGCTGTGCATGCTTCTTACCTTGTTTAGAAGCAGCCCTGGCAGAGCTGTCTGCATCCCCGATCCCACAGACACTTTCTGGCTCTATCGTGGACTCCACGAGCCGCTCAAGTTCAGTCAGGGCAGGTGCCCTGTTCCTTCCTCCTCCTGTCAGCCTGGCTTGTTTCTTGAGATCAGCCATCTTCTTCTTGGTGATGCTCCTGATGTCATACCACCGCTTCTTGAGCACATCAATGTCCCGGGGGTCACTCCAATGGCATTCACCTGTGACTGGATTTCAAGCCAGATGTTCCTTTTCACTGACTCTGCAACTTGCAGGGACTGCTTTCCAAACAGCTTTGCGTGCTGCTTCACTACCTCCTCCACAAGGACCTGCAGTTCCCTCTGACTGAATTTCAGTTTCCTCTTCCTTTCCCCTCCTTCTCTTTCTGTGTCCTGGGTGGCCATTGTGCAAGATTTGCAGGCGAGGTTCAGGCAGTGGCTCTGTTGCTCTCCTCTGCACTCCCAGCCTCTCCAGAAGGTTCTGATTGTGTGCACCTGCCTGGGTGTGGCCACTTCCTGGTTGGGAGGGTGGTGGTTGCACAGGATTGGCTGATTCCTCAATTGCTGTTTTTTGAATTACCGATTCGGTATTTACCGATTCGGTATTTACCGAATCGGAAAAACCGATCGGTATTGTGGATTCGGTAAATATTTACCGATTTTTACCGATTCGGTATTATTTACCGAATTTTTACGTACATCGGGAATACCGATTCATAAATACCGATTCGGTAAAATTCGGTAATTAGGAATCGGTATTTCCAGATTACCTACATATGGCCCTTAGTCTTGTATACAAAGTAAATTTTTACACAACAGATCAATGTAAATTACTTGTTATAATTCCAATAGCTCTATTATTGATCTAAGCTGTATACATCCATTTGGTTCATCTTTCTACACATTATAAAGCATTACATTAATAACCGATGACAGTTTTAGAGCGCTGCATCATATTTTGCCAACATTTCGTATAACAAATAAACGTTAACAATAACCCCCCCCCCCCTTCCCACCCTGTCCTTCGGGTTAATTATCTTGTTAGTTTTCGATCACCCATAATATGTATTATCCCCGTTGTTTGAGCGTCGGGCCCTACTTTTGTGGGTGACTGTGTGGCCTGCTCCCTGTGGGGAGGATCCCACTAGTTAGTCTGCTGAGGCGCCAACTCCTGGTCTCCCGGAGGTCCGCTCTCATGGAGGCCCACGCCATTAAGTATTCACTCACTTATACAGTCAGTCAAGCACCCACTGAATCATCCATAAAGGCACTCATTACACCCAGTGATTCACCAATACACCTTCGTATATATATTTATCACTCATAAGCGTTTTAAAAACACCCACCATCACAGGATGATGTTATCAGTGATGTCATTTGATATGTCATCAGTGATGTCACTGACCATGTCATGAGTGATGTAATATGTGAGGTCATAAGCAGTGCATTGCGGAGGCATGAGTTATAATATAATTAGCTCAGCTAACTATAACTGCTGGTTTTGTACAAGTCAAATGTCAGCCTAACTATAACATTCCTGTACCCTTTGGTTTTTTCCAGTGAAAAAAAAAAAAATAATAATAATTTTTTTTAAAAGAATTATATATATATATATATATAGTTAGGACCTATTTTCCATAGGAAATCCGCAACATTCTATTTGAAATAACTCTTGCGTCGGTTGACGAATCTTCGCGAAATTTTCAAACTTTATGACCCGCTCCGGTCCGCTCCTACCCTGAAAGTTTCGGGGTGATTCGTCAAGCAGGGGCCGAGAAAAAAGGGGGGTCCCAAAACGTGTTTTCCCCATTCATTTTCCCATAGGAAACTTTAGCCACGGCTACAGCTCGAACTGCTGAACGGAATTACACCAAATTTGGCAAAGAGGTAGTTCTTGGTTCAGAAAGAACCCTTTTGTTAAATGGTGTAAATCCGTTCAGTAGTTCCTGTGAAAATCAAAAGGAAAATCACATATATATCTATGGCCGCGTCGGATTCGCGCACCCTCCCGATCACGAGCTGCATGCTAATTGGCTGTCAACACTCCAAATCAGGAAGTGTTTGCAGCCATTTTATCCCTCGGTAGAACCGAGGGACAGAAACAAGTGCGCAAAACGCACAAAGGGGGCAGGGTAGAAACACCCTGACCCCCTAGGTCTGCTCAGGGGGTCCCACAAGGACCCCTGGGCAGAAAAAGCATTTTTTTTTTTTTTAAATCGGCGGGATGTGCTTAGGGTGCGCGGATCCCGCCGATAAAAATCGAAGCGCGGTCTCCGCGCTCGATTGTATTTTGCCCCGGGTGGCCCAAGTCCCGGGGGCATGCGAGGGTGGGTTTATGTTTTATATGGGGGGCCTCTAAGGCCCCCCAAGCCCCGGGGACCACCACCCCCTGGGGCTTTATAAAAAAAATGGTGCAGGAGGGCTCTCCTGCCCTCCCGCAGCCCTGGGGACCGCCACCCCCGGGGCTTCTTTTTACATTTTTAATAACGTGTGGGGGGCTCCAGCCCCCCCACACGCCCCGGGGACCACCACCACCCCGGGGCACTTAGAAAATAAATGTGGGGGTCCGTTACGGACCCCAGAGCCCCGGGACCACCACCTCCCCGGGGCTGTGCAATTCAAGGGAGGGGGCCGCGCGGCCCCCTCCTGGAGTCCTTGATGGCCCTGGCGACCGCCACCCCCAGGGCCAGCTCCTGCAGTGTCCCGGGGTGCCCACCCCGGGACACTGTAGTTTGCTATGGCAGGGCGGGAGCCTCGCGGCTCCCGTCCTGCCATAGCAAACTGCTTTGGATTTTGGAAGAGAGAGCAGGGAAACCTGCTCTCTCTTCCAAAATTCAAAGCAGATTGCTTTCCACACGGGGAGCTGCATCTTAGCAGCTCCCCATGTGGAAAAGCAATGCCGGCTCCCAAGGGACGCGGGGAGCCGGCGGGACTGTGGGGGATTGGGGACCCCCACAGTCCCCAACGGAGAGGGCCAGCCCCGGGGATGGGGTCCCCGGGCAAGTAGTGGCCCGGAGAGGGGGCCACGCGGCCCCCTCCCCCCCCAAAAAAAAAAGGAAAGGCCGGCCCCGGGGGATGGGGTCCCCGGGGCATTAAATGGCCTGAGGAGGGGGGCCATGCAGCCCCCCTCCAAATATTTAAAATTTAAAAAAAAGAGGGCATGCCCCGGGGGATGGGGTCCCCGGGGCCAATATAGGCCCTGGGAAGGGTGGCCACGCAGCCCCCTTCCCGTTTTATTTTAATTAAAAAAAAAAATGAAAATCCTCATGCCCCGGGGGATGGGGTTCCCGGGGCCAAAAGAGGCCAAGAGAAGGGGGGCCACGCAGCCCCCCTCCCATACAAAATAAATTTAAAAGTCCGGCATCGTGCCGGAGGCCCCGCCCCCACCCTGCAGCAGTCTGCAAACGCATCCCCTGGCGCGTTTGCAGATGGGGAACGAATTCCCCTTGAATACTGGGGGTCCCTGGGGGCCAAGTAGCCCACCAGGAACCTCCAGTATGCGGCAGGGGGCTGCGTTGCAGAGAGGTGTACAGAGGCGACGCCTCTTTTTACACCTCTCTGCAACGCAGCTCTGTGGCGCTTTTTGGAGGTACATGGTGGGCTAGTTGGACTCCAGGGACCCTCAGGATTCAAGGGGACTTAATCCCCCAACTTAAAATGCGCCACGGGGCACGTTTGCACAGTGGTGAAGGGAGGGGGCGGGGCTTCAAGTGACATGTGTGCAAACAGGCCCCGTGGCGCATTTTAAGATGGGGAATTAAATCCTCTTCAATCCTAAGGGTCCCTGGGAGCCAACTAGCCCACCAGGTACCTCCAGTAAGCGCCACGGAGCTGCGTTGCAGAGTGTTGTAAAAAGGGGCGTGGCCTCTGTACACCTCTCTGCAACGCAGCTCCCTGGCGCATACTGGAGGTTCCTGGTGGGCTAGTTGGCCCCTAGGGACCCTCAGGATTGAGGAGGAATTAATTCTCCAACTTAAAACGCGCCACATGGCGTGTTTGCAGACATGTCACCTCAGGCCCCACCCCTTCCTTCACCATTGTGCAAATATTCCTCTAAAATCAGCTGAACTACGAATTCCGATTTACTCACCTGTTATCAGGAGAGACCACAGTGCTGCATCTTTGAGCCCAGTACTAATCCTGAAAAGTAATTTTAACCGTACTTACCAGTAACTTGAATTTCCTTCCATAGGATATCATTGCCTGCTTTTTGCTGAAAAAGTTTCTAAGTGTCGATTTTTGAAACTTAGAAATATTCCTCCAAAATCAGCAGAACTACGAATTCCGATTTACTCACCTGTTATCAGGAGAAACCTCAGTGCTGCATCTTTGAGCCCAGTACTGATCCTGAAAAGTAACTCTAACCATACTTACCAGTAACTTGAATTTCCTTCCATAGGCTAACATTGACTGGTTTCACTTGGAAATTCTTCTAAGTGTGGAGTTTTGGAACTTTATAATATTCCTCTAAAATCAACCGAACTACGAATTCCGATTTACTCACCTGTTATCAGGAGAGACCACAGTGCTGCATCTTTGAGCCCAGTACTAATCCTGAAAAGTAATTTTAACCGTACTTACCAGTAACTTGAATTTCCTTCCATAGGATATCATTGCCTGCTTTTTGCTGAAAAAGTTTCTAAGTGTCGATTTTTGAAACATACAAATATTCCTCTAAAATCAGCCGAACTACGAATTCCGATTTACTCACCGGTTATCAGGAGAGACCTCAGTGCTGCATCTTTTAGCCCAGTACTGATCCTGAAAAGTAATTTTAACCGTACTTACCAGTAACTTGAATTTCCTTCCATAGGCTAACATTGACTGGTTTCACATGGAAATTCTTCTAAGTGTGGAGTTTTGGAACTTTATAATATTCCTCTAAAATCAGCCGAACTACGAATTCCGATTTACTCACCTGTTATCGGGAGAGAACCCAGTGCTGCATCTTTTAGCCCAGCACTGACCCTGAAAAGTAATTCTAACCGTACTTACCAGTAACTTGAATTTCCTTCCATAGGAATCCATTGTCTGGTTTCAAAGTGTCGATTTTCACAAACTACAAATATTCCTTAAAAATCGCATGTGTGACTTAAACGCATTCTTTCAACTGTTTACAGGAGATGCACCAGTGCTGGATCCAGGATCCACCACTGAGTAAGAAAAAGTAACGATAACACTACTTACCTGCTAAGTGAATTTCCTCCCATAGGAAAACATTGGTGATTCTATGTGATAAAGTTTCTAAGTGTCAACTTTTAAAATACAATAATATTCCTTAAAAATCACTACTGTAACCAAAACGCTTTTAATCAACTGTTTACAGGAGATGTCCCAGGACTGAATCTAGGATCCAGTCCTGTGGTTAGAAAAGTAATCCATAAAGTAACTAATTGCATTTAACTAGAAATTCACATTGAGCTCAATGTTGCATTGTGTTTGAAATTGTGTTGCCCATTGCAACAACTGTAACTACTGTACTTAAAAGTCTATTGCCTATTTGCAAAGTATTTAAACTAAAGTAATTCATTCTGAGAAAGTATATTTTGTAATGTAATGTATAATGTAATTACAATGTAATTTAAAAAATAAAATATCTAAAAATAAATAGTTGAAAAAAATGTTGTAAATCAGTATCAAAAAAATAAATATAACAATTAATACATTTAAAAATTGTCATTTACAAAACCTTTGAAATTCACTGAAAAAACCATAGGTTTCAGACACGTTATAGTTAGGAATTAGCATTTAAAAAAACCTTTGAAATTCACTGAAAAAACCATAGGTTTCAGACACGTTATAGTTAGGAATTAGCATTTAAAAACCTTTGAAATTCACTGAAAAAACCATAGGTTTCAGGCACGTTATAGTTAGAAATTAGCATTTAAAAAACCTTAGAAATTCACTGAAAAAACCATAGGTTTTAGGGACAGTTATAGTTAGTTGGACATTGCACTCGTACAAAACCCGTGAAATTCCCCGTTTTAGTTAGTTCAGGTAACTATAACTCGCGGCCCCGCAATGCACTGCTGATGACGTCACATATTACATCACTCATGACATGGTCAGTAACATCACTGATGACATCACTGATGACATCTCAAATGACATCACTGATGACATCACTGATGACATCATCCATAAGATAATTTAATGCATCTTCTCACACCCTAATATAACTTTTGATACACCCACTGTAAATTACAGACTGCCATTGTCAAAACCATAGACACTCCAACACCAATTACTATATACACACTCACTGATTCTTAGGTCTACACACACACATCTACTCACTCACCCGTACAATCACTCATACTTATAGTCACTCAGTAGAGGACTATTATATGCACTCATACACCTATATAAACACTCACACACTGCCACTCATCCATAGAGGTACTCACACACCTAGTCAGTCATGCCAAAAATTAAGCACACACCCATTTACTCACCTATACAGTTATACACACACCAGCTCACTTACTCATACAAATACTAGCACATTCTTACGCTCTTATACAATCTCTGATACAAGCACACACTCATCCATACAGTCACTCTCACAATCACACACTCTCGCTTATAGCTATTTATATACTCCAACACACATATATTCTGCCTTTCACATATGTAGTTACTCACACATGTACCACTGGGACATACATTCACTCACTAACACACTCTTACACACACTTACCCACCCATACAGTCTATCACAGATGCACTCTTGAAACCATCCACCCAGTGAATCACCCACTCACACATCTATGCACAGAGTCGCACACACCCCACCCACACAAACACTCAGGCACACATACAGATACTCAGACAACCAATCAATAACTCATATAGACACTCATGTAGCTATTCACAAACCCATGCAGCCACTTACACAGCAACAGACAGACGGATACAGACATTCACCCAGTTTAGTCACTAACCCATGCATTCAGTAAGATACGTTTAATCACTCACTTATAGAGTTAGTCACGCACCTACTAAATCATCCATTCAGACACCTATACACCCACTCATTCTTCAATACGCCTTTCCCTATATATATTAAACATATTTAAACTTTACAGAAACACACAGTCACTGGATGATGTCATCTGTGATGTTATTTGAGATGTCATCAGTGATGTCATCAGTGATGTCACTGACCATGTCATGAGTGATGTAATATGTGACGTCATCAGCAGTGCATTGCGGGGCGCGAGTTATAGTTACCTGAACTAACTATAACGGGGGAATTTCACGGGTTTTGTACGAGTGCAATGTCCAACTAACTATAACTGTCCCTAAAACCTATGGTTTTTTCAGTGAATATATATATATATATATATACATATATATATATATACATATATATATATACATATATATATAAAATGATGTTCCCCACCTGAGCTGAAGGACTTACTGCTAAACACTAGTCTTGTGCAGAGAAGATCCCACAGACAACCTGTAATTAGCCTGACATCACAAAGAAAGAAACAACACAGGAGGCCACAGATATCTTTGTGGGTTTACGGGTAACATAAATATCTTTGACTTACAAGGTGAGTATGCCCAGACGTGGGTCCCTTGCTCACTTTGCCACTGGATTCAAGCAAGCCTGGCTGATGACGGCTGGAATGCCAGAAACCGGTCCTAGGATGCTTGTTTCCGGTCCAGGGAAGACATGGCTTGGCAGTTCGGGCTGGACTGTTCCCATGAGGCACAGGGTCAGACTGATTTGCATATGGCCATGTCTGAACTGGGGTGGTGGAGTGAGCTAAAGAATGATGATGGATTAAACCCAGATCAGTTGACTGGGGGTGAGTGTTTGATTGGCTCAAACGTTCCGTCCATCATCCCCTTTTGTATCGCTTTGTTCGCCCTAAGTTGGCAGGGGTATGCCCAGACGTGGGTCCCTTGCTCACTTTGCCACTGGATTCAAGCAAGCCTGGCTGATGACGGCTGGAATGCCAGAAACCGGTCCTAGGATGCTTGTTTCCGGTCCAGGGAAGACATGGCTTGGCAGTTCGGGCTGGACTGTTCCCATGAGGCACAGGGTCAGACTGATTTGCATATGGCCTTGTCTGAACTGGGGTGGTGGAGTGAGCTAAAGAATGATGATGGATTAAACCCAGATCAGTTGACTGGGGGTGAGTGTTTGATTGGCTCAAACGTTCCGTCCATCATCCCCTTTTGTATCGCTTTGTTCGCCCTAAGTTGGCAGGGGTATGCCCAGACGTGGGTCCCTTGCTCACTTTGCCACTGGATTCAAGCAAGCCTGGCTGATGACGGCTGGAATGCCAGAAACCGGTCCTAGGATGCTTGTTTCCGGTCCAGGGAAGACATGGCTTGGCAGTTCGGGCTGGACTGTTCCCATGAGGCACAGGGTCAGACTGATTTGCATATGGCCATGTCTGAACTGGGGTGGTGGAGTGAGCTAAAGAATGATGATGGATTAAACCCAGATCAGTTGACTGGGGGTGAGTGTTTGATTGGCTCAAACGTTCCGTCCATCATCCCCTTTTGTATCGCTTTGTTCGCCCTAAGTTGGCAGGGGTATGCCCAGACGTGGGTCCCTTGCTCACTTTGCCACTGGATTCAAGCAAGCCTGGCTGATGACGGCTGGAATGCCAGAAACCGGTCCTAGGATGCTTGTTTCCGGTCCAGGGAAGACATGGCTTGGCAGTTCGGGCTGGACTGTTCCCATGAGGCACAGGGTCAGACTGATTTGCATATGGCCATGTCTGAACTGGGGTGGTGGAGTGAGCTAAAGAATGATGATGGATTAAACCCAGATCAGTTGACTGGGGGTGAGTGTTTGATTGGCTCAAATGTTCCGTCCATCATCCCGTTTTGTATCGCTTTGTTCGCCCTAAGTTGGCAGGGGTATGCCCAGACGTGGGTCCCTTGCTCACTTTGCCACTGGATTCAAGCAAGCCTGGCTGATGACGGCTGGAATGCCAGAAACCGGTCCTAGGATGCTTGTTTCCGGTCCAGGGAACACATGGCTTGGCAGTTCGGGCTGGACTGTTCCCATGAGGCACAGGGTCAGACTGATTTGCATATGGCCATGTCTGAACTGGGGTGGTGGAGTGAGCTAAAGAATGATGATGGATTAAACCCAGATCAGTTGACTGGGGGTGAGTGTTTGATTGGCTCAAACGTTCCGTCCATCATCCCCTTTTGTATCGCTTTGTTCGCCCTAAGTTGGCAGGGGTATGCCCAGACGTGGGTCCCTTGCTCACTTTGCCACTGGATTCAAGCAAGCCTGGCTGATGACGGCTGGAATGCCAGAAACCGGTCCTAGGATGCTTGTTTCCGGTCCAGGGAAGACATGGCTTGGCAGTTCGGGCTGGACTGTTCCCATGAGGCACAGGGTCAGACTGATTTGCATATGGCCATGTCTGAACTGGGGTGGTGGAGTGAGCTAAAGAATGATGATGGATTAAACCCAGATCAGTTGACTGGGGGTGAGTGTTTGATTGGCTCAAACGTTCCGTCCATCATCCCCTTTTGTATCGCTTTGTTCGCCCTAAGTTGGCAGGGGTATGCCCAGACGTGGGTCCCTTGCTCACTTTGCCACTGGATTCAAGCAAGCCTGGCTGATGACGGCTGGAATGCCAGAAACCGGTCCTAGGATGCTTGTTTCCGGTCCAGGGAAGACATGGCTTGGCAGTTCGGGCTGGACTGTTCCCATGAGGCACAGGGTCAGACTGATTTGCATATGGCCATGTCTGAACTGGGGTGGTGGAGTGAGCTAAAGAATGATGATGGATTAAACCCAGATCAGTTGACTGGGGGTGAGTGTTTGATTGGCTCAAACGTTCCGTCCATCATCCCCTTTTGTATCGCTTTGTTCGCCCTAAGTTGGCAGGGGTATGCCCAGACGTGGGTCCCTTGCTCACTTTGCCACTGGATTCAAGCAAGCCTGGCTGATGACGGCTGGAATGCCAGAAACCGGTCCTAGGATGCTTGTTTCCGGTCCAGGGAAGACATGGCTTGGCAGTTCGGGCTGGACTGTTCCCATGAGGCACAGGGTCAGACTGATTTGCATATGGCCATGTCTGAACTGGGGTGGTGGAGTGAGCTAAAGAATGATGATGGATTAAACCCAGATCAGTTGACTGGGGGTGAGTGTTTGATTGGCTCAAACGTTCCGTCCATCATCCCCTTTTGTATCGCTTTGTTCGCCCTAAGTTGGCAGGGGTATGCCCAGACGTGGGTCCCTTGCTCACTTTGCCACTGGATTCAAGCAAGCCTGGCTGATGACGGCTGGAATGCCAGAAACCAGTCCTAGGATGCTTGTTTCCGGTCCAGGGAAGACATGGCTTGGCAGTTCGGGCTGGACTGTTCCCATGAGGCACAGGGTCAGACTGATTTGCATATGGCCTTGTCTGAACTGGGGTGGTGGAGTGAGCTAAAGAATGATGATGGATTAAACCCAGATCAGTTGACTGGGGGTGAGTGTTTGATTGGCTCAAACGTTCCGTCCATCATCCCCTTTTGTATCGCTTTGTTCGCCCTAAGTTGGTAGGGGTATGCCCAGACGTGGGTCCCTTGCTCACTTTGCCACTGGATTCAAGCAAGCCTGGCTGATGACGGCTGGAATGCCAGAAACCGGTCCTAGGATGCTTGTTTCCGGTCCAGGGAAGACATGGCTTGGCAGTTCGGGCTGGACTGTTCCCATGAGGCACAGGGTCAGACTGATTTGCATATGGCCATGTCTGAACTGGGGTGGTGGAGTGAGCTAAATAATGATGATGGATTAAACCCAGATCAGTTGACTGGGGGTGAGTGTTTGATTGGCTCAAACGTTCCGTCCATCATCCCCTTTTGTATCGCTTTGTTCGCCCTAAGTTGGCAGGGGTATGCCCAGACGTGGGTCCCTTGCTCACTTTGCCACTGGATTCAAGCAAGCCTGGCTGATGACGGCTGGAATGCCAGAAACCGGTCCTAGGATGCTTGTTTCCGGTCCAGGGAAGACATGGCTTGGCAGTTCGGGCTGGACTGTTCCCATGAGGCACAGGGTCAGACTGATTTGCATATGGCCATGTCTGAACTGGGGTGGTGGAGTGAGCTAAAGAATGATGATGGATTAAACCCAGATCAGTTGACTGGGGGTGAGTGTTTGATTGGCTCAAACGTTCCGTCCATCATCCCCTTTGTATCGCTTTGTTCGCCCTAAGTTGGCAGGGGTATGCCCAGACGTGGGTCCCTTGCTCACTTTGCCACTGGATTCAAGCAAGCCTGGCTGATGACGGCTGGAATGCCAGAAACCGGTCCTAGGATGCTTGTTTCCGGTCCAGGGAACACATGGCTTGGCAGTTCGGGCTGGACTGTTCCCATGAGGCACAGGGTCAGACTGATTTGCATATGGCCATGTCTGAACTGGGGTGGTGGAGTGAGCTAAAGAATGATGATGGATTAAACCCAGATCAGTTGACTGGGGGTGAGTGTTTGATTGGCTCAAACGTTCCGTCCATCATCCCCTTTTGTATCGCTTTGTTCGCCCTAAGTTGGCAGGGGTATGCCCAGACGTGGGTCCCTTGCTCACTTTGCCACTGGATTCAAGCAAGCCTGGCTGATGACGGCTGGAATGCCAGAAACCGGTCCTAGGATGCTTGTTTCCGGTCCAGGGAAGACATGGCTTGGCAGTTCGGGCTGGACTGTTCCCATGAGGCACAGGGTCAGACTGATTTGCATATGGCCATGTCTGAACTGGGGTGGTGGAGTGAGCTAAAGAATGATGATGGATTAAACCCAGATCAGTTGACTGGGGGTGAGTGTTTGATTGGCTCAAACGTTCCGTCCATCATCCCCTTTTGTATCGCTTTGTTCGCCCTAAGTTGGCAGGGGTATGCCCAGACGTGGGTCCCTTGCTCACTTTGCCACTGGATTCAAGCAAGCCTGGCTGATGACGGCTGGAATGCCAGAAACCGGTCCTAGGATGCTTGTTTCCGGTCCAGGGAAGACATGGCTTGGCAGTTCGGGCTGGACTGTTCCCATGAGGCACAGGGTCAGACTGATTTGCATATGGCCATGTCTGAACTGGGGTGGTGGAGTGAGCTAAAGAATGATGATGGATTAAACCCAGATCAGTTGACTGGGGTGAGTGTTTGATTGGCTCAAACGTTCCGTCCATCATCCCCTTTTGTATCGCTTTGTTCGCCCTAAGTTGGCAGGGGTATGCCCAGACGTGGGTCCCTTGCTCACTTTGCCACTGGATTCAAGCAAGCCTGGCTGATGACGGCTGGAATGCCAGAAACCGGTCCTAGGATGCTTGTTTCCGGTCCAGGGAAGACATGGCTTGGCAGTTCGGGCTGGACTGTTCCCATGAGGCACAGGGTCAGACTGATTTGCATATGGCCATGTCTGAACTGGGGTGGTGGAGTGAGCTAAAGAATGATGATGGATTAAACCCAGATCAGTTGACTGGGGGTGAGTGTTTGATTGGCTCAAACGTTCCGTCCATCATCCCCTTTTGTATCGCTTTGTTCGCCCTAAGTTGGCAGGGGTATGCCCAGACGTGGGTCCCTTGCTCACTTTGCCACTGGATTCAAGCAAGCCTGGCTGATGACGGCTGGAATGCCAGAAACCGGTCCTAGGATGCTTGTTTCCGGTCCAGGGAAGACATGGCTTGGCAGTTCGGGCTGGACTGTTCCCATGAGGCACAGGGTCAGACTGATTTGCATATGGCCATGTCTGAACTGGGGTGGTGGAGTGAGCTAAAGAATGATGATGGATTAAACCCAGATCAGTTGACTGGGGGTGAGTTTTTGATTGGCTCAAACGTTCCGTCCATCATCCCCTTTTGTATCGCTTTGTTCGCCCTAAGTTGGCAGGGGTATGCCCAGACGTGGGTCCCTTGCTCACTTTGCCACTGGATTCAAGCAAGCCTGGCTGATGACGGCTGGAATGCCAGAAACCGGTCCTAGGATGCTTGTTTCCGGTCCAGGGAAGACATGGCTTGGCAGTTCGGGCTGGACTGTTCCCATGAGGCACAGGGTCAGACTGATTTGCATATGGCCATTTCTGAACTGGGGTGGTGGAGTGAGCTAAAGAATGATGATGGATTAAACCCAGATCAGTTGACTGGGGGTGAGTGTTTGATTGGCTCAAACGTTCCGTCCATCATCCCCTTTGTATCGCTTTGTTCGCCCTAAGTTGGCAGGGGTATGCCCAGACGTGGGTCCCTTGCTCACTTTGCCACTGGATTCAAGCAAGCCTGGCTGATGACGGCTGGAATGCCAGAAACCGGTCCTAGGATGCTTGTTTCCGGTCCAGGGAAGACATGGCTTGGCAGTTCGGGCTGGACTGTTCCCATGAGGCACAGGGTCAGACTGATTTGCATATGGCCATGTCTGAACTGGGGTGGTGGAGTGAGCTAAAGAATGATGATGGATTAAACCCAGATCAGTTGACTGGGGGTGAGTGTTTGATTGGCTCAAACGTTCCGTCCATCATCCCCTTTGTATCGCTTTGTTCGCCCTAAGTTGGCAGGGGTATGCCCAGACGTGGGTCCCTTGCTCACTTTGCCACTGGATTCAAGCAAGCCTGGCTGATGACGGCTGGAATGCCAGAAACCGGTCCTAGGATGCTTGTTTATGGTCCAGGGAAGACATGGCTTGGCAGTTCGGGCTGGACTGTTCCCATGAGGCACAGGGTCAGACTGATTTGCATATGGCCATGTCTGAACTGGGGTGGTGGAGTGAGCTAAAGAATGATGATGGATTAAACCCAGATCAGTTGACTGGGGGTGAGTGTTTGATTGGCTCAAACGTTCCGTCCATCATCCCCTTTTGTATCGCTTTGTTCGCCCTAAGTTGGCAGGGGTATGCCCAGACGTGGGTCCCTTGCTCACTTTGCCACTGGATTCAAGCAAGCCTGGCTGATGACGGCTGGAATGCCAGAAACCGGTCCTAGGATGCTTGTTTCCGGTCCAGGGAAGACATGGCTTGGCAGTTCGGGCTGGACTGTTCCCATGAGGCACAGGGTCAGACTGATTTGCATATGGGCATGTCTGAACTGGGGTGGTGGAGTGAGCTAAAGAATGATGATGGATTAAACCCAGATCAGTTGACTGGGGGTGAGTGTTTGATTGGCTCAAACGTTCCGTCCATCATCCCCTTTTGTATCGCCTTACAAGGTGAGTAAGGCAGATAGATGGAGACCCTAGATTGTTTATATATGGCCTAACTTGACTTTTCATTCTGATATGGGTTTGCAATTGGTCCCTAGATTTGGCCAGTCACTTCCATTCCTCTTAGAATAGTAAGTGCTAAGCTAGTTGGGACATGCGGCAAGAATGCACGCGAGGGCTCGGCGCAGCTTGGTCATGTTTATGAGCTTTCTGAAGAAGGCCTGGACTAGCATTATCTACTATGTTTAGTGTGAAGCACGAGTAAATGTATAAGTGGCTGGTTAATCCAAATGTATAAAGCCTAAAACTCAGAAAAGGCAGTATGACTTGGGAAACGGGAAGTCTAAAGCAGCACATTGGGTGCACTCGAGACTTCCTTTAAATAGAGCATTTAAAGCTGTGCTTTAAGGGCTTCCATATGTTGACAAATGAACAAAAATAGATTGACTCTATGGGCTTTTCTGATGTTGTTCCCTATAGGGTGACCAACCGTCCCTAATTTTCACGGCCTGTCTGTGAATTTACTGTCATGTTCGTTGTTCGTGAAGGAAGTTTCCACGGACGTCATTTGTCCGTAATTTCAGCCTTTGTGCTAAAGGACAAATGTTCAGCAGTTGAGATGGCTCAGCTGAAGCATAAGGGAGGGGGTCTCCCATGCAGTGATTCAGAGGGAGGAGCAGCCAGGGTGTGGGGCTGCTTCAAAGACATGTAAATGTGGGGCCTGGTTAATCTGGGCATGTAAAGGCTGCTTGAATGCGAAATAAGTGTTAATTGACCTTAAGTTGCCTGGTGAGTAAGATTTCTTCTTTTTCCATGGTATTGTTAAGGTGTTCCAAGCTGAGCTGTGAAGCAACTACAACTGAGGTCCCAAACCACTGTTACATTACATTGCAACTCACAAAGAGGATGCGAATAGCTCTTTCATGCCATCTCATGTTTACAATTCGGAAGGTGTCGCAAAACCCCTTTCACAAGTCAGAAGCACTTTCCTCACTCTTAAAACAGGTTCTGTACATTGGAAAAAGGTGTTTTGCTATCGGAATCGTGATTCAAAGACTTTGCAACTAAAAAATACATTTAGGACATGCAGGCCCTGGTTGATTGACCTATCGGTATTCTTCATGCTATTTACTTACTTATATACTATTGTGTGACCTCCTCTGACGTGTCTGTAAAACGTACCTTTTGTTGCAAATTTTTGTCCTGAATTTTGACCTTCTGTCCTGAATTTTGTCCAGAATTTTGACCCTTTGTCCTGAATTTTTACACTCACCGTCCTGAATTTGCACTCATGCCAGTTGCTCACCCTAGTTCCTTATGAACCTACGGGAGACATATACGTTATATGTTTAATAGAGACGATCTGGAGGCAATTTAAACAGGGGGCCATGTTCCTGATTACTGAACTGCTTCTGGAGTAAAGGCACAGTCACACGTTTTTTAGCATGGCAACAAGCGAATATTAGCGAGCAACTCATTGTTATGCCTTGTCAAGAGAAGAATTAGTTAGCGGAAGAAACAGACTCACCTTCTGCGCCTGTAGTGGGAGATGCAGCAGACCAGGCTTGTGACCACCAAAATGACAATAGCCAACGAGATAACAGTCAGGTTAAAACTTTGAAATTCTGAATAAAAGGGAAAATGGACACGATTTAGTGGGCCAGTGAAGGTTATGCAGGACACCCATACTGCAGAAGCCTCGCCCTGAAAGCAAAGATGAAACTATTAGGCGACCCACATGGTTTTAAGCCCCTACGGTGCCAATGTAGACCCAGTGCCGAAGTTCCTCTGGTTTTATTTCTGCTATTTATGTTTTGCCCCTTATGTTAGCATTATGTGAAACTTTGGCCCAGATAGTGAAAACTGTCACGGAACACAGCGCAACCCCCAAAGAGACTGCGCTGTTTTGTGTGACAGGAAAAGAGCAGAAGAGAGCTATAGTCTCAGAGATATGCCACTCTCCTCCCCTCTCCATAGCGCTGGCGCTGATTGCAGCTGCGGTGCGCCAGGCACACACCTTAGAGCCATAGTGCTAGGGTGAGTTCCTGAGTCTAGCATAGGTTTTGTACAGGAAGGGTGCCCTTCCTGTACAAATTACTATGCCTAGACACTCTTCAAAGTTTTTCCTACTTTGTATGTGTGCTGCACAGTGCAGCACACATGCAAAGTTGGAAAATAAAGGAGAAATGAAAACATTTCTTCATTTAACACCTGCTTTACAGAAGCGTTCATTTTTGGCACTAAACCCTGTCTACTAATGTTAGTAGATAGGGCTTAGCGTAAAAAAGCATGGGTGGTTGCACGGGAATGCCCATGTACCACCCATGTAATGCCCCACTGACGCAAAGTGATGCAAAGCAGCGTTTTGAAGCTGCTTCACGTTACTTTTCTATACAAACCAACGCTAATACCGATTAGCATTAGTTTGTTAATCACCAAATAGGTTTAACGTTGGGTTAGCGTTACTTGGTTAGCGTTACAAAGGTAAAGCTAAACTAACACTTAACCTTTTTGAATCTGGGCCTTTGAGTAGCAATTAACAAGAAGCCTGTAGCCGGCTTGTCGAACTTAGGTCATTCAAGGAAAATGAACACATACACGTAGATATAACCAATGGCAATAAATAGCAATTGAAGATTGCTCCCCGCACGCCCCATCCCCTGGATACCCCCAATGAATGATTCGAAGGAGGAACGTTTGGGAAGTCAGTAGATAATAATTCATAATTTTGGGTAACAAGAGGAACACAAGGAGACACTTGTGCAGTTTAAAATGTTATCTTGTGTCTGTTCATCATTAAGTCTAGCCATGATTATGTTATGTTATGTTATGTGGTATTTGTAAAGCGCAACTTTCACTCCGAGGAGCATCATGGCGCTGAGCAAGTTGCTAACAGACAGGATGGCTGAGACTAGGAAAGAGAATTTAGATAAGTGCTTTACATAGCTTATCAGGGGCCGTAAAAATCCACGTTTTCAGTGCTTTCCTGAGGAGAGTTTCTGATTGGATGAAACGTAGGTGGTTGGGCAGTTGGTTCCAGGCTTTAGTCTCTAGAACTGCAATTGATTTCCCCCCTTTTGAGACGTATCTGAAAACAGAGGGTTTTAGTAGATTAGCATTCGAAGATCTGAGGGTAAGGCATGGCAGATAGCGTATAAACCTAGGTCGTAGATAGTGTGGGCCTGAGGGATGAAAGATTCGGAAGGTAATTATGAGGATCTTGAACAAGATTCTTTTATGGATAGGTAGCCAATGCAAAGCCTTTAGTGCGGCGGATGCTGATGAGTTCCTGGGCCATTTTAGGACTAGTCGGGCTGCAGCATGCTGTACCATCTGTAGCTTGTGTAAGACCGACTTATTGTCTCCTGCATAAAGGCTGTTGCAATAGTCCAGTCTAGAAGTGATTAAGGCAACTGTCACTGCCTGTCTTGCCATACAAGGAAGTAAGTCAAAGAACTTTGTAAGTGACTTTATTAGATGGAAACACGTTCCAGCTACTGCTAGGGATTAATGGTGAAAAGATAGTGCTGCGTCAAATTTGACCCCCAGATTTCTGGCTACTGTTACTGTATTGGGGGGGGGGGGGTGGAATGTCAGAGGGCCACCATAGGCTAGGGGAAAAGATGTTCTCTTTCCCTAGTGGCATAATTTCTGTTTTTTCGGAGTTTCATTTTAAGTGGTTTGTTTTCATCCAGCGAGAGACAGCTGTAAGACATTGTCGGAGATCTTTTCCGCCAGTGTGGTATTTTTATCTAAGACTAAGATTAGCTGCGTATCGTCCACGTAGGAGATAGTCATGATGTTAAAGGACGATATCAGACTAATCAGGGGGACATATAGACATTAAAGAGTGCAGGACTAAGGATAGACCCTTGTGGTACCCCGGAAAGCAGAGGTTTTTCTGCTGACTGATAGTTTCCAAGAGTGATGACTTGTCTTCTGTTTTGTGGAAATGATTTAAGCCAGGCCAGGGCAAGATGAGAAATACCACCTGACGCGAGACGGACCAGGAGGATGACAGGTGAAACCGTGTCAAAAGCAGCTGATAGGTCTAATAAGACCAGCACAGCATTTTTCCCCTGGTCTAAGGCGGCTTTCAGGGATTCAGCGGTGTATAGGAGGGCTGATTCTGTAGAGTGTTGAGGCCTGAAACCTGATTCGTTGGGGTGTAGGATGTTGGCTCCTTCCAGATAGGTCATTAGTTGAGAGTTAACTAATTTTTCGGTAATCTTACTAAGACATGGAAGTAGAGAGATAGGTCTAAGATTGGTACGGGTGGTGGGATCCGCAAGTTGTTTCTTTTGGAAAGGCTTGACGGCGGCATCTATGAGTAGATGTTTTTAAATGAACTATACTCATCTCTGTTGTTGAGCTACAGATAGTTAGTTGGAGCCCACCATAGACTCAACATTGACTGAACGCAGTGGTCGCAGATTGCTAGACAGGCGTGCTTCCTGCATGCATAAAAAGCTTCCCGTCCATTCTCTCACACTGTCACCCACCACGTAGGTGCAGAGCGGAAAGTTATAGGGGGGATATCAAACCTTACTTGTCCTAGAATAACTTGTGTGTGGCAATTTTAGCCAAGTTATATAAAAAATAATAGACAGATCAGTGTCCAACATGTTACAAAGACAGAGGTTTTTGAATTTTTTTGTGTTTTGTGATTTGGCATAAATCTATTGAGCAGTTTTTGAGAATTTAAAAAAAACTGGGGATGGGCCAGTGTAGTGGTATTTTGGCAGTTGGGTTAGAAGATTTTTGCAGACACCTAAATGCAGCTTTGAACTGGGAATGTCATCGGAAGTGTAGAGCCTATTATTTTGCTACACCTACTGATTTGTGTCAATAAATCAGAAATCCCACCAAAGATGCCAATTCTGAGTGCAGACTCAAACATTTGCTTTATTGAACAATTGGAGCTAATCTACATTTTGCAGAATGCCCTTTTTTCATTTAGGGTGATTAAAAGGGCTCCTGGGAGTCTGCACAACTCTAAAATTGCCAAAACCAAATAAAATTAAGCAAAACCAATTTTGATAGTTATAGCTAGAGTGCATGAATCAAGGCTATGCTCCCTGGTCACTAGGTCTTTGGTATAGATCTGTCATAAAGATGCAGTCTCAAGGAACAAGGCACACACTGCCTTGGCAAGACTTCGGGTCCGAACACTGCCTTTAAAAGTTAGCTATGAGAGTTCTGAATGCGTTGCATATAGGGTGCCACCTTTCCCCGAGAAAAATGCCAGCCATTTGTTTATGTTTTAAGATTTTGCAAAGGCCCGGACAGGATACTCAAATAGAACTTTATATAGAATTGTCCATATTCATGTTTAACGTGGCCTTTCTGTCTTTGATAACTTTAATTATAAGTCAAGAGTCATTAAGGCAACTTTAGAACACAATTTAAAGTGCTTTATGATAATATTTGGGAATTTAGGTATGCACTGATAAGATGAAAAAAGACTGGATTTAGGTGATTTTCTTACCTTTTGTATTGGCCTGGACATTAAAATGCTGGTCATGAGATTATAAAACCGGCCAGGTGGTAACCCTATTTCCACTGAATTTTGCAACTGTTTCACACATGCCAACATTTTGAAATATAGGGGCATATTTACAAGCCCCTATCGCCACCACAACTTCACTTTCAGTGATGTTATGATGGCAATAGGAGCTTTGCCTTATATATAAGGCAGCGTTAAGCCACCCTGACTTGTAAATAAGGCACCCTTTCACACTATACTTAGCGTGAAAGGGGCAGGCAATGGGTGTTGTGGTGGGCGTTCCACCGCAACACCCATTGATTTTGACGCTGCCCCCTATTTACAAGAGCAGCATAAATAGGAGGCAGTGCCAAAATTAAGACCAGGGAAAACCTGGTCTTACACAGGCAAACGAGGAGAAATGCTTTATTTCTCCTCGTTTTTGCTGTTTCCATGTGTGCTGCGTTGGGCAGCACACATGGAAACAGCAAAAACGCCAATGATTGTTTATGTGCAGGAAGGTCCCTCTTCCTGCACATAAACAATCATTTAAAAAAATGCCGTTTTGCAACTTCTAAGTGTGCTGTATTAAGCAGCATCCATAGAAGTTACAAAATGGCATTTAAAGATTGTTTAGGTCCAGGAAAGGGGTCCTTCCTACACATAAACAATCTTCCCCTCAACACAGGCACCCTTGCACTATGGTGCAAGGGTTCCTGCGTTGGCGCTAGGCTGCTAAAGTTAGCGCCATCACAGGGGAAATGCAGGGCTGCACCATATTCTAGTAAATATGGTGCAGCCCTGCGTTTCTAAAGTGACGAAGCGTTTCATTAGCCTTCTTGGCTTAACGACACGCTTCGCCACTTTCATGTAAATATACCCCAAAGTTGGAATTCTTTTTTTGAGATTTTTTTAATTTATTTCGTCAAAAAAAACATTACAAACATTGTACCAATAATTAATCCCGGTAAGTGAGTCAACATCTCAGACATGTCATGAAACAGGAGTACTTATACATGCAAAGGGATCATTGTGAACACAAAAAATACAGTAGGAGTAATGAACCCCCCCCCCCCCGTACCTGCGTATGACTGCTAAGCCTCAAAATCATGCCCGTCCACCCCAGAGCCTCCTTCATCCTCACCCAACCTGGCTAGAAGCCAATTCCATGTTTGCAGGTCCTCCACCGCCTTCTCATAAGGAGAAAGACTTTGAAAAAAATCGTGGGAATTTATTTTCCCAATTGACTTGCATTGAGGTGGAGGAGATTTTAAGCTGGAGACAGCTAAAATAAAGCCCTAATGGACTCAACAACCCGGGTGTTTCCCGCCGGCATCGGGTCTGCTGGCATGTATGCTATTATCTTTCTGAGCGCTACTTGGTTTATGGGCTGCCACTTCTTTTCTGATAGGGGCGGCCTTGGGAGCACTTTCAGAGAACACTGACTTCCGGTTGTGTGTGTGCATCTTTCTGGTATGCTCTCCTCCTCGGTGTGAGATGCACATGCAGTAGTTCTGTTTAGATGACTTCTTTCTAGAAAATGCCAAGTCATTTAAAGCATGATCCATGTCTGGAATTCCCTTTTTGATAATTACTAAGAAACGTTAAATAACTATGTCAAGTTCCCAATCCAAGTTGGTGAAACGTATGCCTCATTTCTGGTACGATCACTCCCAAGTCACAGATAACATTTCCCTGTATGAGACAGCCGAAGCCCTCGGTGCATCATAACAGTACAATTCCTTGGCTTCAAATTAGGAGACCTATATTCATCAGGAATTCTGGATTTTGCTTCGGATTGGCCAGTTGGGAGTAAAAAGGTCTTTTTTTTAGATTACAGTTTGTTTCTCCATCTCAGGTCATAACATTAAGATTCCTACTTTTTTTGCTTGGCTCCTGCTCTCAGCCTGGTGAAAAGAATAGACGAAAGGAGGAGCGGGCCATTTCTGCAAGATAGGAGTGACACATATAAATTGTTACAGCAAGGCTACAAGCTGTGACCAAAGGCCCCATCTTTTGACTGCTAGCATAGATGAAGGCCAGGCAGAGTAGCCATTGGATCTGGGATACTGAGCATGGTTGATGAGCGTGATCAATGGAAATCTAATACAGGCAGTGCTTTAAATGGGCCGGTACTTACCGGCACTTCTTAGATTTATCGCTCTGAGTACCGGCACTTCTCTACTGCCCTGGAGAGTACCGGTACTCATGAAAAGGTAGGCTCATTGGCAGTGCTGGTGAGCAGAAGTAGAACGTGTCTCTGGCAGCCAAGTCGCTGCTTCTGCAGCACCGCAGCCCCAGCTGAGCTATTCAGCAGGGCTCATTTGAATAATGTCCGGTGCTCACCATCACGCTGTGCTTGACAGAGCAGGGTCCATTCAGGCCCTGTGCTGTCAATCACATTCACACTATCCTGTGCGTTCGTGCAAGCACAGGAATCATGTCAGTCCCCTGGCAGTGGCAATCAGGCTACGGCCAGTCCGGCCCTGGTGGCAATTAAAAAGTGCCATGGTAGGTGAAGAGAAAAGATGGCTTTTATCATACCTGAGTCTTTTGTGTGCCTGCTATGTTTGTGTGTATGCCTGTTTTTGTAAGAAAAAAGTGAAAGAAAGAGAGAGAGAATCAAGACACTCTCAGGAGGTATTTTAAAGAAAATGTGTGGCACTTTGTACATGTCTGCTCTACGACAAAGATTCATAAATAATGTAAAAGGGAGGGTTGGTGGGTGGGTGAGTGGATGAGTGAGTGGATGGATGAGTGAGCAATGGTGGATGTATAGATGGATGGATGAGTGAAAGCATGCATGGGTGAAAGAGGGTGGATGATTGGATAAAAGGGCAGATGATGGGTGGATAAGTGAAAGTTTGGATGGATGAATGAAAGGTAGGGAGGATGGATGAAAGGGTGGATGATGGAAGGGTGAAAGGAGGGATTGAGTGAAAGGGTGGATAGAATAAAGGAGTGAAAGGGTTGATGGATGGATGAGCGAAAGGATTGATGGATGAGGGAAAGGGTGGATAAAGAGATGGATGAGTGAAAGGATGAATGGATAGGTTTGGAGATGGATGGATGGATAGGTTTGGATATGAAGGGTGGATAGACGGAATGGTGAAAAACTGAATGATTGATGAAAGACTGAATAGACGATAGAATGTAAAGGTTAAATGGTGGACATCAGCAGGTAAATGGTAGGATGAAAGAATGAATGCATAGATTGATGGAAGAGACAAGAGATATCTTCTGGGGAGGGTCATGATGAGTTGCTTCATTTGCTTGGTGCCATAAGAGCTTTGGTGCGACGTGGGGTATTTTCAGTTTCTTCTACTCGCGTGCTCAAAAATATATAGTATTGTGCCAAACAGTAATTAATAGTATGACATTAAGAAGGTGCAACTATTGCAAAAAAGGAAATGTTAACGTATTATTGCATTTCTCTTTCATTTTGTGTAATGAGTTAACCTGCTTTGTTTATATAAACACATTTCTCATGTGTTTTGGTATGTGCTGCAACTAATATAGAAGTTGTTAAGTATCATCATGTCTTGCCCTTAGCCCCGCCCCTAGCCCCCGCCCCTCACTACACCTCTAGCTCATTTTAATGAGTACCTGCACTTATTTTTTCCCATTTAAAGCACTGAATACAGGGCATGGATGCAGGTGACGCCTTGTGCCATCTGAGCATAGCTGCAGGCCATGCTGAGTAGACATTTGATTTGGATACCAGATTTGACCCTATATAACATATCAGTGCAGAGCCTAAAATCAAATACAACTCTTTTAATTGATTTCATGCTAATTGTGTGTGGAACGAATTAGGATGTGCCCCAAAACGTATGTTCCCAATTTGAATTTTACATATGGATGTTTTAGCCAATGTTATAGAAAAATGCATAGGACATGTCATCAACAAAGTGTTATGTGTTTTTTGTGAATTACTATGAATTGGCATGTCTTGAGAAATTTCCCCAAAACTGACTTTAATAAATGATATTTGGGTTCTTGAACTGCAGGTGCCAAAAATCTAATTTTAAACTCATAATATGGTTGCCTTTTAAATGGTTATCTTTTTGCTCTGTCCTCCACTATGTGCAGTTCACAAACCTGTACGAATGTAACCGATCTCAGCATTGAAAGAAAATTCCTTTGCCCAAAGGGGTATGGCTGCAAAAAAAATACAATAAAAAAAAAAGATTTTTGAGGATTGTGGTCAAAGGATGATTATCTAGTCTTTGTCTATTGGGCACAAAGTATAGGGCGCTGTGGAAGGGATGTGGCCATAAACCATACCCTGTGTCTGCTGGGCATACCAGTGGTGGCTCGCATAGGGCGTGCTGCTGGGCGGTGGGGCGGGGCGGGGCAGGGTGGGGGGGTAGTAAACCCGGACATACGACGGAACGGAGGAACGTAATAATTACTTTCCACCGTTCCGTCGTATGTCCGAGTTTACTACCCCCCACCCTGCCCCTCCCCAGCCCCGCCCCACCGCCCCACAGCACGCCCTACGCGAGCCACCACTGACTGAAGACCATGTCTGGATAGGACTGCAATGGCAGTGCAAGGCTTTTCTGCAGGCCACCCATAGGAGCACTCAGGTGGCGTACCGGCCACAGGAGTGGCCTGAGGTAATTGCCTGGGCATACTGGGCAGAGTCACAGCCAATACCCTTCGGACACTGGGACTGCAGTTCTTGGGACAGCTCAGTTGCAGGCAATGCCTAGTGGGCACTGAAGGAAGGGAATTATATTCACAGTGTGACTTAAGGCTGCACCTTATGGTCACTGGTCACTGCTGCAGGCAATACCCAATGGATATTGGGGCTAGGGTAAAAGGCATGACAGCACACCATACATAGTGAGTGATACAACAGATAATTGGGTTACCGGCTGCGGCACATCTCATCAAATGGCTAAAAACTGTTACTGTATCACCCCATCTCTGAAGGAAGTGCAACGGCTCCCTCTCCAATCCTGCATCATCTTCATGGCCGTCTAGAAATGGCACTTCTGCATACCTGGCTGAGAAATTAACCAAGTTATTTGGAAGCACCATAACAGAAGACAGGCTGAATAAAAACTGCAAATAAGAAAATCACAGAAGACATGCCTTCTCCATCTGCACTTCCAGCACCCAGAACTATATCTCCTTCGGCATCAGAACTGCCGCCTTGGAATGCCCTCATCCCATCCCTGAGTGGTGTTTACGAGTGCAGATTTCTTTGCCATTTACACCTGCCAGGAATGCCTTTGTGAGTTCACAGCAGGTGTAAAAAAAAAAATTTGCTAGCAAACATATTTACAACCAAATTTACGTTTGTGAAATCATCTTTATATCTTTACAAAACAAAAATCATCACAAATATTATGTCTCACTATAAACTTGAACTGTACCTCAGGGCTCCAATCCATGTTTCTTGCACTTTGGCTAAGTTCCTTCTGTGCGAATACCCATAGAAAGAAAAATAACATGAACAGGTCATGGCCTTTGGCCACTCTCTGTGTCATTGCCAAGTGGCACTGACAGCTGATTTTGGGGTACAACATGGTCTTCACTGAGTTGAGATCAGTATCTTCTGGGGAAAACCGTGGGATACCTTTCACTACACTGTCTAATAATTATGAGGCCAGAGAGCTAGCTCAATCCAATTGAGTAATGTGGGTAGTGTACTGCACACGGGGTGGCTTAAGGCCACTCCCTGTGCTCAGTTGTTGCTGCTTGGAAACAGCTGAAAGCTACGACAAGTGGATTTGAGGGAGGGGGTGGAGTACTAAAGTCCATGCCCAGCACCCTCAGCTAGGGGATACTATATATCAGTACAAAATAAAAAAGATAAATTAACTGAAAAAACATTGTTAAGTTGAATTTATGGTGGACTACACATTTCACAAATACACACCTTATTAAATACTCTGTCATTAAAACATCTCTTAAAGGGATGTTATGGTTTTGGCATGTGTAGTTAAGGAACATCAGTAAATTTCAGCCTATGGTTGGTAGGCAGTTTCACATTTTGTTTTCAACATGCAATGTGTAGATAAAAGTCATGTGGAGCTTGCTTCTGTCATCTCTTGCTTCATTTGATTGATGTACTGCCCAAGGACATGACGAAGCAGGCAACTGTGGATGGGGAGGCAGGATGTCCGGCCTGCTCATGCACCATTTCCTGGGTCTACAATGTCTCTGGGTGAGACATCAATGAAATGAAAGCAGAAGCTGATAGTCACTTGCTGCATGCATTCAGTTGCTCACAGGACACTACTGGTAGGTGCTGTAGATGGCAAGGCAGAAGGACAATCTGAGGGACCAGTCCTTATTGTGTGTGAGGGGCAAACATAAATGCAGCATCAAAGTTGGTTGCTAGGGTGCAGGCTAGGTCACCTACCAGTCCCTACACGGCTAATGTTCTGCTGTACTGGACAGAGGGTGGAAGTTGATGGTCGAATGGGTGGGATGCAGTGGTTGGCGGCTGAACCTCCTCAGTCCTTCCTACATAGTGATTTTCCTAATTGTTTTTTAAACTACACAGAGCTACATGTTTTGCATAGCTATAAGTTGTTTTAGAGAAAATTATGCAGAGTTGCGAACCGTGAGGCTTTGCATCTAAATAAATAACCGTCACAAAGTCATGTAGTTACTAATAGTGGCAATGCAGCCTTCCATCTCTACATTGAATATCTGTGAGAAAATTCATTACTTCTGAATTTACCTTAAGCCTTTTTTCCTCTATTATCTGTGAGGGAGCCTGGCTGTGGGCAGTGGTACTGCATGTCTCCATTTACATTTAATCTCTTTGCGAATATCTATGTCATATCAACGGAACTGCAGCAGACTTGCTCCCCTATGTAGTGTTTGCGAGGTCTTCTAGGTTTTGCCCGTTGGACTAAAACCTTACAAATACATTTAGATTCTCTGATGATATTTCTATGTGGGTGGAATTGAAGCAGGCTTTCCTTTCTTTATAACCTTTACAAGGACCTCGGTGACCATATTAAATAATGCAATTTGAACTGGTGTGAAGAAACAGGACAGACTATATTCATCATTTTACTGCTGCTGAAATAGGGAATGAAACAAAAACTACTCGCACAAGGTCAAACAGATTTGCACTATTTTCTGTGTTTACATAAGAAGTGCAGAAAATATATATTACTCCACTTTTTAAAATTGAAATATTGTGCTATGTTTGAGTTGCTACCACTTTTCTCCTTCATTTATTACTTATTTAGCAAACAGTGCAAAATATGTTTGCTCTATTTGATTTAAAAATATTTTTTCAGGGACTGAGATTTATTAGTTAAACTCTCAATTATTTAATTAAAAACAACTGTACACAATGCACAGGTTAAATGTTGTTTCAACATATGGTTTCTACATTGCTGCCCTGGTGCAGATCTCTATTTTCTTCATTCATTATAAAACAACCAACCAAACAAAATCGGTGCTATTGTTTTTTCTTTATTTGCATCAGCGAGAGATGTCTGTAAGATTTCCCATTCCCTGCCTGTGGTACCTCAGCCTTCGGAGGATGTGCAGAAGTGATGTGCAAACTTTTTATTTCGCGAGCATAGTCTTGCATAGTTGCTGAGTACTGACCTACCCATAGTTTATGGAGCTTCACACTTTCCCAATCCTCTGTTTTCACATAGTTTTTTCCTACAAGGGTTAATGATGCCAATAACTTGCATGGATTTTATGCCACTGCATAACTAGCTTAGTTTTTTCTTGCAGGTACTCTGAAACTGTCTTACCAGTAACTCGTGGGCATTTTTTATGCAAGTGCATGCCTGCTTAGTTTTTTCTTGTGACTACCCAGAGCAGGTAACTGGTGAACAGTTTTTACACAATGTTAAAAAAAAAAACACTTTCTAGCACGGCGGGGCAGATGTGAGGGGCGGGACCCGCTGAATACATCAAAACGTACTTCCACAAAGAGAAGTCATAGTGCCAGCAAAGACCAAACTGAAGACATTATATGCTGTGTTCTGCGGCAGCAGTCAGGATCATGGGAAGATGATGTGACTATTTCATCAGCAGACACTGCTGGGAAAAAAGGTTAGTGAGTGAAGTGCACGCTTCAGAGGCCTGCATGTTGTAACAGGTTAGCGGTCCTGTTCTCTTGAGGTAGACCGGACGTAAATACAGGACATCCTCTGGCCAGGCGTGGCCGGAAGGGTATAATAAAAGGGAGTGGACCGCTCGGGGGTCACACTCTGACACAGTACCACGGTGTGCAAGTGTGTTTGTAAAGCTCGCCAAAGCTGGGGCAGTGAGAATGTAAGGCCGCCCTCTAGATCTACACACACACCACTCTGGTGACGAGGGCGGGATCGGCCCCATGCACCGTCAAAGCTGTGAAGTGTAACACTCACCAGTCGCAAAGACACGATCCTACGCTCCCGCAGGCAGCACCATCACTGCGGGAGCATGAAAGCACTGCACCTGCTGCTGGCCCCTCTCCCGCTCAACAAAACAGAAGGTGCGGGCAGAAGCTGCTGGATTCCACGAGCGGAGAGCCAGTGGCCGCAGTGAGTAACCGGCCTGGATAAGCCCTGCCTGTGGCACAGCAGAGCATGTGCACCTTCGCTGATCCCTAACCGCAGAGAAGCCCGCGTGAGGCCTAATTGGCCCCAGGACGCCCCAATCAGTGACTCCATGCCTGGAGAGCCCACACATAGAAAAGAGGAAGAGAGAGAAAATAAAAAGAAGAAAACAATTGATATCCACACAAAAAAAGTTAGTCTCCAGAGGAAAAAACAAAATATATATATATATATATATAATAAAAACTAAATATAATTATCCAAAGAGGCGAGCCACATCAGGCCACACTCGAGGGGCCCCAAGCTGTGCCAAAGACCTCCAATAGGACGAGACCAGAGCCTCAAGCACTTGGTGAGGCCCTGAGATCTAGCCCGCATGGCAGATGAAGCCAGAGCCCCGCCTCAGCAACAGACTACAGTGCAACATGCTCTCACAGGGGTGTTGCCGCCGTTCAGTGAACTAGCTGACCCAGCGACCGCCTCCCCACGATGAAAGATATGGATCGAGCGACTTGAAAACGACTTTGTCACTACGAGGGAGACCGACGGGGCCGTCAAGAGGTCACTACTCCTCCACCATGCCGGAGAAGAAATATATGAACTATTTAAACACCTACCGAATACTGGCCTTGCCACAGACTATGATGCGACTGTAAGGGCGCTCAATCCCCATTTCGACCCCCATCTAAATCCGGACTTTGAAAGGTCTAAGCTACCTCAAGCCCACCAACGCGAAGGAGAGTCCATTGGCGCTTTCTACGCCAGGCTACTTGAGTAGGCCAGGACCTGCACAGCAGATGATCAACTAAAAGAAATCCGAGCACAGCTTATTTAAGGTTGCAGAGATAAGATGTTGCGAGGTTTGATCCTACGCCAACCTAACATCAGTCTCAAGGACATCTTCATACTAGCATGCACACACAACCTGTCCACCTCCTGCGCCAATGAAATGGATCAGGCCTTTACACGAGCCCCAGAGAAATCAGCAAGCATAAAGTAGAATGCGAAGATGCTCTCCGAACGATGAGCCAGAATGACACAGCCAGAGGGCAGAAATTCCTGACAAGTAGGCTGAGATGTGTATACTGTAGCAGGGAGGAACACCCCGTTGGCGTATGCCCGGCGCAAGGCTGCATCTGTTCCAACTACGGGATCAACAATCATTTCGCATCAGTTTGCAGGAAAAAGATCCAGAGCAAAGGACCCAAAGACAATAAATCGCTAACGAAGACAGAGCGCCAACTGTCCTTCACAAACCTAGTGCACCGAGACAACTCCAGAGGGTCAGGGAAACAGAATTGCCGCCTCGAAGGCCCCTCCCCGATGAAGACGAAGAGGAGACTTTCCTCATCTCTTTCACCAGGGAACTGAAATGCCGCAGGAGGCCACAACCAACATGGGTCGTCCGAGAAGCAGTATTGGAAGTGAAGGCCATTATCGATACCGGTGCCTCAGTGAACGTAATGGGAGTCCAACAGTATAACCGCCTTTGACCTAAACCCCAATTGGAGCCGTCTCACCCCAAAATAATTGCATATGGGAGTCACTCCCCTTCACCCCTTCGAGGGCGGATGTCAGTACCCATACAGTCTGATGACCAAAAAGTCAGGACGACATTTCTTGTTATTGACCAGGAAGCTGGCACGTTGATTGGCAGCCACACGGCAGAAGACCTTGGCCTGGTGTCCTTCGCCAAGAGCGTGTGGTGGCACCAAATTGACGAACTGCTAGAACAATTTCCAGAGTTATTTAAAGGGCTGGACTGTCTCAAATACCCCCAGTGAGACTCCACATCGACCCTTCTGTCACGCCGGTGACACTCAGACATCGCCGCATCCCATTCCATCTCCGACCGTTGGTGGAGAAGGAACTCAAGAGGCTTTAGCAACAAGGCGTGATAGAGAAGGTATCTAGACCAATCGCCTGGGTCTCCCCAATGGTGAAAGTAGAAAAGCCAAACAACCTGGAAAATCTGCTTATGTATTGACATGCGACTCCCCAACTGCACCATCAAGCGGGAGCGGCATATCACACCCACCATAGACTATATCATAGCGGATGTCAACGGCTCCCAGTGGTTCTCAAAGCTGGACCTCAACGTTGGATATCACCAGCTGCTACTGGCGGAGGAAAGCCGATGCATCACCATTTTCAGCGCCGACCTGGGGCTGCGCCGATACAAACGCCTGAACTTCGGAATCTCATGGGCTACCAAAGTATTTCAAAATGCCATATGCGAGACCCTGTCTGGGCTACCCGGCATCCTGAATGTCAGAGATGACATATTGATCAACTCACTTACTGCCGCGGAACACCACAAACACCTGAAAGCTCTCTCAAACGTCTCAAAGAACACAGAGTGACACTACACAGAGACAAATGTTCGTTCTTTTAGCCGTCCATTGAGTTATTTGGGTACGTCTTCAACCAAGACGGAATACAAGTAGACAGCCGCAAGTCGCAAACAATCAAACGAGCGCCCGCCCCCAACACACCTTGGGAAATGAGAAACTTCCTGGGGATGGCTACGTACTGCAGGAGGTTCATTCCCGACCTTGCAACCCATGCCGAACCATTGAGAGCCCTCACAAAAACCGAGACCCGATGGGCCTGGGGCCGTCATTAAGAAGATGCATCCCAAAGAATCAAAGATGCCCTTCTCAACAATGCCATACTCGTATACTTCGACCCTGACAAGGACACCGAACTGTTGGTAGATGCCAGTCTCGTCGGGCTGGGAGCGGTACTAGCTCAGGAACAAGAACCAGGGCGGTGTGCAGCAATGGCCTTCGTGAGCAAAGCATTGACACCAACCGAAGCTCGCTACGTGCAAATCGAGTGAGAGGCCCTGGTGATCAAGTGGGACTGCAGGCATTTCCACCTGTACTTAAGCGGCCAACCCTTCAAGGTTGTCACTGACCACCAGCCTTTGGTCCCGCTGTTTCGAGGGTCGGCTCCCCACCTGCCCCCGCCGATCGAGAGGTGGGCCATCCAATTGCTACATTACCAGATGGAAGTAATCTACAGGGCGAAGAACACTGCCGATTTCCTATTGCATCACCCCACACCTTCAGAGGCTCAGGATGACCCTGACAGAGTAGAAGACTATGTCAACGTGATCTCAAGTGCTGCCTGCCTCTGAGCACTAAGCTTGGAAGATATCAAGGAAGCTGCCGACCCCGTCATCATTCGTGTATGCAATGCTGTGCAGAACATCACGTGGAAAGACTTCCTCCGGGATGCGAATGATTGCACGCACGAAGAGAAGGAGAATTTGACGAAGATGTGGAGGGTGTGAGACAAAGTCAGTACCACCCAGGATGGGATCCTACTGCAAGGATCTCGCATCGTGGTCCCAAAGACCCTGAGACACCATGCCATGCAGCTAGCTCACGGAGGACACCAAGGCACCTCGGAAATGAAGTCAAGGATGCAAGAAAAGGTGTGGTTCCCTGGGCTAGAAGAATTGGTTGAAGACCTTGTGCATAAGTGTCCCGCATGCCAATTAACAGGGGCTCCAGAAAGGTCGGCACCGGTAATCACCGAAGAACTATGCACAGACCCATGGCCCATGGTCCAAACTAAACCTGGATTTCGGAAATACTGACATTCTTAGAGACTAACCAATTGCTTGATTCATTCCAGTATGGTTTCACAGCAGGCCATAGTACTGAACCAGCTCTGATAGCAGCGTCAGAGGAACTAAAAAGGGCGACTGACAAGGGAGGTAGAGCTGTACTAATATTATTAGACCTCTCAGCCGCCTTTGATACAGTTCACCACGCAATTCTTATAAAACGGCTCAATCGCTTGGCTTCAGGAAGACTGCTCTAGTATTGTTGAGCTTGTTACTCAAAGACAGACAGCATCGGGTAGAGATGGGAAATGCAAGTTTCAGGCCTTTCCGTCTCCCCTGTGGTGTGCCCCAGGGGTCAGCTCTCAGCCCCACTCTGTTCAATATTTATATTACCCACCTTGTTAATCTTATTCGTAGTTATGGTCTGGCTGTTTTTTCTTACACAGATGACACGTAAATTGTAGTGTCTGTCTCATCGGATGCAAATAAGGAGGCAAGCAATTTCTGTAGGTGTATGTCCCATGTTGCCAGCTGGATGCAGAGAAACTGTCTTAAGCTGAACTCAGAAAAGATGGAGGTAATGCTCTTTGGAAATGAGACCACCTTTTGGGATGCAGCATGGTGGCCTTTGGACCTAGGCACGTTACCAAGGCCAGCCCAGAAAGCAAGAAATCTGGGAGTCATTTTTGACATGAAGTTATGTTTTGTAGACCAAATCAATGCTGTTACCTCATCAGGTTTTTTTATGCTGAAAGTTCTTAAAGAAATTCTCCCGTTTATTCCTTTTGACCTACAAAAGACAGTGATGATTGCCTGCATTTTCTCTAAGATGGATTACTGCAATGCCTTATAACTTGGTACCCATAAACATCTGATAAGGAAACTGCAGTCATTGCAGAGGGCGGCAGTGAGAGTGCTGCTGAAAGTTCCAAAGTTTGCATCGATATCTCAAGAATTGCACAGGCTACACTGTCTTCTGGTGGAAAAAAGGATTTCCTTTAAGGCCTTGTGCATAATTCATAAGGCCCTCTACCGGACCGTCCCCACATATTTCCAGGAACAGTTCTCCTGGTATACCCCCAGTAGGAACCTTAGGTCTAGCTCGGCTCGAAAGGTCAAGGTCCCGAGAATATGCAAAGTGAAATTAGGGGGAAGATTGTTCTCTTACTGTGGAGAGACACTCTGGAACACTTTGCTGCTTGCTCTACGGTCGCAGGCTACATTGCAGATATTTAGGAAGCAGCTGAAGATCTGGCTATTTACCCAATAGACTAACAGCTGTCCCAGACCTGTCTTTTCTAGGTTTTTGTTCTGGTGTTTTGTTCCGTCTAGCGCTAAGACACCTTCGGGTATTGCACGCTTTATAAAACTATTTCATTTCATTTCATATGTTCAAAGAACGCCGCAAGCAGCTCAACATTAGAGCCAGTTGATGGAGCAGGGAAAATAAAAATTTTTAACCCCTAACAAATTTTATAATTAATTAAATAAAATGCTCGTTTAAATGTATTAATCAACACTGTATGTATGGGAATGGTAATATGCCAATGTATGTGCTAAATAATCTATTAATGGATGTCCGAGTGTCTAATTATAACGTAAAAATAAATGCGTACTAATTAAAATAAATGCATGTTTGTGCTTCATAGAAATAAAACGTGTCGTTGCAAAAACAATAGTGATGGTAAGTAAGGAACAGCTTAAATGTTGCTTTCTGCTAGGTAACAACTAATTGGGGTACGTAGACGGGAGGGAAACGAAAGGGATATTTTTCTCTATTTTAATTATGTTTTGTTTGCCTCAAATTAGTGCTTCTAAAAGTATAACCGAGTGGCGATATAAAATGGCCGCCAGTGGGAAGATGTGCGCAGGCGCAAGGGGACACGTGATACGGGATGAAATTGGAGAAATCCGGAACCTCGTGATGTTTCTGAGAGGCTAGGATGCAAGAAATGGTCAAGGCTGGTGTGACCTAATTGAACTGATAGTGTGCCATGATGATCAGCAGAAAGCCCGTGGGAAACAAGTTTAAGAGAAAGGACAATGATCATGCGAGTTCTCGAATGTGTCGAAAGAAGTTACAAATGTACTGATCGAAAACGGATGAAATGGTTTAAGCGTATGGGAAAGGAAATGATCCAAGGACCCTTGAATCCAAGAGAACTTGATTAAAAGAATGAATAAGCTGACATGCATGGACCAATGAAAGAAAAGCGTGATATTAATATTGCAACAGTTAGTTAGCAAAGTTAGAATTAGGGTATAAGAGGGCCTACTCTTAGTGGGAGGGGTCAGTCGCGGTTTGCAGTCACAGTCAGGAGAGGAGTTGAAGAATCGTGTTGGTGGCTTCCAGTGCTGGGTGGTCCTGATCGATCCCTTACTGAGCGGGAGATGCTGAAAGACTGTTAGATGAGACGGGTTGCAGGTAGCTGATGCTGACGAGCTGAAGTTGCTGTTGCTGTCTTAATTTTCCAGTTGAGTATGAGAATCAGGCTATTTCTAATTCCTAACTTAGGTTAGAAATCATTAGGCTAAATTAGGAGGCTAGGCAGGTAATTAGGGTTTTGGCTTCATGACAAAATTTCCTTTCTGCAATAAATTGATTATGCTTAATAAATATTTGAATTTAAGAATGAATAATTGAATAAAGTATTAAATTCTTTCCATGTTTTTAAAATTATATAAAATTTAAGATTCTTTAAATCCAAAATGACTCAGTGGTTATTTTCCTAAATGATTGTGACATAAGTAATTGGTTATTGTGATTCAGCTGGTCTTAATCACTATGAACTAATTTCTTAAATGAATGATTCATCGACAAAACAATGAGCAGGAATATCTTAAGAAATAAATAAAAGAAAGTGACAAATTAAGGTAATAAGATATCCTGGCTCTTCCAGCGGTACATAAAATGGTGTTCTCCATTTAGTTCTCATGCTTCTCCTAGGAGTACAGAATTTCATAAAGGTGTAAAGGAAATCCAGGAGTGTGCGTGTGTGTTAGGCGATGTTTATGGGCCCCATCGTCATGTGGATATGAGAAATATAGTTTGCCCCTGGATGACCTATAAGTAACCTGGGAGGAGAATAGTTTTTATTGTACGCGCTGCATCAGATTTCTTGGTAGCAGAGTTATGGTTTTCTATAGATTAGTTTAGTGATTATTGTTTATTGATTATTGATTATTTTTTGATGACTAACACTATATGTTGAGTCACGTTATGTTATATGTAAGTTTTCACGCTTCTGGGATGTAGGAAGTGGAACACGTGTGGCAAGAGAAGTCACATGGAATTTGGTACATGGTCTGAATTCATTTTGGTAATAACGCAGGTTGTGTTATGTTAGGGATTTCTGTGCGAAAAGTGTGTAATTGAAATAGCAAATCACGTTTACTTGTGAAACTTTGGCCTTAATTATCAGGAGCCTAGTCTCCACATGTGTCTTATCCCCAGAGAAACGAGTAAATTGTTTGCTTGAAAGAAGGGTAAGGTAGAGGAAGTGCTACTTTATCGGCGAGAATACATAATTCTGTGGTAGGGTAGAGGTAAGCGCTGTCTACTGGAAAAACAGGATTCTTGTGTAAAAGGACAAAGCTGTCACTTTTGTTTAGCGAATCAGACTATGGAATTGTCTTAATTGTTGTAACTAACGAAGAAAACAGCGAAAAGAAAATTGCCGATAAATTTTGTAAAGGAGGGTAAAGAGTAGAAGTGACGTGGAAAAGTGCCGCGCTAGGATTGGATAGTGCGCTAGTCACGTGAACACAGAGTAGGAGTGACGTAGAAAAGTGCCGCGCTAGGATTGGTTGGTTCGCGGACGGTGGGAATTGTTCTGATTGGTACGTTAGTGTAGTCGCGCTGTAATTGGTCGAAGTTCCGTACACAGAAACAGCGTTAGAGTAAAGAGAAAACAAATAGAAAACATGCCGTATTACGAGTATGAAAGGGAGAGAACGTCATGGACGACGAAATTGAAGAATTTCTTTAAGAAAGACAAAAAGGTTGTGACTAGAGAGGGACAAATAATTCCTCCGCCGAAATCAGCAGCTTCACATATGATGCTGAAATATGGATATCATACGTGCATATGGTTGGACAATTGGGTAAAATATACAAAGAATGATGGAGCATTGGCTTTCCCTGAAAATGGTTCTTTTAGTGTAGCGGTTTTACGGAATTTAAGAGAAAAGATGTTTAAATTGGAACCTAGACCTAGACCGACACAGTTTGAGGCTTTAACAGAATGGGAAGATAAGATGTACGAGCGAGAAAGATTCAGAGGAATGAAAGGTTATGAGTTTATGCCTGGAAGATTGTGGGGAGTGAATCATGAGGACAGGATAAAACGATGGAGATGTGCTAACATGACAGGAGGTTTGTTTCCAGCTTTTACAGTTGAGGAAGGGAATAAGAAAAAGCGGACTGAGAAAAAGAAACATATAGAGAGAGAAAAGTATATGCATGAGAGCGAAACGGATGACGAGTTGCTGGAAGATATTTTAAATAGAAATCCACCTCCGTATCGGCAGAGTTCTACAGTGGTGACACCCAATGCGCCACCAATAGAGACTATGCGAAATAAAAGTCCGGAAAAGAGAAATGAAGTAAATAGGTCACAAGAACAAATGAGAACTTTTCAAAATGAAGGGATAGAAAGCGACAATGCAAGCGAATTGGCAAGGACAACAAAAGAACTAACTGAGAAAATTAGAGAATTAACGAAAAATATGGAAGCAGTTACTGTGCCTGTAACAATAGGTCCAGTAATACCAGTTTTTGAGAATCAGAAAATTGATGAACGATCTTTGGTGATTCCCTTGAGTTCACAATTTCAGAGAGAAAAGGAAAGAATGGAAACAAGTCCAGGTACAAGCAATTTGGCTAGTGCTTACAGACCAAGTCCACCTGAAAATTTGACAATAAATGAGTGTAACGGTAGGAAAATACCTATGGTAACTGAATCTGCAACAGTGACACCTGAGAAGAGTGGAAATTGGACAGAAATAAATAGTACTCCTATTGGCCCGACTCCGGATGAGTTAAATGAATGGATGAAAGCATTTAAAATAAAAGAACCAGAAGAAAAACCATTAGATGTAATTAGGTTAAAAATAGATATGGAGGAATTAATTTTAGGAACTATTGGAACAGAAAAGCTGAAAAATTACCAGGATGATGAAATTATGTTTTTGTGCAAAAGTATTACATGGAGAACTAGAAATTTGCATGACAAACTGGAAGAGGTAGCAAGTGAAATTGGTGTGGATTTTCGAGAGTGAAAACATTGCAGAAACCATACAGAGTAGACTTTTGTGAAAAGGATATTGAAAATTTGAATACAGCAGGAAGGCTGACACAGATAAAGGAGTTGATTGTGTTGTTGAGAAAATGGGGTGATGTGGACAGATGGAAGGTTAGATGGACAAAGAAGAATGAGAAAAGTATAGACAAAGGTTCATTGGCTTTTATGATAACAGAAAAAGAACCTGTTGCTAAAGAATACCCTATGAGAGAAACTCCAGGTGGTAGTTACGTGCATGTTCCCTGGACTAGGCAGGACATCCTGTCATTTACAAATGACTTTCCAAAGTTAAGAGAGAAGCCAGTTGAGTGGTACCGACAAGTAGAAAGGTTTGTAAAGGTCTCAAAAGTGTTGTGGATAGATTTGGATGGATTGTTTGACATAGTGGTACCAACGGATCTGTGGTCAGAATGTAAGATTACAGTTGACTGGCCAACTACAGAATATCCAAGAGATCCTAAGACAGGAGCTCCAGGTCCTGATGTAATGAAGAAATACGACAAGGTGATTACCTTTTTGAAGAATAAGATTCCTCCCAAAGAGACAGATTGGGTTAAGATTGATAGAACTACACAGGAAAGTAAGGAGTCTGTACATGCATATTATGAGCGATTGTTATTGGTTTTCAAGCAGTATAGTGGTTATGAGGAATTGAGTGAAAAGGACATGAGTCATTTTGTATACCGATTTGTGTTTGGCCTGAAACAAGAAATAAGCGATATGATTAAGCAACATATGATAAACTGGCAGAATGGAAGTGTAGATGAGGTGCTGAGGTATGCTAAGTATTGTAGTGATGAAATAGAGAGTAAGCAGCGTAAGTTGAAAGAAAAGGCAATGTGGGCACAAGTGAAGGTGGCAGAAAAACAAGAAGCTCAATTGGACAATAATAATGGAAACGAATTAGGACAGAATAAGATGCGACCAAACATAGGTAAAGGAAAGGGTCAAGTGAGTCTAGAAGAGGCAAAGAAGAAATGGCCATGTCATAATTGCGGAAAATTAGGGCATTGGAGAAATGAGTGTAAGTTCCCACCTAAACCTAATCCGGAACATCAATCATTAACTCCACAGGTGCAGAATGAGGTAGTTGTTCAACAAAGTCAGGTGCCACAACCACCACTTCCCAACACTGTTAACCAGCAAAGATACAGTACAGAAACAGGATTCTACGGAGGAGAGCAGGTAACACAGTTGCCGCGAGCAGCTAACATTTCTCAGTATTGGTTGCGTCAGAGTGAGGATGACCCGGATGAAAGTTTCTGACGGTGCGCAGGAGAGGGGAAAGAGTGCGTGCTTGGCGCAACTCTAGAGGTAGATCAGTCTGGTCCCTTTGTGGATGGAGAAGTGAATGGTGCAAACCTAACATTCCTTGTCGATACTGGAGCTACCCGTTCTACTGTTAGATCAGTGGAAATTCCAAACCTTCCTCTCTCAGGTGAATACATCCAAGTGGTAGGAGTAGCCAATCAGCAGATTAAAACCCCACTTACTGAGTTGGTGGAAGTAAAAATTGGTTCTTTTAGCAAAATGCATAAATTTGTAGTGTGCGATTGTAGTCCTGTAAATCTTCTAGGTCGTGACCTTTTGTGTAAGATGAATTGCACAATTTATTGTACGCCAGATGGAATAGGTTTTCAGACTTCAGATGAAGATGTTTTGTATAAAGTAACTTTGATGAATCAAGAACCTGAAACGAATGGTTTATTTCCTGCATTTGATGCAGAAAAACTTCCAGAAGAACTAAAAAGTGCAGTAAAAGAAAGTGTGTGGGATTTTACAGGAGAAGACATTGGATTAATGAGAGAAGTTGATCCCGTAAAAGTGACAGTGAAAGAAGGGATAATTTATCCAAACACGCCACAGTACAAATTAACTCCAGAAATAATTGAAGGAATAACTCCTGTGATAAATAAGATGATTGAACAGGGAATTCTGAAAGAAATCATGAGCAGTCCATGTAATTCACCTATTATGGGACTGAAAAAGCCAAATGGAACATATAGAATAGTACAGGATTTGAGAAAGATCAACAAAATAGTTGTACCATGTTGTCCAATAGTGCCAAACCCTGCAGTAATTCTATATCAAATCCCGCATGAAGCTGAGTGGTACACTGTGATAGATTTGTGTCACGCATTTTTCTCTATTCCTTTGCATCCAGATAGCCAGCCATTATTTGCATTCCGGTTCGGAGAGCGTATTTTGGCATGGTGCCGAATTCCACAGGGGTATACAGAAAGCCCCTCAATTTTTAATCAGATTCTAAAGAAATCTCTGGAAGATTTAAAAATGCCAGAAAAATCAGTGATGGTGCAGTATATCGATGACCTATTGGTGGCATCGAAAACCAAAGAAGCATGTGTAAGTGACACAATCGCTTTACTGAACCATTTGGAGAAAAGAGGACATAAAGTGTCTCCTTCAAAATTACAGTTTTGTCAGAAAGAAGTCCAGTATTTAGGGCATAAAATTGAGAAAGGAGTGCGGAAAATAGCGACAGAGAGAGTAAGAATGATTCAAGGAATGAGAGCACCAATGACTCAGAGAGAGGTAAGAATGTTTTTGGGAATGGTTGGATATTGTCGACAGTGGATAAGTGGTTTCTCTTTGATTGCAAAACCCTTACAAAAATTGACAAAGAAAGATGTAAAAGACCCTTTTGAGTTAAACAAAGAAGAAATGAAATCTTTCAAAGAATTGAAAAAAACTGTGTGAGGCCCCTGCTTTAGGCATGCCTGATTATGAGAAGGATTTTGAGTTGTACTGCAGTGAAAGAGATGGATGTGCATTTTCAGTACTGGTACAAAAACACGGGACCATGAAAAGGCCAATCGCTTACTTTTCAGCTGTTTTAGATCCTATAGCAAAAGCATTGCCTGGATGTCTGAAAGCAGTCGCTGCTACTTGTGTAAGTCTGGAACAAAGTGAAGGTATAGTAATGGGGTATCCACTGAGAGTATATGTTCCCCATTCAGTAGAAATTCTTTTGACAAGAACAAAAACACAGTACATGACACATAGTCGGCTGACTAAGTACGAAAAAGTCATCTTGAGTGCTGAAAATGTGACCATAGATAGATGCATAAATGTAAATCCTTCTACATCATTGCCAGATGAAGAGAGTATAATTGAACAAGAAGAAGTAGATCATGATTGTCTGAATGTGCTGGAATATTGCACAAAACCAAGAGCTGACATAAAAGATGAACCGTTAAAGGAATCGGATTATGTCATGTTTGTAGATGGTTCATGTTTACGCACAAAAGAAGGAGTGTTAAGCGCAGCTTACGCAGTATGCACAGTGGCAACTGTGATGGAAGCGTCTTGTCTGAAAGGAGTTAGGTCTGCCCAAGTTGCGGAACTAATTGCTTTGATTCAAGCATGTAAATTGGGAAAAAATGTACGAATCACGATTGTGACCGATAGCCAATATGGTTTCGGCATCGTACACGATTTCGGCCAGATTTGGTCACAAAGAGGATTTTTGACATCTGCAGGAACACCTATCAGAAATGGAGATTATGTTAAAAAACTGCTTGAGGCGATACAGTTGCCTAAACAAATAGCTGTAGTGAAGTGCAAGGCGCATAAGAAAAACGAAGACTACATAGCGGTCGGCAATAATTATGCTGATGAGATCGCTAGATATTGTGCGGAAAACATGGCGTCCCTGAACAAAAATAGAGAAAGGGAGCATGTCTCTTGTCCTTTGCTTTTCACTAATACTGTCGAAACATGGGATGAAGTAAGGCAGTTACAAGAAACAGCAAGAGATGAGGAAAAAGATTACTGGATAAAAGCAGGATGTAGAAGACAGGAAAATAATGGTGTGTGGGTATACAGAGATGAAAGACCAGTTATGCCTGATAGCATGATTGCAGACATGGCACGGATGTACCATGGACAAGCTCATATTGGGAGAGATGCAATGATCAGACTTTTAGACAGACCTGGTATAACCCAAAATTCAGAGCCATTGCTGAAAGTCTTTGTCAAAGATGTCTTATTTGTCAACAGTTTAACCCAGGAAGAAAAACAGTAGTAAGTCTAGGAACAATAGGAAGAGAAGGAGGTCCATTCACAAGAATGCAGTTGGACTTTATCGAGATGCCCCTAGTAACAGATTAAGATATGTTCTAGTGGTCGTCTGTTTGTTCTCTCGTTGGGTGGAGGCATACCCCACAAGAAGGAATGATGGAACAACAGTGGCAAAACTTATGCTGCGAGAGTTCATTCCAAGGTATGGTTTTCCAGTCACGGTTGAGACAGATAGAGGAACACATTTCCAAAATGAGTTGATCCAATTGATTTGTGAAGCACTGAGTATTAAACAAAAACTACATTGTGCTTACAGACCAGAGGCTTCTGGGGTAGTAGAGCAGATTAATGGAACGATTAAAAACAGATTGGGAAAAATGTGTCAAGCTACAGGACTCAAATGGCCAGATGCACTGCCTCTTGTTCTGATGACCATCAGAAGCATCCCTGAAAAGAAAACGGGACTCAGTCCTCATGAGATGATCATGGGACGAGCAATGAGACAAGCACACGTACCCGTCAACAAGTTATTAACTATAACTGATGATCTAGTACTGGATTATTGCAAGGGACTGGCTGATGTGGTGCGTTCTGTGTTTCATCAGGTTGGACCGGATGCGACCACTCTTGAAAGAAAACCAGCCCACGACTTGAATCCAGGAGACTGGGTCCGCATAAAAGTCCACAGGAGAAGAAACTGTCTAGTTCCGCGTTGGGACGAGCCAAGACAGGTAATCCTAGTGACAACGACTGCCGTCAAGTGTGCAGGAGTGAAGAACTGGGTTCATGCCAGCCACACAATCAGAGTTCCAGAACCTACAGATCGACATGTGAGTCGGCGTCTGGAAGTGTGGGATAAAAGTTTAACGGCTGGGACAACCAAGATAAAAGAAAGGGTGCCAGAACTTGAAGATCGACCTGAAAGTCGACATCTGGAAACCCCAACGACAAACACCTCTAGAGAAGAAGAGGAAGAAGAAGAATTGGAAAGAAATTCAGAAATTCCAGAACCTGAAGATCGACCTGTAAGTCGACATCTGGAAATATCTGACACAACTTCAGACTCTGATGATTCAGTTGAAAACCGTGAAGAATTCCTAAGGAAAACTTGGGGTTATAAACCAATTAGAGAAGAAACTGAGCAAGAAATTGAGTTAGACGAACAACCAGGTACAAGTTATGGTGGAACTCCTTCAGAAACAATATTAATAGATGAAGTAGGGAAAGAAGTACACAAAAGATTAGAAAATCGAGAAGAACCCCGAGGAGCAATAGGGATAGATAGAGAAACAGAAGAACAGGGAAATTTAGAAACAGAAAAGGAGAAAAACACCAAATCGGAAGAACACCGAGGAGGGACAGTAATAAGGGAAAACAAAAAGGAGAAGACAGATCCACCAGTAGGAGATGACGAGATTATAAGTTTCAAAATAAGAGACAATAGTGAAACAGTTGAAACAGAAACAGAAGAAAGTGGAGGAGAGGAAAAAGCAAAGACTGAATCAAGAAAAAGAAATTGGAAATCGGAAAGAGAAGAAAGAGAAGGTGAGGTCAAAAGGCCAAGAAAAGGAGATAATTGGCCCAACAGCTATGTAAGAAAATTGAGATATAGAATAATAAGAGCGGAAGACGAGGGTGCTGAACAAGTAAATGAAGTAACAAGTCAAAAGGGACAAGAAAAACCCAGTGGAAAAAGATTACAAAAGTCCAAAAGGACAAAGAAAGTGAATTCAAAATTTAAGTCACCTGAGTGGCTGTATATTGCACTAACCGATTACAAAGAGGAAGAAGAAAACACTCACGGAAACCAGAGACTGAGAAGTCGGATGGGAAAAGGTGAGATGCAACAAAACTGAAGTGAAGACTTATAGTGCTTCTGCCGGACATGACAATTTTACTGGATGTGACAAATCACCGGATGTGACAACGAAAGAATTCTGGAGAGAACTAAAGAAAGTACCAAGCAAAGACTTTTTGAAAGCAGAGTGGCATCTAAGTCATTTCTGAGGTGTATTGACACAATTTTCTGAAACTTAACAAATAGAAAAAGAAAAATGGAAAATAATGAGAATAGAAGAGATAAATGTGAATTTATAAAGAGATGGTGCAGAATGTGCTGTTTTTGTACAGGGTTATTAATGACCATATGGATAGTTTTAGCAATCACAATTCCTATTAGTGTAGCTGTGATAGAAGCAAAAAATGATACTAAACCAGAAAAAGAAACTAATATTAAAGAACCAGTTATTTTAAGCAGTAGTGCAGAGTTGCATAAGGATAAGTCAGTAACAGATTTTTCAAAGAATGTTTTCACAAAATTGTTGTATGAATACGTAGAGACAATGGATGTGAGAGATTGTTATGTTTGTATGCAGTTGCCTGCATCAGTATCAGAAGGTGTGACTTATCATCACCTACCTCTGACTTATGGAATAACATGTAGTGTAATAGCGAGTTTATTTTATAAAACAGGTAGATTAGAATCTTATTATACTGATATAGATAAGATTTTTGCAAACATTCCAGTAGTACCAGAACTTAACAAAGTAAAACCAGCAAAAGTTTTAGGAGAATTCTTTTTAGAACATAGAAAATTAACGTTAGAAGAAATAGTTAGTAACAACATTACCTGTGAGTTAAAGAAAGAAGAAAAAGTATTTTTAGAAATGGTTGAAGAAAGAAGAATGAAATTTCAAAAAGAAGCAATAAAGAGAGGAAGGAAAACGCTTATGGACGTTTGAGGAAGGAAATCATGAAGGGAAAAGATAAATGCAGCAATGACATTAGACTGGCCGCAAACAGGAAAGTTGTGTATTAGGAGAAATAAGACAGTCTATGACAATTACTTTGTAGGTTCCAGTATCTGCCATGACAATTATCAAATTCTGGGAGGTTGGGGATTCAAAGGTGGAAAAGATCCAATATTTCCAGGTATCTATTATATTTGTGGGAATAGAGCTTATTACAGGTTACCGGACCATTGGTATGGAACTTGCTATGTAGGCCTGGTCTTTCCAAAAAATTTCACATGGACAGAGAAGAAAAGGGAACATACAAGATGATTAATAGTTTTACACGTAGAAAGAGGGAAAGTTTTTCAGAAATTGTAGGTGACATTTTTGGAGCATTGATACCAGCAGTGGGAATATCTTTGAATGCATTTAAAATTCGGAAGTTATCCACAGTAGTAGATCGTTTGTCTACGGATACTGCGGGAGGGTTCTTAATGGTAAATACCGAAATGGTTGCCATGAGAGCTATGGTGATGCAAAATCGACTTGCCCTTGATATTTGTTAGATTTGGGGGTCTCTAGTTGGCAGAGGTAGGTACCTTTGTCCAAATAGGGACCCTTGAGTCTAGTCAGGGAAAGTAGGTACACTCCCGAAATAACCCCTGCTCACCCTCTTGGTAGCTTGGCACGAGCAGACAGGCTTAGTTCAGAGGCAGTGTGTAAAGCATTTGTGAACACATACAGTAATCCAGTGACAACACTACAAATGGACACCACACAGGTTATATATTTATAAAAATAGGTATACTTTATATAGATTTATCACAAGACCATAAACGACAAAAATAATCCACAATACTGTTAAGAATACTTAGTTCTGATCAAAAAGGCTTAATTCAAGGTTCTGTGCGAGTCGGTAGCCTCCTCCGGCTACGGCGATGTCGAGAACAAACAGAGTCTAACAAATCCAGCTGACCGCGTCGAGACGGGCCAACACAGCGTAGACAGACTCGGTCACAGTACCTTTTACTTGAAGCGGCAGGCACGGGCGTGCGAGCCGGATGGCTGTTCGTCGCGGTCGCGATGCAAAAATGGAAGCGTTGCAGGACGCGTTGTCCCTCGATGCGGTGCAGGCAGCGGCTCGTTGACGTCGTCGAGACGGAGTCGGTGAGACCAGGGCCGTGCGTTGCAGGGCGAGACGGTGCTTCGATGCGGTGCTGGCAGGTTGCGGTGCGGCGACGGAGCCGGATTCAGGAGCTGGCGTCGATCAGTCCGGACGGCGGTGCGAGTCGGGCGGTGCGTCGCAAAGCGTGCGAGCGGTGCCCAACTCCGGTGCGGTCACAGGACTCGAACTCAGCAGCAGTGACCGTGTCGGTCGGACCAGTTCCGATTCGGCGTAGCGAAGCGTTGCAGGACGCGTTGTCCCTCGATGCGGTGCAGGCAGCGGCTCGTTGACGGAGTCGGTGAGACCAGGGCCGTGCGTTGCAGGGCGAGACGGTGCTTCGATGCGGTGCTTGCAGGACACCGAGTCGGTCGTGAGAGTCGGTCACAGCTCCCTACCTCTGTAGCCACTGAAACAGAGTTTCCAGCAGCAATTCACAAAGGGGGTGAAGTCCAATGGTCCTGGGACTTCGGTCAGGGGGCAAGCTCTCTTCCAAGCCCTTGGAGATCCTTCACAAGTTGATGAAAGTCACAGCAAAGCAAAAGTTCCTTTCTCCTCTCTTTGGCAGTCAGGCAAACCACTGCAGGCCAATCCCCCAAGCAGCACTTCAGGCTTAGGGATAGTCTCTCCTCAGTTTCTTCTTGGTTCCGCTCCTCAGCAAAGGTTTCTTCTTGTTCCCAAAAGTGATCTAATCTTCCTGGGGTCTGGGTGCCCCTCTTATACCCTGATTCTCTTTGTTCTCTGGAGGCAGAGAGGCCTCTGCCTAGTCCAAAACCAGTTCTGGTCAGTCCGGGAGCACTTTGTTTTTCTGACTCCTTCTTTCCTTTCAGAATGTGGGGCAGAGTGCTCAGCCGCCCGGCAGGAGGTGGAGCCAGCATTGTGGAAGGCAGGCACAGCCCTATTCAGACCCAGGTGCAACTCCTCCCTCCACTCTGGATGCAAATCTTTCTATTCAGCCCTGCGCTGACTCACCCTGTCTCCGGTAGCCACCCCCAGCCCCTGTCACTCAATCTCCAGACAAGGAATACACAACCTAGCAGAGGCAGGCTTGGATAGTTAGGCAAGAAAATACCCACTTTCTAAAAGTGGTATTTTCGAACACAGAATGTTAAAACCAACTTCACTAAAAGATGTATTTTATCATCCTGAGTTCAGGCATACTAAATTCGTTTTTCTACCATGTTCCCTGGGTCAGTTCTGATTATAAGGTGTAATAGTCAGTCTGCCCATTCGGGCCTATGGGGAGCAGGTAGCCTTGCAATAGTGAAAAACGAAAATGGCTGTAATTCACTATTAGGACATGCCACACACACCAGGGCATGTCCTACCTTATACTTACAATGCACCCTGCCCTAGGGCCTACTTTAGGGGTGACCAACATGCAGTAAAGGGAAGGTTTTAGGGACTGGTAAGTGGGTGTACTCACCAAGTCGACATGGCAGCCCTAGGCTGCACACAGGCTCTGCGATGGCAGGCCTGAGACACATTTTACCAGCCGCTTCTGTGGGTGGCACAACCAGTGCTGCAAGCCCACCAGCAGCATTGGATTTACAAGCCCTGGGCACACTGAGTGCACTGTACTAGGGACTGACAAGTAAACCAATCATCCAATCATGGAGTCACTAATACATATATCAATTAACGATAGGGAGCACTTGCACTTTGGCACTGATTAGCAGCGGCAAAGTGCCCATGAGCATCTAGTCCAGCAAAAACATATCGGCAACAGTGGAGGCATTACGAAAAAATGGAAGGGAGACCCACGCCAAGGATGCCAGGTCTAACACGTGTCCCCTCCAGCTGAAATGTGGGGAGAACTATCCTACCCCTAGGGAGTTCTCATCGCTAAGGCGGAAAAATCTGGACAGTCCATCAGCATTGGCGTGTTCTGTACCAGGGCGGTGTTCCACCGTAAAGTCCATCCCCTGTAGGGAAATGGACCACCTCAACAGCTTTGGATTCTCACCCTCATCTGCATCAACCATCTGAGGGGCCTGTGGTCTGTCTGAACCCGGAAGTGAGTCCCAAACAGGTATGGTCTCAGCTTCTTCAGTGCCCAGACCACAGCAAATGCCTCACGCTCGATAGCACTCCATCTCTGTTCCCGGGGAAGTAACCTCCTACTGATGAAGGCTACAGGTTGGTCTAGGCCCTCCTCATTGATCTGTGATAGAACAGCCCCTACACCATGCTCTGAAGCGTCGGTTTGAACAATGAACTCATTGGAGAAGTTGGGTGCCTGGAGCACAGGCGCCGTGCACATGGCAGTCTTCAAGGTGTCAAAAGCTTTTGACAGGCGTCAGTCCAAATCACTTTCCTGGGCTGCTTCTTGGAAGTCAGCTCGGTCAAGGGGGCAACAATGCTGCCATACCCCTTGACGAATCTCCGGTAATACCCGGTGAGTCCTAGGAAGGCTCTCACCTCTGTCTGGGTCTTGGGGGCTCCCAAGCCAGAATGGTATCAATTTTCGGTTGGAGGGGCGCCACCTGGCCGCTCCCAACCTGGTGTCCCAAGTACACCACAGAACCCTGCCCAATCTGGCACTTACTCGCCTTGATTGTGAGGCCTGCCCTCCGCAGCGCCATCAACACTTCCCAGAGGTGGCGCAGATGCTCTTCCCAACGGGCACTGAACACTGCGATGTCATCCAGGTAGGCGGCACTGAAATCCTCCAGTCCAACCAACACCTGGTTGACCAACCTCTGAAAGGTGGCAGGGGCATTCTTCATCCCAAAGGGCATCACCCGGAACTGGTAGTGCCCATCTGGTGTGGAGAATGCTGACCTCTCTTTGCCCCATCAGTCAAGGCGATCTGCCAGTATCCAGACGTTAAGTCAAACGTGCTGAGGTACCGCGCAGCCCCTAACCGATCTATGAGCTCATCAGCTCTGGGGATGGGGTGGGCGTCAGTCCTGGTGACGGAATTGAGTCCCCTGTAGTCCACACAGAACCGGAGTTCTGGTGTGGCACCATGGCGCGGCAGCTTTTGGAACCAAGACCACGGGGCTGGCCCAAGGGCTGTTAGAGGACTCAATCACCCCTAGCGCAAACATCTTGGAGACCTCCTCCTTGATGCAGGCTCTGACCCTGTCAGTCACCCTGTAAGCCTTGTGCTTCACAGGAAGACTGTCCCCAGTGTCCACATCATGGACGCACCAATGAGTGACACTGGGAACCAGGGAGAACAGGTCAGGGAACTGTCCCAACAGTTGGCGACAGTCACCCTGCTGCTCGGGTGTCAGGGAGGTAGAGAGGTTTACTCCCTCCACTGATCCATCTTGCTCTCGGGCTGACAGGAGGTCAGGAAGAGGCTCGGTCTCCTCCTCCATTCCATCATCTGTAGCTAAGAGCATGCCCACTTGGGACCTCTCCAAGTGGGGCTTCAGGCGGTTCACATGCAGGACCCGCAAGGGGTTCCTGGGAGACTGCAAGTCCACCAAATAGGTAACTGGACTCTTGCGCTCCACCACCGTAAAAGGGCCGGTCCACCTGTCCTGGAGCGCACAGGGCTCCACAGGGGCCATGACCCACACTTTCTGACCAGGCTGAAGCTCTACCAGAGTGGCATTCTGGTCGTACCACCGCTTCATCTCCTCCTGGCTGGCTTCCAGATTTGCCTCCAGCAAGCTCTCTGAAACGCCTAGTCTGGTTCCTGAAGGCCAGCATGTAACTGTATACATCCTGGGGAGGTTTCCTGGGAGATTGCTCCCAGCCTTCCTTGACCAAACTCAGAGGTCCTCGCACCGGGTGTCCATAGAGGAGCTCAAAGGGACTGAACCCTAGAGACTTCTGTGGCACCTCCCGGTATGCAAACAACAGGCATGGTAAGAGGACGTCCCATTTACGCCTCATGGGTTCTTCCAGACCCATAATCATGCCCTTGAGGGTCCGGTTGAATCTCTCAACCAGACCATTTCCTTGAGGGTGGTAAGGAGTGGTGAACTTGTAAGTTACACCGCACTCCTGCCACAGGGACTTCATGTACTTGGACACGAAGTTGGTACCTCTGTCAGACACCACCTCTTGAGGGAATCCCACACGTGAGAAAATTCCCATCAGTGCCCGTCCCACCACGGGGGCCGTCACTGTCCTCAGAGGGATGGCTTCAGGGTACCGGGTGGCATGGTCCACCAAGACCAGGATAAACCTGTTGCCCATGGCTGTCTTGGGGTCCAGTGGCCCCACAATGTCAATACCCACCCGTTCAAAGGGGGTGCTGACCACAGGGAATGGCTGGAGAGGAGCCTTGTGCTTCCTCCCACTCTTTCCACTTGCCTGGCAAGTCTGGCATGTTCTGCAGTGAGTGGCGGCACTCCTGCGCATCTGGGGCCAATAGAAATGGGTAACAAGCCTGTCAAAGGTCTTGTCCTGCCCCAGATGTCCCGCTTAACGGTACATCATGAGCCAACCCCAGTAGGAAGGCTCTGAAGCGCTGGGGTACCACCAGCACACGGGCTGACCCAGGCTCAGCAACCTTAGGCTCTGAATACAGGAGACCATTCTCCCAGTAAACCCAATGTGATCCAGACTGATCACCTGCTGCCTGGTCTGTGGCCTGTTGCCTCAGACCCACGAGAGAAGGGCATGTGTTCTGCTCCTTGCAGAACTCTTCCCTGGAGGGTCCTCCTTCTTGCTGCCAATGGGTCAGCTCAGGTAGGTCCCCCAGTTCAGCTACCTGTTCCCCTGTAGGCTCCAGGGCATCCCCCTCAGGGTCTGCCTCCTCCTGGACCGTGGGAACCTCGGGGGCCGGTTTCCCGCGCCCCTGCCTCCTCTCTCTCCGGCAGGCACCTGGGCCTCCCTCTCAGGCTCCAGGTCCTCTTGAACACCTTTAGCTGCCATTGACCGGGTGGTCACACATGCCCAATCAGGCAAGCCCAACATTTCTAAATGCGCACTCCGCTCCACCTTAGCCCAAGGTGAGCTCTCCAAATCGTTCCCTAACAAACAGTCAACAGGCATGGCTGGCCTCACAGCTACTTGAAGAGTACCCGAGACCCCCCACTCAAAGGGAACCTGAGCCACCTTGCAGTGACTCTCTGTGTTGTCAGCGGCAACAACCGGATAGAATGCATCAGGGATAACCTGCTCTTTAGACACCAGGTGACACTTGACAGCTGTCACACTGGCTCCTGTGTCTCTCAGAGCCTCCACCCTATGGCCATTGATGGTCACCCACTGCCTGTATTTCTTAGTGTTCTCAGGCAGCGGGGTCCTAGGGACCATCTCAGAGTCTCCTAATGAGACAAGGGAAAACACTGTGGGATCCCCCCACCTTGGGCACCCAACTCCTCCCCCAGGGCTACACTAGCCAACTGCCGGGGGACTGCACTGGTGGGTGCTGGTTTTCCATGCAAAGGGCAACGAGGATCGTTTGCCTTGTGGCCAGGGGCGCCACACTTGTAACATACCAGTGGTCCCTGGTGAACAGGGGGGCCTGTCAGGGCCACTGGCTTCTTCTCAGGGGGAGGCTGGGAACCTTTCCCTTGGTTCCCTTGGGGTCTACTTTGGGGCCCTTTATGGAACTCCTTCTGTTTACCCTTGTCCCCCACTCTTCTGCTGGGGACCCTGCCCACCCTTGGCGGAGTCTCCCACGTGACCCTTGTGGACCCGGGTACTCACCCAGCGGTCCGCCTCCTCAGCAAGCTGCCTAGGGTTAGTCAGCTTACTATCAATCAGGTGCTGGCGTAGCTCAGGAAAACAATTACCGGACAAGTGCTCCCAGGCAATCAAATCAAAGAGCGCCTGAAAATCAGTCGCTTTGCTACCCTTTACCCAACCATCCAAGGCTCTGCAAAAGAAGGTCACATATTCAACCCAGGTACTGCTTTCAATCTTACTACAGTTCCTGAACCTTTGCCTATAAAGCTCAGGGGTCAAACCATATCTAGTCATTAAGGCATCCTTCATGTGGCTGTACGAATTATAGACTTCAGAGGGCAAATCCAACAAGGTATCCCGCCCTTCACTGAGGAACCGTCCCCACAACCCCGCTCCCCAATCCTTCTCAGGGACCCGGTGGGAAGACATGGCTACCTCATAGGCTTTGAACCACTGCCCTATGTCGTCATTTTTAAAAACTCCTTCACCACATCTTTGGGAATATACACCCTAGCTTCAACAGGCACAGGCGGTACACTGCCACCAGAGGGAGTAATCTCTAAGCTCTTGGCCTTCAATTCCAACTCCCTCAAAACTTTCTCATGTTCAAACTGCATTTTCTTTTCCTCTAGGGCTAATTTCCTTGTTTGCATTTCGAATTCTAACTGCTTATTCAGCTTGAGTTTGGTCAGCTCCATTTCGTGCATCCTACTCTCTTTCCTGTCCTCCAACTCCTCTGGAGACAGTCCTCTGGCAGAAACACTGCTACCTACTGGGGAAGGTGGTCTTCTAGCCCCTAGACCCAATAGCCCCTCCAGCTGCCCTTCTGCATTCTCAGCCCCCTCCACAGGGGCACTCCTTGATTCGACCCAGGCCCTCAGCGCCTTTTGGAGGTCCTCCTTCCTGGAGATCCCGGTCATGGACACTTTAAACTTTTTGCAGAATTGCTTGAGCTGCTTAAGGGTGTAGCATTCTAGCCTCTCTTCTTCCCAATCACATTCAACAGAGGCTACTGATGCTGGTTTCTCCATAGTGACTGAACTTGGCATTTGCAAAAATAGGAAATCCCAGAAAAAATGCTATTAAAGTATGTGGTTGCGTTTTGGTCTGCACTCACTAAGTAGTGTTCACCAATCACTGTACATGAGTCACAAATGCAAGTCCAGAATCCCACCGCTGACCACCAATGTTAGATTTGGGGGTCTCTAGTTGGCAGAGGTAGGTACCTTTGTCCAAATAGGGACCCTTGAGTCTAGTCAGGGAAAGTAGGTACACTCCCGAAATAACCCCTGCTCACCCTCTTGGTAGCTTGGCACGAGCAGACAGGCTTAGTTCAGAGGCAGTGTGTAAAGCATTTGTGAACACATACAGTAATCCAGTGACAACACTACAAATGGACACCACACAGGTTATATATTTATAAAAATAGGTATACTTTATATAGATTTATCACAAGACCATAAACGACAAAAATAATCCACAATACTGTTAAGAATACTTAGTTCTGATCAAAAAGGCTTAATTCAAGGTTCTGTGCGAGTCGGTAGCCTCCTCCGGCTACGGCGATGTCGAGAACAAACAGAGTCTAACAAATCCAGCTGACCGCGTCGAGACGGGCCAACACAGCGTAGACAGACTCGGTCACAGTACCTTTACTTGAAGCGGCAGGCACGGGCGTGCGAGCCGGATGGCTGTTCGTCGCGGTCGCGATGCAAAAATGGAAGCGTTGCAGGACGCGTTGTCCCTCGATGCGGTGCAGGCAGCGGCTCGTTGACGTCGTCGAGACGGAGTCGGTGAGACCAGGGCCGTGCGTTGCAGGGCGGAGACGGTGCTTCGATGCGGTGCTGGCAGGTTGCGGTGCGGCGACGGAGCCGGATTCAGGAGCTGGCGTCGATCAGTCCGGACAGCGGTGCGAGTCGGGCGGTGCGTCGCAAAGCGTGCGGCGGTGCCCAACTCCGGTGCGGTCACAGGACTCGAACTCAGCAGCAGTGACCGTGTCGGTCGGACCAGTTCGATTCGGCGTAGCGAAGCGTTGCAGGACGCGTTGTCCCTCGATGCGGTGCAGGCAGCGGCTCGTTGACGGAGTCGGTGAGACCAGGGCCGTGCGTTGCAGGGCGAGACGGTGCTTCGATGCGGTGCTTGCAGGACACCGAGTCGGTCGTGAGAGTCGGTCACAGCTCCCTACCTCTGTAGCCACTGAAACAGAGTTTCCAGCAGCAATTCACAAAGGGGGTGAAGTCCAATGGTCCTGGGACTTCGGTCAGGGGCAAGCTCTCTTCCAAGCCCTTGGAGATCCTTCACAAGTTGATGAAAGTCACAGCAAAGCAAAAGTTCCTTTCTCCTCTCTTTGGCAGTCAGGCAAACCACTGCAGGCCAATCCCCCAAGCAGCACTTCAGGCTTAGGGATAGTCTCTCCTCAGTTTCTTCTTGGTTCCGCTCCTCAGCAAAGGTTTCTTCTTGTTCCCAAAAGTGATCTAATCTTCCTGGGGTCTGGGTGCCCCTCTTATACCCTGATTCTCTTTGTTCTCTGGAGGCAGAGAGGCCTCTGCCTAGTCCAAAACCAGTTCTGGTCAGTCCGGGAGCACTTTGTTTTTCTGACTCCTTCTTTCCTTTCAGAATGTGGGGCAGAGTGCTCAGCCGCCCCGGCAGGAGGTGGAGCCAGCATTGTGGAAGGCAGGCACAGCCCTATTCAGACCCAGGTGCAACTCCTCCCTCCACTCTGGATGCAAATCTTTCTATTCAGCCCTGCGCTGACTCACCCTGTCTCCGGTAGCCACCCCCAGCCCCTGTCACTCAATCTCCAGACAAGGAATACACAACCTAGCAGAGGCAGGCTTGGATAGTTAGGCAAGAAAATACCCACTTTCTAAAAGTGGTATTTTCGAACACAGAATGTTAAAACCAACTTCACTAAAAGATGTATTTTATCATCCTGAGTTCAGGCATACTAAATTCGTTTTTCTACCATGTTCCCTGGGTCAGTTCTGATTATAAGGTGTAATAGTCAGTCTGCCCATTCTGGCCTATGGGGAGCAGGTAGCCTTGCAATAGTGAAAAACGAAAATGGCTGTAATTCACTATTAGGACATGCCACACACACCAGGGCATGTCCTACCTTATACTTACAATGCACCCTGCCCTAGGGCCTACTTTAGGGGTGACCAACATGCAGTAAAGGGAAGGTTTTAGGGACTGGTAAGTGGGTGTACTCACCAAGTCGACATGGCAGCCCTAGGCTGCACACAGGCTCTGCGATGGCAGGCCTGAGACACATTTTACCAGCCGCTTCTGTGGGTGGCACAACCAGTGCTGCAAGCCCACCAGCGGCATTGGATTTACAAGCCCTGGGCACACTGAGTGCACTGTACTAGGGACTGACAAGTAAACCAATCATCCAATCATGGAGTCACTAATACATATATCAATTAACGATAGGGAGCACTTGCACTTTGGCACTGATTAGCAGCGGCAAAGTGCCCATGAGCATCTAGTCCAGCAAAAACATATCGGCAACAGTGGAGGCATTACGAAAAAATGGAAGGGAGACCCACGCCAAGGATGCCAGGTCTAACAATATTCTTTTGGCAAAAGAGGGTGGAGTCTGTGGAATGTTGAAAGTCCAACATTGTTGTACTTACATTCCTGATAACAGTGAAAATATACAGAAGTATATTACAAATATTACAAGTTTGCACAAAGAACTAGTTCCACTGGAGGTTGAAAGTGTTTTGGGAAAACTTGGTAGAGGGTTTTCTTCAGTAGCGAATTGGTTAACTAGGATGAGTAGACTAGTGATAGGGAAAGTTATAATAGTAGCAACTATAGTAATATTGTTAGCCATGATATTGAAAATAGTAATAACATGTATAAAGAGAAAAGTAAGGCAGAATAAGATAAGAAGAAATAACAGAATAATGAGAGAAAGAGAGAGAGAAATGGGTGAAATTGAGTTGGAGAAAATGAAAGAAAGCATGTATAAAGAGACTAAAAGGCAAGATGAAGAAGAAACAGATGTGTAAATAACTAAAGGCAAAGGATGAAAGACATGCTGCCTGAAAAGAAGTATGACTTGGGTTTTATGTGGTGATTTAAAAATCACCAAAGGGGGAGTTGATGGAGCAGGGAAAATAATTTTTTTAACCCTAACAAATTTTATAATTAATTAAATAAAATGCTCGTTTAAATGTATTAATCAACAATGTATGTATGGGAATGGTAATATGCCAATGTATGTGCTAAATAATCTATTAATGGATGTCCGAGTGTCTAATTATAACGTAAAAATAAATGCGTACTAATTAAAATAAATGCATGTTTGTGCTTCATAGAAATAAAACGTGTCGTTGCAAAAACAATAGTGATGGTAAGTAAGGAACAGCTTAAATGTTGCTTTCTGCTAGGTAACAACTAATTGGGGTACGTAGACGGGAGGGAAACGAAAGGGATATTTTTCTCTATTTTAATTATGTTTTGTTTGCCTCAAATTAGTGCTTCTAAAAGTATAACCGAGTGGCGATATAAAATGGCCGCCAGTGGGAAGATGTGCGCAGGCGCAAGGGGACACGTGATACGGGATGAAATTGGAGAAATCCGGAACCTCGTGATGTTTCTGAGAGGCTAGGATGCAAGAAATGGTCAAGGCTGGTGTGACCTAATTGAACTGATAGTGTGCCATGATGATCAGCAGAAAGCCCGTGGGAAACAAGTTTAAGAGAAAGGACAATGACTGCGGAGTTCTCGAATGTGTCGAAAGAAGTTACAAATGTACTGATCGAAAACGGATGAAATGGTTTAAGCGTATGGGAAAGGAAATGATCCAAGGACCCTTGAATCCAAGAGAACTTGATTAAAAGAATGAATAAGCTGACATGCATGGACCAATGAAAGAAAAGCGTGATATTAATATTGCAACAGTTAGTTAGCAAAGTTAGAATTAGGGTATAAGAGGGCCTACTCTTAGTGGGAGGGGTCAGTCGCGGTTTGCAGTCACAGTCAGGAGAGGAGTTGAAGAATCGTGTTGGTGGCTTCCAGTGCTGGGTGGTCCTGATCGATCCCTTACTGAGCGGGAGATGCTGAAAGACTGTTAGATGAGACGGGTTGCAGGTAGCTGATGCTGACGAGCTGAAGTTGCTGTTGCTGTCTTAATTTTCCAGTTGAGTATGAGAATCAGGCTATTTCTAATTCCTAACTTAGGTTAGAAATCATTAGGCTAAATTAGGAGGCTAGGCAGGTAATTAGGGTTTTGGCTTCATGACAAAATTTCCTTTCTGCAATAAATTGATTATGCTTAATAAATATTTGAATTTAAGAATGAATAATTGAATAAAGTATTAAATTCTTTCCATGTTTTTAAAATTATATAAAATTTAAGATTCTTTAAATCCAAAATGACTCAGTGGTTATTTTCCTAAATGATTGTGACATAAGTAATTGGTTATTGTGATTCAGCTGGTCTTAATCACTATGAACTAATTTCTTAAATGAATGATTCATCGACAAAACAATGAGCAGGAATATCTTAAGAAATAAATAAAAGAAAGTGACAAATTAAGGTAATAAGATATCCTGGCTCTTCCAGCGGTACATAAAATGGTGTTCTCCATTTAGTTCTCATGCTTCTCCTAGGAGTACAGAATTTCATAAAGGTGTAAAGGAAATCCAGGAGTGTGCGTGTGTGTTAGGCGATGTTTATGGGCCCCATCGTCATGTGGATATGAGAAATATAGTTTGCCCCTGGATGACCTATAAGTAACCTGGGAGGAGAATAGTTTTTATTGTACGCGCTGCATCACAGTCAACACCGACGAGCGAAGACAAGAATACTTCTACCAGGCGATTCTGTCGTCGTCAAAGATCGCCGACCTTGGTGGAAATTCATAACACCATACTAGCCCGGGATCTGGATCGTCATCAGAAGTGATGGAACTATGGTGACGGCCTAGAAAGGGCAAGAAGTAAAAACAAGGACTGTTTCATGGTTCAAGAAGGTTACAACCCCATCTCTACCCTCTGTCTTGGATCATACTGAGGATGTCACCAGCTGGCCGGAATGCAAGGGGAGCGACACAGTTAGGAGTGACCCCGCAGATCAAAGGCCGGTGAGTCCGGAAGGAAACCGGCAAGAAGATATGCCTGGTGATCCTCAAGCCTGTGACCTGCCTATTCGCAGTCAATCTCATTGATACTGTCTCTGGTCCAATTCACCACCCAGCCAGTGACTCAAGGACTTGGCATGTCTAATTAAATGAACTCTGATCTTCAAAACCAAGTTGGGGAGGGATGTAACAGGCTAGCGGTCCTGTTCTCTTGAGGGAGACCGGATGTAAATCCAGGACATCCTCTGGCCAGGCGTGGCCGGAGGGGTATAATAAAAGGGAGTGGACCGCTTGGGGTCACACTCCGACACAGTACCACGGTGTGCAGTTGTGTTTGTAAAGATCACCGAAGTTGGGGCAGTGAGAATGTAAGTGCGCCCTCTAGATCTGCACACACACACACTACACATGTAACCTGCAGCCTTGCAAAGCCTAAATTGATTTCATTCTTCCGGAAGTGAGAAAATCAAGATCATTGAATTGGGTTAAAACAACACCTATTATTTTAAAGACCACCTTCGCTTGTGACACGAGCAATCTAAGAGGCCCTTAATATTATGATTGGACCCACTGTGCTTCATTCTATGATTTTCGATTTAGCTGACCTCTCTTTTACTAGTGCAGAATGTTGCCCATGAAACCACATGTGATGTACGAGTACACGGTGGGGACAGTTTGAAGGGATTGGAAGTTAGCTCTGAAGACAGAGAAGGAGGAATCATCAAATCCGCATGAACCATCTATGCTGGGGGGAGGGGGGTGTAAGCTGGGACAGGCCGCGGGTACATTGGGCCGTAACACTGCAGGGAGTTCATTAGGAGTCAAATCACATACATGCATGGAGATGCCAACTTCCAAGAATGGGCCTCTTCTTTGTAACGGAACAGCGCTCCGTTTCATAACAACGTAATGGTTTTCGAAAAAAGCATCATGTTCTGAAACCAGGAGGAGTTTCGTTATCATGGACCCCAACAGCAAGCGATAATGAACCGGGCCACATTAAAGGATCTCTGCGCTGCTCCTAGATAAAGAGCGCACACCCATTCGCACCATGTGCACGCTAGTATTTTAGAGAACAGAGCAAAACTTTTTTTCCAAACTTTAATACGAGGTCAAAAGATACAGCAAATAGCATTTTTACATGATATCAAACGGAGAAGATATATTTCCTCTTATTTTTAAATCTGAATGGGGCAAAATCGATTTATTCCATTTGTATTACATAAGTAGTAAACATTTATTTTGCTCTTTTTAATTTTTTCTTAAAAATAGCTGAATTGTCTGCGCAATGCCTTAGTACAGACATACAATGATTTTCTATACAATACAATTGGTATTCTGTATTATCGCAATCAAATTAGCCAACTTAAAATATTGCAAAATCTGCCTGTAAAGTGTCATCGGAAGTCGGGCATCTGGAATAGTCCAAAAAGCCATTATTACTTTTTCATATAATAAATGAACCCTATGAAATATTAAAAGGTTTGAATTTGATTTTCATTATCTATTTTTCTCACATTAACACGTTTAAGATTTGATAGGTTACACACATTACTGCATTGCCAAGCAGAATTTTGAAGGGGCTGTGGAAGACTCGGCCCCCCCTATGCCACAGGCTGCTGCCCCTCTGGACAACTCCCCCCGCCCCCCCCTCCCCCCGCGTACCCACTGCCCATCGGGGTGCAGCTGAAAAGTAAGCTAGATAACCTACAATGACAATTGTTGCCAATGTTTATTGGCATACATGGAAACACGCACCACTACAGTACAATGCTTTCTCACAGTGGGTGAGCGGACACCAATTTTTAACAGGAAGAGGGACAACACTTGTAAAAAGTTTGAAGCCCACTCCTGTGGAGAACCGAGCTACCTCTATGAAAGAGCGTCTTGGCGGGAAATACTCACCTCGCAATGCGTCCCGCAGGTCCTGGTTCACGTGCCTTCCATTTGTTGTCCTCCCTCGAGGGAGCAGCCCTGCAGTGTTGTCAGTGCAGTTCAGACTCATTCTGCCATATCGACTCCCCCTCCAGAAGGACGGCGCGCGGACGTGTGACTTCACCGGCCAGCATCTGTTACCCTTGGCAACAAAGAGCGCCACTCCTTCCAATTGCTGTTTTGAATTGATTCGCTAGAAAGTGTACTTGCTGTGCAAGCAGAAGAAATACAGCGTGCGCAATGAAGAACACTTCTCAAACTGATATTGGAAGAAAAGTTTGCGACAAAGTGCCCCATAGCAACTAAACAGCGGATCGTCGGAGGTAAAAGTGATCTGTGGTCTTACCACGTACACTGTTCGGCCTTTTTTAATTGCCATAGTTGGCTGAGGGTATGACATGTTTTTCAGTCCGGTTCTTCCTACTATAGCAGGGTCTCCTAACCCATGTCTGAGAACGCCGGATCCATGATCTTTAGCAAATCCTTACAAGGGATACACACTGAATATACATTGACTTTTTACATTATTGGTGTTTTGATTAACAATATGTAGTGGATACACCACTCCTGACCTGCGTTGGACAGTTGCTTATCATAAGCTATGGGTCTAGTAATTTTAACTTGAAAAAAGTGCTATTAGTCAAAAAGCAAAGACTGGCAAAAGGTGTCACTCATGACAAGGGGTCACCAGGCAACTATACATTTTATTATAAGATAGGAGGCTCTATAATATTCATCTCCATGTCTTTAATAAAATCAGGACTCTCCTTTACCAACTGGCTAGGAGAATCTGCAATTTGCCTTATTGGTTAGGCAATTTTCCAGGTATTTCAGCATCAAGTGCAAGGTAAAACACTTTGCACCCTACATACTCAACGCTTGCAGTAATCTCTCCATCATTGAAATTGTGCTTTTTAATTCCTCATGAAATATGCTTAAACTCTCGCAAAAACTACGAATATCAGGCAAAGTATTCACAAATCTACAAAAGGAGTACCTTCACTTGAAAATTGGGACTTTCACATAAGCATTTTTACACCCATTTTATTTGTGTAGTGCCACTCACGAGGAGAAGCTATACAAAACACACACTTGCTTAGAAAACGCTTGCAGGTACGACAACTTTGGAGTATGCATGACTGACAAAAAGCTAAGCAAGGTACGCATGCACAGCAAAATACTTGCTATACGGAGATAGTTCACAGTCTCTCTCAGAAAGAGAGGACTACGCAGGTGCATAAAGCAGGGAACTCTGAAAGCTATGGGCTGGCCAGTAATCAGCAACTCCACAGGTCTACACTTGCATATAAACATTTCGCTTAACCGATTTCTAGGTTATGCATCTGCCAAATCCCATCACTCAGATGCTAAACTCCCATGAAGGTGGCTAGATAATCACCACAAGACCAGTACCAGTTAAAAATAGCATGGGACAGCAATTTTAAAGTAAAAAAAAAACTGATGTGGCAACTGTTGGCTTTTGTCCTCCTCAGCCCTTTGCACTATGCAAATCACAGTGATATCATAACATTTGCTACATGAAAACATTTACAGGGAGTCTTTGTTAGAAATTGGGTTTCTGGTTGGCAGAGATATGCACCCTGTCCAAGCAGGAACCACAATCCTAGTCAGGGTAAGTCAGATGCACACCCTAAATTAACCTGTGCTCACCTTCTGGTAGCTTGGTACAGAACAGTCAGGCTTAGCTTAAGAGGCAATGAGTAAAGTATTTGTTCAACACTTCCAATAGTAACACAGTAAAAACATCACAAAAGGACTCCACACCAAGTTAAGTTAAAAGAATAAACTGTTTTGTAGTGCTTAGAAGTTAATAGCGCCAACTGGGGCTGTCTGGTCATGCTAGGCCGGGCCAAATTCAAAAGTTCAGACTGACCGCGATGGAGCGCAGGTCAGATACAAGGACCAGCCTTGGCCTGCTGAACAGTTCCTGGGATGCATCGACGTCGAAGACGATGCATTGTCATTGATCGTACCTATGTAGGCGATGAGTCAGTTCCAAGCTATGCATTCTCGAGGATGCATCGAGGGTTGAGATGCGAGGAGCACCTAGGTCATGCATCCTCGAACCGCTGGCCTGGAGGCAATCCATGCAGCACAAAGTGATGCATCAGCGCTGAGCCGCACAAAGTCAGAGATGCGTCGGAATCCGGAGACGATGCATCGCACAGTGGGGGAGGCGATGTCCGCAGTCCGGGCAGCAGCGGCAATGCGTCGGTGTCGAGGGAAGATGTTCCGGTTCCGTTTGGCTCAATGACACTGAAGCGTGGATTTTGGCTGTTGCAGCACTTTATACCCACTTCCAAGGCCCCAGGACTGGATTGGCACCATTTGGCAGGGCAAAACTTACAGCAAGCAAAGTCCAGGTGCTGTTGCAAGTGATGAAAAGTATTTTATGTCCCTGAGACTTAGAACAGGGAGCAAGACTGCATGCCTTTGGAGTCACTCTGGGTTCAAGTGAGATGGGTCCAGTCCTTTCCTCTGCAAGGCAGAGAGTAGCAGGCAGCAGGGCAGCACATCAAAGCAGAAAAGCAGTTCTTCCAGAGCAGCATTCCAGCAGAGTGACAACTCGTGTAGCAGCACAGCAGTACTTCTTTCTGGCAGAGTTTTCACAGGTCAAGCAGTGTCTGATTTGGTGGGGTCAGAGACCCAGTACTTATATCCAGTTGTGCCTTTAAAGTAGATGTGACTTCAAAGAGGGGCTTTGAAGTGCACACAAGTCCTCCCTCTCAGCTCTGGCTCCAGCCTTTCTAAAGGGAGTATGCAGCCCTTTGTGTGGTGACAGAGCACTGCCTATGCATGTGTAAAGGTCAGTTCCTCCATCACATCCTGACCAGGATGGCCCATCAGGATGTGGATGGCCACTCAGCCACACCTAAGCTTCCTTTGTGTGGGGCTGTCTAGAGGGAATGCACAAAGTCCAGCTTTCACCCACCCCAGACGGGTATTGGAGGCAGGCTGCTTGCATACAGGCTAAGAGCAGAGAAATGCCGTCTTCCTAAAAGTGTGTATTACATCACAAGGGAACCCCTATTATCGAACCTGGGGTTTCAGATAGTGTATAAGAGACAATGGTTCATACAGGGCCGCTCGGTCCCGGTAGAGAAAGAATTTTTAGAAAAGCAAGCTAATCAGTAGTCATGTGGCATGAGAAACTTTTTAAGAAGACGTATATATAGGACGGGATGCACATGTACATTGTAAGGCAATTCATTTATTTAACCAAATTTATTATGTTATTACAAGTGGATTATAAATCCAGTGCTCACAATATAGTGAAAAAGAACGAGATGTGGTGAGAGAAGAAGAATTTAGAAAAAAACATACATCGCATTGACAACAAGAGTGAAAACTCCTTACAAAATTAATTCAAGAAATTAAGGAGTTTAGTTGTAGAAGGGTCAACGGCATTTTGATCTCAACAGTTTGAGATCTTCATCGGGACAGAATTGTGAGCGTGTGATATCTATTGGGTAAAAATGCAGGGTTCAAAGTCAATGAAGTGGTCCCAAAAAAATGTTACTAGACAACTTTTGATGTTTAACAATTTCATTCTCGACTAATGAGAGATTCCCAATATTAACTTATGAGAGGGGTAGGCCTCACAGTAGTGAAAAACAAATTTGGGCTTTTTTCACTACCAGGACATGCAAAACTTAAACGTACATGTCCTACTTTTTGAATACATAGCACCCTACCCTGTGGGCTACCTAGGGCCTACCTTAGGAGTGGTTTATATGTAATGAAAGGGGAGTTTAAGACTTGGCAAGAGGTTTTAAATGGCAAGCCGACATGACAGTGTAAACTGTTCACACAGGCTCTGCAGTGGTAGGCCTGAGGCATGTTTAAAGTGCTACTTGTGTGAGTAGCGCAATCAGTGCTGCTTTGAATTTAATTGCATTAGATGCTCTTTTTCCAATTAAATAAATTGGACTCATGCTTTATAAGAAAAACTGGTGAATGCTATTCTTTAATGTTAATCAAATGTGTTGCTACCGCGACCACCTTTCTTTTTGTACTGCAGGCCCACTAGCAGCATTTAATTTACAGGCCCTGGTCACATGTAGTGCACTCTACTAGGGACTTATAGGTAAATTAAATATACCAGTTGTGCATATGTCAGCCAAACCATGTTTTACGGGAAAAGCACATGCGCCTTTGCACTTGTTAGCAGTGGTAAAGTGCTCAGAGTCCTAAGGTCAACAAAAATAATACTGCAAAAATTGGAGGTAAGCAGGCAAAATGTTTTGGGGAAGACCAACCTAAACAGGCTGCCGGGTCTAACAGTCTTCTTAGTTACTTTTCACATAAGTGCCCAGTTCTATACATTTCATCAAACACTGCGGTCAGCTTATTTGTATGCACCCACATTTTTGCCTATACTTCCAAGCAACCACTACAATGGAAGTCACAATAACATACACCCAACAGCCCAAGTCTCAATCATACAAGAGCGCCACCATGTTACATGAAAGAGCTTATTCCTGTGTAAGGCGTTGAGTGGTTCATGATGAGTCTCTGATTGCCATCAAGATGGCCATGCAGCATTTCTTGTGCCTGTTTCCACCAAGGTGCTTGGCAGAACTGAGCTGATGATCTGTCACAGTATGGCTGCCACGGGCAACTCCATTACAGGCCCTCCCACCACTAATAGCCAAGGATCACAAAAAAAATGTGAATTTTGTGACTAGAAGACCAGTCCTGAAATGCTGCTTCATTATTAGAAAATGCAAACTACCAAGTTGAAGAAGAAATGTTTTATTTCCAATAATTTTTCTTATAGAAATACAAAATTCAAACATTTACTTTAAAATCATACCAAGTCATATGTATTACCTAAAAACAGATCAATAATTACAATTACAACAGATTTGTTCAGCAACTACGCAATATCTAACATCGTCATGATTAAAATGAATATATCAATAATTCTGCACTTTTTGCCACTCATTAGGGGATATAAAAGATTTCTTCTAAACTGCATTAATTATAAATCTTGCAATACTAATTGCTTTGTAATTAGACCAGTGCTATTATTCAACATGAAAGGATTTCTACTATAGCAAGTCAATGGATTTTGCAATAGCAACTGCTATCTCAGAAATTTTCATAGAAAATAAAGTGACTAGTGCTTTCCTACGAGATGTTATACAGTAATTCTTAAAAACTGAGTATTTTTAACTTTCTTCCAGAAAGAGTGCACAGTCTATAAGAATGTGGGTTATACTACAGTTGACCCCGAATTCACATATACAGCAATCCTAGTTTGAACTGATCCTAGCTTTCAGACCACAAATTCTCTAGGATCAATTCCTATGTGGTTTAATAAAATTCTACTCCAAATACCCTTCTCAGGAATTTTAATTAGAAAGGGAAAAACCCTTTCATCAGCCAAAAATTCAAGAAAGTGTGTCACAGATTTTTTCAAAGTTAGATAATTTCTATCCTTTAATCTGGCCATACTCTATAACCCTTTGATTAAGTAGATCCTTTATCCCTGGGCGCGGAGGGCTGGTTGTCTATTTTAATTATATCAACACCTAGGATAGAATTAGGCATAAAATTTGAAATGGAGCAAGACAATTTATCATAACTGTTCACAATATCCCTTAATAGTTATATTGAAAGTTTGTTTCCATTAGCACTCTTTCTAGGAGAGAAGAGAAAGCTTAGGATGCAAGATTGCACTATCAAATCCCAAGAGTCCAGCCATGGACGTCAATTTGCCATGATGTCAGGGGTTGCGGACGTGACATCATCCCAATGGTCAGCTTCCAATGACATCAAAGGAAGTGACATGGCAGGACATGACATGCATGACCTTTTGGCGCTGATGCTATCAGAAAAAGTGTTGTCAAATAATCTTTTACATAATGGGATTGAGGTAGTGACACCACTGAACTAAAAATACAACAATAAACAAAAGAGAACATTTTAAATGCAATATTAATAAAATAATGCACAGGTTTATAATGCAGTTACAAATAATGTTTTGTATCAAACATATATATTATATCACGTAGTGCCTGGCAAGTCGAGTTTGGTGGTCTGCTACAATGAGGCTGCCATGGATAGCTCTACTGCGGCCTCCAGCACCCTTATGCCTGCCGATTATACCCACACAACAACAGGATAAGGGGAATCCATAAGGATCGCTGAAACACTAGTAATTAAACCCATGACTTACTGGTAATTTTCATTACCCGGATCCATAGTCCTCCTAGTGCCAGTCCTAACAGAATGAGGCAACAATGCCTTATTCTGTTAGGACTGGGACGAGGAGGACGGAGATGAGGGAAGTAATGGTGAATAAGCAATTTTTCCAGCCTTTGCGTCAATGCTTAGCATGAGGGAACTCCTCGGTTTTGACCTAAGCTCAAAGGTGACAAGCTGACTGTGGAACGAGAAGGGGTTGAAGATGGATATCTATGGTTCTCCATAGTGTTCTGTGATATTGGATTAATGTACTTTCTCCCATTGCCCTGTGTGAATTCAGACTAGTAAATCCCAGGGATTCACCAAGCTTGGGGTGAAAAGGGAAATTAGGTCATTAGACAGCTCTGAGCTGGTGGGTCCAGTGCAGTGCATTAATCACCAGCCACCCATTGTCACATTGGTAAGCATTTGATAAAATGTACTGCTGCCTGATTCAAAATGGCACACTTGTAGCAGTTGTGCAGATTCTACCAATACGTGTTAGTGAAATTCCAGCCCAGACCGTTTCTAAATCAGGTGATCAGCGGGTAAGAGACGGCTTTTGCCTCCTCTCGACAAGCTCTTTATCAGTATGTGCAAAGAACATAAGAGACGCCCATGTAAGAAGAAAATGACTGGGATTAATATCAGCAACAGAAATGGTTTAAAGGTATAAAACTGCAATAACACATGGCAATCAAGTGGTTAATTAACACCTTTTGTGACAATGTAAACACAGAGTGACAGCTTCACTACATTATCCCACACAGAGGAAGCACAGCTTCATAATGAGATAAATCACCATCACTGGTAAAGGATTATTGCACACCAAAGACCGCGCAGCTATGGATATCTTTTAAATGAAGATGCATATACATATCTAGATGATCGACCTGATCATACCAAATTTGTAAAAAATTAATTAGGCACAAGGGGGTCAGCAATGTCACCATTGACATGCACTGCATGAATGGAAGTGTCTACTGTGAATTAACTTGGGTAGGACCTCATGAAATATCTATTGTAAAATAGCGACAGACATAAAACCAGAAAACGAACAACTGATGTAATTCCTGAGGAATTGAAGCTGCATTTACTGTTTGCCTTCTGATACTGTGCCAAAGTCTCCTTCAAGAGTATCATAGAATCACTTCATAATTTGCACCTTTTCATCTGGAGGTCAATCAGGCTAATCATATAGACACCAAAACCCTATGTGGCGTACCTAATCCTTCCTTACAACAAGAAGTTAACCAAAGTAGTCACAAGAGTGTCTAACTCTGTGTGGAAACACAGATATAGTAACTCCTAGCATGTAAGATAGGTCCTTAAGAAATGCCTTGTATTTTACTCCACTTCAGGGGTCAATAAAAGTGTTTTGGCGCAGGAATCTCATGAGCTCACTGTAACAAAATCCTCAGTGACTCTTGTGCCTAGCAATCTCTTGTGGGCCTAAGTTCAGAGTCTAGGGACTCATTGTGTAGGCTACCAGCTTGAACAAGCCAGGGGCTTACCCCTGCTCTTAGACTCTGATTTTATTCTTCAACCATCAAGGGTGGTACAATCCCTTTTTGCCTTGCAAAATATCTGTGAGGGGGCATGGGGACGCAGGGGAAAGGAGGCAGGTAGATTAGCTGCTTTTCCCTGAGCTGCCTTCATCATTCACTTGGCTGTCTTTTAGAACTGCTGGTGGACCTCCAAAGTCCTTGAAATAAAGCACACCTGTGGAGTAGCTGGTGGTGAAATGAGTGATTCCACGTGAAAGTGAAACAAGTTTACGGGGAATGACAATGAGGTGGAAATAAACAGTTGTCTTGGGAACTGTGGAGTGGACAAGATGACTGGCATGGTATGCAGGAAGCTTCTGATGATTGATCCCTACTTGTGTGCAGACTTCAGAGAGCAGATGCACTGCTGTTTACTATAGTGAGTGGAAGAGCACTCTCTAGATGTTCTCTGTAGAGTGCAGGTTCTTCTCAGGCATGTGCATGACATTAAGGCTGTTGCAATTCCAGCTACAGAGGATGAGTAGGGCTGGGGCATCTTTCTAAGGAACCTAGCCATGAAATGACAGTGGCTCCGCACTCAGCATTGGTTATGATAGTTGAAGGTAGGTTCAGGTGGAAGAAAGAGAATTTCTTCCCACCACATGTACAGAAAAAGAAAGGATGCGGAAGAGTTGGCTAGCATGAGGGGACTGCAGCTGGTAAGGCGAGGTGCCAGAAAGAGATGGTGGAAGCATTGGAAATTACTGTGAAAAAGCTGGATAATGTGGAGAAAAGTGTTATTGCAATGGGCTCATACTGGAAACATGTTTAGAGGAGCACAGGAAGGGCAGAAATGAGGCATTTAATGCACCCACTTCAAAACACTTCTTGAAAAACAGAAAAGGACTAGACCTTCTGTTTCTGACATGAGGGTAGCACTGAAAGACTGGACCTGTTTACTCTTTTACCCACAACATAGAAGTGGAGGCCAGGGGTGCTAAGGCTGACCTCTTGTTCAAGCTACAGTGATACAGCAAGCTACAAGAGGCCTTTCCAGCAACTTCCCAGTTGACCAGTGGCAACTGGACATGGACTGGACCCTGATGTTGACCTCTGCCCCAATACCCTGTGAGTCTCTAAGTGCCACCCCTGAGGTTCCTGGGGCCTTTAGAAGTGTACTCCTGTGGTGGATTGGGACATAAAGGACTAAGGGCCTGATTTAGGTTTTGGCGGGACTCCTGACGTCCCTTAGTGGCAGCGTTTACAAGTACTCCATGAAGGAGATGGAATCCCGCCCACCCTATTTAGATGTGGGCTGGCTGATCCTCCGTCTGCGTTGACAGAGTGTTTTCCGTCGCATAAGGGGCTCACCTCTGTCAACACGGCGGACTCCTCTGCTGGCTAACATTACTCCGTTGCTGTCAGGTGGCAGGATTTTGCCGAGCCTATTTAGATTCCTCAATTGTGCCTGCGTTGTCTTAGCTGTGGATTCCTGACAGAGGGATTCTGTCGCCGGATGTGTTAAACATTATGCTATTCCTGTGGCTTTTGGGTGTATGCTAGCATAACACACCTGCTGTGTTTTGACTAATTGTTTTCACCTGCATACCACACTATAAAACACACTCCATTTCCGACCATGATCCTTTGCCATTCCACTGCAGCAGAACATTGTTCATGAGAACGTTTTCAGTGAAGTCAGGTATTATTTTGCTTTCTCACTTTCTTTCTTTCTCGTTAATTCTTTCTTTTTTTCTTTTTTTTCTTGTGGGTTTTCAAATTTATTTAAGTATATTATTTGATAATGGCAGGGAGGAGAAATCCCAATAGATGCCCCTTCCTGAGGAGGTTACCTTTTGGACTATGTTTAGGAGGCAAGTTATAGGCAACAAAGCCACAAGGTGTTGTTGTGGAAAACCCTTTTTTTCTTATTCTTTTTTTTTATTGCAAAAAAGTTCATAAGAGAATTATCTCAATTATAAATAAAAAAGTTAAATTTTACAAAGATTGTCCTAACATTATTCATTTACAATTCATTGATTATTAAAAATGTTAAAGATGAAAATGTGAAATACATATTCTTACTTACATTTATAACAGAAAATACAAAAGATATTTTTAATGACATATTTTTAAAGTCCAAACATTAGAAAAAAAATGTAATGGACTTTAACATTTTGGTGCAAGTATTCATCATGATAATGGACACTTACAGCAAAAAAAACAATTTCCATTTTTATTTTTAAGTGTTAATACAGGTGTGTTTATTTTAACTTGTGAAAGTGAAGTGAATTGAAAAAATAAACACATGCATTACATCTTAAAAATGTAATAAAATACAGAAAATGCACTAGACTAGAGGATATGTTACATAAATAAATGAAAAATATGATTTAAGTTTAGAACTAACATTGATTTTGCATTTAAAAAAAAAAAAAGTTTACCTTGTCTAGTGCAAGCACTGACTTACGTTAAATTAAAATTATTCAAAAAAATCTGTAATGGCTGTGTTTATAATTTGATAGCTTACGAAAAATAATTAAACACACCTATATGAACACATTATGAATTTTGGTAAATGTCAAATTTTGTGTAAGTGTCCATTATCATGAAGGAAGGTTGCACCAAATTTGAAAAAAATAATATTAATACAGGTGTCTTTCTTTAAATTTCTTAAATGACAACATTACACACATATCCATTACACATTAGAAAAAAATTGCTTGTAAGAAAAATTTAAAAATACATGCTTCCAGAACAAACGCAAACAGACAATTCAAAAGAAAACAACTTAAACAAATGCTTACCTTCGATTCCGGCGATAATGTGGTTGATATGCTTCATGGTCAAGTAGCAGCAGCAAAGGAAGGACTTGGACGATTGATTCATGGAGGATAGGGAAGTGGAAAAAAGAAAAAAAAGGCATGTTTCTACCTGACATCCCTTCAAAATTGCCAACTCAGGTGTTCAGGTTTACCCACCACAGTTACATCAACGAGAAGGCACATCATGATAGGCCAGGTGGTAATATTGGCTGAACTCCCTCTGACAGCCGCTTTTGCCCTTTGAAGCCGTTGATGCGGGTGGAAAATTCTGGCGGAGACGGTGGGACTTAGACGGACTATCGTTCATAGACCCGCCAGCATCTAAATTGAGTAGGCGGACCGTCTAGTAGGCAGATGAATCAACCGATGGAAAAGTGACGGCGAGACCAGATCATCAAAATCTAAATCAGGCCCTAAGTCAGAAGGTAACATTTTTGACGAGGACTAACTTGGGTGATGTATCCGACCTGTGCTCCATCACGGTCATCGTCAAATTGCGCCTCAGCTCCAGTCTACCACGAACATTGCACTTTGTGCTTCTTGGCTTCATTCCTACTTAAAACTATAAATTCAATCTATGGTTCCCATTATTGGACTGTTGTCATATTGGTATCATTTTGTTTATTAAATTTGCCTCTATTTTTCCAATTTGGTTTGGGATTTTTTATTGGTTTTCATTTCAATTTTATTCTGTTTTGTTCCTGCTAAGTTAAGCCTGTCTGCTCCGTGCCATAGCTATCAGGGGGTGAGCTCAGGTTGACTGAGTGACTTTGAGAGTTCACCCTGACAAGGGTTGTGATTGTTCCTTGTAGTGGGTAGACACCCACTGTTAGACCTGGCATCATTGGCGTGGGTTTCCCCTGTATTTCTGCCTTTGCCTCCTGTGTAATTGCTGTGTGTTGGACTTTGTTTTGCTGGCCTAGATGCTTTGGGCACTTTGCCACTGCTGTTCAGTGCCAAAGTGCAAGTGCTCCCTTTGTAAATTGTTGTTAATGATTGGTTATCCATGATTGGCATGTTTGATTTACTGGTAAGTCCCTAATAAAGTGCACGGTGTGTGCCCAGAGCCTGTAAATCAAATGCTGCTAGTGGGCCCGAAGCACTGATTGTGCCACCCACATAAGCAGCCTGTAAATGTAACTCAGATCTGCCACTGCAGTGTATGTGCGCAGTTTGGTACTGCCATGTCGACCTGGCAAGTGCACCCACTTGCCAGGCCCTAACCTTCCCTTTTCTTACATGTGAGTCACCCCTAAGGTATCCCCAAGGTACCCCTGTGGGCACGGTCCTGATAGTGAAATACTGCCTATTTCGTTTTTCACTATTGCAAGGCTTTCTGTCCCCATAGGATAGAATGGGGAGTTTGCTCATAACATCTTATAAGTATTACTGCCCCTGGGAACAAGATAGGAAAATAAAGTTTGATATGCCTGAACTCAGAATGTTAAGATGCATCTTTTAGTGAGGGTGATTTTTACATTCTGGGTTTGAAAATACCACTTTTAGAAAGCAGGTATTTTCTTGCCTAACCATCCAGTGTGCCTCTGCTAGGTTGTGTATTGATTGTCTGGCTTTAGAGTGACTGGGGCTGTGCATGCTGTTCAGACAGCCACTTGGGGGGGGGGTTAGGTGTGTTCTGCCTTTCCATGGTGAGTCAGGTCTCGGCTGAATAGACCTGGGCTGCATTCAGGGTAGGGGGAGGAGATTTCTTTCACACCTGAATGGGCCTGGTCTGCCAAGGACAACGCTGTCTCCACCTCCTGCCAGGAAGCTGCACCAGAGAGGACGGAACTGGTTCTGGCTGGGCTGGGCAAAATAGGATTTTGTATTATAAAAAGAGGGTCCCAGACCCCAGACTTTTAGATCATTTCTGGGAATCAAGAGGAACCTTTGCCAAGGAGAAGAGCTGGAGAAACTGAGGAGGAATACTGCCACTGTGCTGTTTGCTGTCTGGGGTTGGTCTGCAGTGGCTACTTTCTGCCAAGGAAAGGAGAAGTACTTTGCTGTTTGCTGTGTCCCCTGCTTGAAGAAGATCTCCCAGGGCCTGAAATTGAGCTTGCCTCCTGTTCCGAAGTCTCAGGGGCACAAAGACTTCACCCCCAGCTCCCCTGAACTTCCTTGCTGGGAGTTCTGACCTGCCAAGAGGTGCCTGTAGCTGTTCTGGGCCTCTGGAGGTTGTTCTGGCTGTTGGGAGCTGGAAAAGCAACGCAAGGTTGAGAAGCGCGTTTCAGCCATACCAGTTTCCCATGCATTGCCGAAGAAAGCGGCGCAGCGCCTGCCTGCGGCTCGATAAATCGACGCACGCCGCATCGAGGGCACAGGTTTCCGAAGTCCGAGATCACCCCACCAATTCCGACGCAAGCCCTGCTATGCGGCTGCAAGAACCCACTCATCGCCGCATCACTTTGAGGCGCCAGGTCTCGCATCGTTGGGAGACGCAGTAAGAAACCGACGCATCACCTCCCCACGCAGTAAGAAACCGACGCATCACCTCCTCTCCGGTAAGGAACCGACGCATCTCCTCCCCCGGAGCAAGGAACCGACGTATCACCTTCCCTGAGTGTAAGGAACCAATGCATCACCTTCCCTGTGACCCTTTTTGTTTGTGTGTGACGCATCCAAGGTACGTTGTGGGAAAAGTGTTACATCTGCAATTTGCTTTGAACTGAACTATTTCTACCTTTTGAAAGTCATATTTTTATTACTGTATTGTGGATTTTTGTCCTTTTGGTCTTGTTTTGGTTTAGATAAAGATTGCTTATTTTTCTAAACTGGTGTGGTGTCCATTTGTAGTGTTTTCACTGTATTACTGTATGTGTTCACAAATGCTTAACACACTGCCTCTGAGATAAGCCTGTCTGCTCGTGCCAAGCTTTCATGGGGGAGAGCAAGGGTTATTTTAGAAGTGTATCTCCCTAACCCTGACTAGGAAGAAGGGTCCCTACTTGGACAAAGGTACCTACCTCTGCCAACTAGAGACCCCCATTTCTAACACCCACCTAAAATTATAATCCAATTTCTTACCCTATGTTCAGGGTGGTGGTATGTGGACAAAATATCGAAAACACAAATATCGTGGGACAGAATATCGTGTCAAAAATATCGAGGACAAGAATATCGTGAAGGTCATTTCTTATGGGTAAGTAAAGTTTTACTATATATAACTCCACATATATGTACTTTGACGATATATATATCTTCAAGGTACGTAGATCTGGAGTTAAGAATAGTAAATTTATACCTATCTATTTGCACTTACCTACTCGATATTCTTGTCCTCGATATTTTTGACACGATATTCTGTCCACACGATATTTGTGTGTTCGATATTCTGTCAGTGAACCCAGGGTGGTGTACTAAGGACTTGACCTAGGAACCCTTCAAATGTAAGACTTTGAGTTACCATTGGCAGCACCAAAAAATCTCAGATTCATTGAATATCTCAGACTAAATCAAGTATATTAGGTGAAATATTGCACTTTTTATAGAAGATAAATTGCTGTTTATACTTAAAAAATATTCTACATCACGAGAAGATAGAAAATATAGTCACACAACAACTAAATGGCTGATCATATGAATAAGATGTTCTTGTTCATGAAATCACATATTGAATAATGAAATTGCAACAAATCAAATCAACACATTTTCGCAGTCCCTTCGCTTCTTCAAACGCCCCAAATAAATCTGTTCACCTCAATAGCCACATAAGGAAAAATCATGGGACCAATTTAAAGATTTTGTATAGCAAGAAAGCACAGCTAAATAATATTCACATCACTCATATTGTGTTTAAAGGTGAGTCTCGTAAGCAGCAACATCTAAATCATCACAGGTTTAAAGTTTAATATGTTGTGGTTGACATACAGGGTAAGGCAGAAACATAATTCAGCATATATTATATACTACATTATCCCATGTTATTGTGATACTGACATGGGCTAGCACTGCTTATTAAATGCAATATTAGCCTGCAGTGGTATTATTAATTACTACCCTTTAAGAAATTAGGACCTAGAGAGATGTGAAAGGCTGCTAAGAGTGTGGATGAGGAGATTCATAACAGAGGGGAGTGCAGGGAAAAGACACTTGAAGAGGTCAATGGGAATGAGTAACCATGCATGGAGTGGGGCAGATGAATGTTACAGAGGGGCCTAATTCCATACAGCAAAGGGTTTTAAGAAGAGAGAGCAATGGATGGGCCTTGAGTCATTGATAAAGCAAAGTAACTGTAAACAAATTAAGATGTTCAGGCAACATGATGACGAGGGAGATGGTGTTGTGTTATTTGGGTGTGAGTGGCAGAGGGCTTTATAGAGGGTTTGGAAGAGAGTAAGCAGGGATGATACTAGAAACAGTCCCAAGGGAGAGTCAGTGTGGCAGCTGTAGAAGAGAAACGAAAAGTGAGTTGGCTAAAAATTAATGATGGATGAGTGGATTTTGGTTGAAAATAGGAAATTAAAGAAAGTAGATGTCATGAAAGTATGGGGGACTGTGGGGATTGGTTCGAGAGGAGAGAAGTCCAGCAAAAGAAAATGAGCTTCTGTGGAATTTCATCCCTCAACTTGTCAGTGTTGTGGGCCATTCACTTGGCATCGAAGGCCTTCCTTGTATCTATCAAAGGGAAGCTGTTTCAGGTGTTCACGGACACCAATCCTTTGTGGTACTACAAAAAGCAGGTCAAGCCAAGTGGCTCTGTGTCTCTGGAACTGGAAGAGCTGTCAGGGCATCTTCCTGATTGTGAACCACCTGACAGGATCTTTAAACGCCAGGGCAGATGAACTCAGCCGGTGATGCATAGCGGATCACAAATGGCAGTTAGAATCTGAGGTGGCACAGGGCATCTTCCAGTATTGACGAGAACCCTGGCTCTATCTCTTCGCTAAGGCAGAGAATGTGCAATGTCCACACTTTTGCATGCTGCAATTTCCATAAGGGCTGCCCACTGAGACAGTGGGAAATTCCCTTGAATGCTGATAGCAGCTACCTGTCTCTGTGACATGCTATCAGGCTCAGTCTTGTTGACTGCTGAAGCAGCATGCCACAATCAGGAGTGTTCAGTGACACAATATCGATGGACACAATACCGATATACATAAATATCGGAAATTAAATGTCGTTAACAAAATTTCGCCTTCCTATACTTAACTAATAAAACCACAAATATCGTTGTTAAAATATTTTTTTACTTATATCAAAAACAAAAATATCAGAACCGGAATTATTGTTACCTTTAAATAAACATTTGATTGTTCAAAAATATCACCTCACACATCATTAATAAACATAAAAATAACAACTTTAGACATTAGACAAAGCATTAAAATAAACATTAAACCACATATGCACAAGTTTTACAAACAAATATATATTATATCACCAAAATAATAATGAATCACACAAAATAAAAATATAACTAATAACATTAGTTAATTTTTTTTTACATAGAATACAAACATTTATTCAACAATGGAAATATTAATAAACATATATATAAATAAAATTCAAAAGTATCGAACTACATAATAAACATAATAAATGAAACACAAATTAGAATTTACCATAGAAGGACATAACTGATCAAAAAAACTTACCAATAAACAAACTTAACCACTAAAATCAGACAAGCAATCAATTCAATATTATAAAAGGCACACAAATTGAATTAGCTTAAACTCCGAAAACAACAAAAGCTCCAAAAAGAGAAAACTCTGCTAGATTCTCTCACCAAAACCTGAAATTAGAAATATATATCTCGAGAACTACTTTGCAAAGTGAGTAAAACGTATATTTAAGCTGAAACTTCCTTTTTATCAAAACTAAAATTGTAAAATAACAAATAATTAACAAAACACTCTACAACTTCTTTCTATTTACATGTACTTACTAAAAGCAAATACTAGAACATCGAGAAAGTGTTAAGCTACCAAACACGACACAGATCACAAACCAGAAAAAGATATAAAAAAAGTAAGTATATGTAAATTATTATAAAACAGAAACTCACCTTAAAACTGAAAAAATGCAAAAGCTGACAACCTCAACCTCTACAAACTACCAAGAAATAAACATTTAAAATTAAACTAATGCTCTTTTTTTCTACCAACAGAAAAGAAAGCACCTGCTCCACATTACAACACCCCCAACGGAAAAACTGCTAAAAAGTGTGAAACATCTAAGAAGAACATACATGTAAGTATAAAGAAGAAAAATAGTTGCATAATTTATGTAAATCACAAATTTATAAACATTTTAGAATTTAGATTCTTTATACAATTGCACTATTTTCAGACATAATGACAGAAAGAGCAAGATATATAATAAGACAGAAAGGAAAACAATTAAGTCACATGGACTACATCTACAAACAAGAAAGTACATTGATGGAAACCATGAATTGAAATGTACTAAATATTACTCTAATGCATGCTATGGCATGGCCACTACAAAAGATGATGTTGTAATTAATGTAAGGGAACACAACCACCCCACAAATGTAACCAAATAGAAGTAAAGGATGAATTTCAGGATATAAGAGAGGCAAGTACTAGTTCCCAGGAACCCACAACAAAAATCTTAAAGATATGCTCCCTAAAGTCCCCGAATACCTCACAGGCCAACTAACACCTATACCCACTTTAAAAGTTTAATTGACAAACTAAAAAAGCCACTAGTGATACCCCTCCTGCCCCTAATAGATACCAAGATATAGAAATAAAATCACACATAATGAGGAACCCTTCCTGATATATGACAACCTAAACAATGATAGACGAATCCTAATATTTTTTTCAGCAGATAACTTACTAAAACAAACCCATTATCAAACCTGGATGATGAATGGGACCTTCAAAATGTGTCCCAAACCATTCACTCAGATATACACCATACAAGGTAAATATCACAACTCAAATACCATTTTAATATATGCCCTATTACCAAATAAAGAAAGTAGCACTTACCACAAACTCTTAAACTACATTAAACATTAAACAAATAACTATTACCCACAAAAAATAATCATTGAATTTGAATGAAGCCATGATTCAAACCTTTTAAAGGTTTCCCACACATAGCCATGCAAGGCTGTTACTACCATTTCAATCAAAGCATATGAAGACATCTCAAACAATCTGCACTGACGGGCAGATTTATCATTCTTTCACGCAGCGCAATGCAGCAAGCCACCTTGCTGGGCTGCGCAAAAGGGAAAAGGACAGGAATGTGCCGTATTTACCATTATACGGCGCATTCCTACCCTTTTCTAGAGCTCCTGTACTTTTGGCTGCCCGGCGCCAACGTTGGCATCCTTGCGTCATGTTGAAATGGCACCTGGTTTGTAGGCAGGATTGTTTTTGTGCAGGAAGGCACACCTTCCAGCTGAAAAACAATCCTGAGAGGCATTTTCCTCTTTCTACGTGTACTGCAGAGTGCAGCACGCGTAGAAGAGGATAAACAAAGCAAAATAAAGATATTTCTCCTCATTACTCTTCACCTGGGGAGGCGTATAATAGAAAAAAGTATTCGAAAGTGCGCCCAGCAGGATTCAAATCAGTGACCTTCTGGTCAGTGTAGTGGTTACTTTGAGTCCCCTTGGGGTGGATTATCATGATTTTCTCTATTCCCAACTCTAAGAAAATTGACATATCTACTAGACCGGGGGTGTCCAACCTTTTCTGTCATAAGAACTACTTTTGTTCAATAGAAATGATCTTGATCTGCTAGTATTAGTTTTGCAATAGTGAGCACATCAGACAAGATTGCAAGATTATAAGCAGTGATCACCTCTGTGCATCAGGAGGGTAGTCATGGTTGCCAGCAGTAATGTAAAAAAGGCTTTGTCAATTTGGAATGCTTTGACATGGGTAATATATAACAGCCATAGCTGCAATGCCCCAGGAATCAAAGCATTAATATTAGTAATATGCCTCCCCATCACCACAAGATTTATCACTCAACTATCAGCTGTAAATACGTTTTGAAAATGGAACCATTTCGCTCCAAACCTCAGCTTATGAGTTCTGTAATTACACATATTTTCATCTCGAATACACATTTTTCAATTTTGCTGTATACATGTTTTTTCAACTAAGCAAAAGCGTATAACGTAGTAGGCTGGTCTGCACACAGGAGAACTACTTGCAGGTAGCTGGAGAGCTACCAGTAGCTCACAAGCTGCCTGTTGCAGAAGACTTCACTTGACCACCAGGGAAGCCAAGGGAAATCATTTTGGGGCCGTCAGCTTGTGCGGGAAGGACCCCACAAGGAATGGGATCTAGCTCCCACTCAATCTATTACTTATTTTGGGCACTATCTCCATGGGACTCAAATTTCCCACTAGTCACCAAGCATCTTGTTGTCTAAGTATGTACTCACTGGAGCAGGCCCCACAGCATTTGGGCCTAGCTCCCACCCTCATAAATTCATACATTTTATTAAACAGTTGTCTTCCTTGCGGCAGAGCACATTGCTTTGCCCCAAGGGGACTAAAAAAACACTAGACTAACCGGCGGGTCACCGATTTGAATGCTGTTTGGAGCACTGTGAAAGAGACTATAACTTATGCCCCCGCAATGAACTGCTTATGATCTCACATATTACATCACTCATGACATGTGTTAGACCTGGCATCCTTGGCGTGGTTTCCCCTGACTTTTTTGCCTCTACCGCCTGTGTTCTTGATGCTCTGCTGGATTTCGTGTTTGCTGGCTTATATGCTTTGGGCACTTTGCCACTGCTGATCAGTGTCAAAGTGCAAGTGCTCCCTATATAAATTGGTATTGTGATTGGTTCTCCCTGATTGACATATTTGCTTTACCAATAGGTCCCTAGTAAAGTGCACTGAGTGTGCCAGGGCTGGTAAATCAAATGCTACTAGTGGGCCTGCAGCACTGATTATGCCACCCACATGAGTAGCCCTGAAAAGATATCTCAGGCATGCCACCGCGGTGCCTGTGAGCAGTTTGTTAACTGCCATGTCAACTTGGCAAGTGCACCCACGTGCCAGCCCCTACCCTTCCTTTTTTGTACACATAGAACACCACTATGGTAGGCCCCAGATACCCCCCTGGGCAGGGTGCAGTGTATGTGAAAGGTAGGACATATACTGGTGTGTGTAACATGTCCTGGGAGTGAAATAATGCCAATTTCGTTTTTCCACTATTGAAAGGCTATCTTGCCCCATAGGACAGAATGGGGAATGCTTTGTGACATTTGACAAGCATATCTTCCCATAGGGATAACATGGAAAAATGGAGTTTGGTATCCCTGAACTCAGAATTTAATAACACATCTTTTAGTAAAGATGGTTTTTAAATTGTGTGTTTGAAAATAGCACTTTTAGAAAGTGGCTATTTTCTTGTTCAACCATCCTGTGTGCCTCTGCCTGTTTGTGGATTGACTGTCTGGTTTCAGTGTGACAGAGACAGAGGATGTGCATTCCCTGTAGACAGCCTCTGGGGGGGTTGAGGTGTTCCTGGCCTTTCCTGGATGACTCAGCCCTGAGCTGAATAGACCCTGGCTGCACAATGTTGTCTCCACCCCCTGTGGTCATGCTGCACCAGTGAATGCAGAACTGGTTTGGACTGGGTTCAGAGACCCTTGCTACAAAGACATCAAAGACATTTTGGGGTATAAGTATGTGCCCTAAACCCCCAGTAAACTAGACTACTTCAGAATCAAGAGGAACCTTTGCCAAGGAGAAGAACTGGAGAGACAGGAGGAGGAGCGCTGCCCCTTTGCTGTGTGCTGTCTGGGGTTGTCCTGCAGTAGCTGATTCTGCCGAGGAAAGGAAGAGGTCTTTGCTGCATGCTGTGTCCACCCCCTGCTTGAGAGGAGTCTCCAAGGGCCTGTGCGTGTTGGCCTCCTGTTGTAGGAAATGCAGGGACATAAAAGTTTCCAAGTTATCTCCCCCATCTACCCTGTGGGTGCATTGGTACAGTGTGCTGTGTTTCACAGTGGGCTGAGAAGTGCGGGGAGCCTGATCGCGCTCCCTGTGAAGGAGAGGCTGTCTGAAGTATTCAGCCCGATCACTGCCTTTGGCCCGAGTCTGGGATTCCAGCTCCCCTGGTGTGCTGAGCAAGTGGCACGGCCGGTTGTGAGGCGTTGCCTGGCAGCAGTCTCCAGCGCTGAAGAGCCGCCCAGCAGGATGCCAAGCCGAGCCGCCAGGTAGCGAAAGCGCGCTCCGGGCCGGAAGGAGGTGCCGCGCTTCCCCCGCTGCTGACCGTGACTTGCTGCCGTGAGAGACCTGCACCGCCCTGCCCCAGGATCGAGGGAGCCTTGGGCCGGTGCATCTCCTGCCATCTCCGGAGCAGTCTCAGCCTTCCCTGCCGCCGGAGTGACAGCTGGGACACCGGCAGTCGTGAGTGGAAGGAGTGCGGGTCGCAACGACAACCCCTGCCAAGCACGAGGAGAACCGGAGGTGCACGCCTGATGCACAGTTAACGCTCCACTCAGCGGGCTGAGCCCCGACACCCTGTTCCTCCTTTTTTCTACTCTGTGACACTTGTTGGGGGCATACTTTCTTCATCAACATCGCACGGGGTATGTCTTATTTGTTCTAATAAGCTCCTGGCACCGGTAACATCGTACGGGGGCCTGTTTGACTTGTTTAAAGCAATCATTGAGATCAGGCCTCGTACGGGGGCATGACCCATTGGGAACTGTGATTGTGGGGGCCCGTTTTACTTGTCTAAGGCATTATTACGATCGGGCATCACATGGGGGCATGTCTCTTTGGGGACTGTGAATATTGGAGCCTGAGACTTAACCACGACCTAACCACTCAGGGGCAGATAAGATCTTTTTGAGGATACCAGGACCTTTGTGCCCCGTGGGATTCAAGACCAGGACTGCATCCCGGCTACCTAACACCTAGAGCTTGCCCTTACTTAGGTGACCCATGAAAGTTGTTACATCCCTGGCCCCCAGTACAAGGAACAGGTCTTTGCTAACGTGATTTATGAAACTACTGCATTCTTTTTAAAAGCAACATAAAGGATATTTTTTTTTTTACATACCTCAGTGTGGAGTGTCCTTTGTGGTGTATCTAAGGTGACATTGGTGCATGCGTGAGTGTGTGGTGCGCAAACGCTTTACACATTGCCTCTGGGATAAGCCTGACTGCTCGTGCCAAGCTACCAAGGGGGTGAGCAGGGGTTATCTTCAGTGTGTAACTCCCTTGCCTGAATAGAGTGGTGGTTCCTGCCTGACTTAGGCGTATGCCCTAGTCAACCAGAAACCCCATTTCTAACAACATGGTCAGTAACATCACTGATTACATCACTGATGACATCTCAAATGAAATCACTGTTGACATTACTGATGGCATCATCCAATAAGTCTGAGTGTTTTCAAAAATGTTATGAGTGTTTAACATATATATAAAGGTACTACAAAAGTTAAATGAGTAGAGTGTGTACTACTAAAGAGTGATACTATTTATTACACATATTATGCGAGTGGCTGTTTGACTGTGTGTATTCATGTGTGAGTAGGTGTCTGAGTGGCTCTATGGGTGTGTGAGTAGTTGTATGGGTGAGTGAGTGGCTGTGTGAGTGGCTGTGTGCGTAGCTGTAAGGGTGAGTAAGTTACTGTGTGGCTGTATGGATGAGTGAGTGGGTGTGTCAGTGATGTATGGGTGTGTAAGTAGGTTTGTGAGAGGCTGTATAGGCAAGTGATGGGGTGTTTGAGTGGCTGTATGGGTGAGTGAGTGGGTGCATAAGTGGTTTATGGGTGAGCGCGTGGGTGTGTGATTGACTGTATGGGTGAGTGAGTGAATGTGAGAGTGGCTATATGGGTGAGTGTGTGTTTGTGTCAGTGACTGTATAGGTGAGTGAGTACATATGTTAGTATGAGTATGTGAGTGGATGTGTGAGTAACTGGATGGGTGAGTGAGTGTATGATTGACTGTATGGGTGAGTGAGAAGGTATGTGAGTAGCTGTGTGGGTGACTGGCTCAGTATGTGACTGTATGGGTGTATGAACGGGCGTGTTAGTGTCTGTATGTCTGTTTGTCTGGATATGTGGGTGGCGGTATTGGTAAGTGAATGGGTACATGAGTGGCTGTATGGGTGAGTTATTGATTGTGTGAGTGGCTGGATGTGTGAGTGGCTCTAAGAACCAGTGAGTTGGTGTGGGAATACTTGTTTGGGTCTGTGAATGGTTTTGTGAGTGGTTGTGTGGGAGTGGGTGTTTCAGAGTCTGTAATGGGGTGTGAGTGGGTGTTTGAGTGGTTCAGTGGATGATATCATCAGTGATGTCATTTGAGATGTCATCAGTGATGTCATTGACCATGTCATGAGTGATGCACTATGTGAGGTCATAAGCAGTGAATTGCGAGGGCATAGGTTATACTGCTGAATTTCTATAGTTTTGTACGAGTGAAATCTGAGCCTAACTATAATGTCCCTGTAACCTTTGTTTTTTCATTGAATTTCTAAGTTTTTTTAAAGTCTATTTCCTAACTATACCGTCCCTGTAACCTTTGTTTTTTTCCAGTAAATTTCTGCAGTTTTTAATGTTATTTCCTAACTATAACCTGTAACATTTGAGAGTGAGTGTGTGAGTGAGTGCATGAGTGTCTCAGTAGGTGTGTGAGTGAGTGTGTGAGTGTCTCACCGGGTGAGTGAGGGGGTACGTGAGTGTCTGAGTGGGTCTTTGATTGGGTGAGTGAGTGTCTGAGTGGGTGTGTAAGTGTCTGAGTTGTTCTGCGAGTGGGTGCGTGAGTGCCTAAGTGGGTTCTGCTCATTTCCTACTTATTTTCTGCCTTTCTTCTGCTCACTTATGACCTTTATTTTGCCTCTTTCAGCTTGTTGCTGACCGTTATTTTTCCTCTTTCTGGTAGGCCTGGGCGGAGCTTGCAGAGTTTCACTCCATGGAATTCTGTGGAGTTATTGAAAAACTCAGCCAAATTCCACAGAGTTCAGTGAGCGGGCAGAGTATTGCTCCCCCACCCCTAATTAAGTCCCCTTGGATGCTGAGAGTAGTTAGGGGCCAAGAACCCCTACTGTTGCCACCAGTAAGTCCCCCACAGCAGGATTGCTAAGACCTCATCAGAGGCCCGCCCCCTTTCTCAACCACGCTGCAAACGCGCCTCCTGGTGCACTACTGGTTGGGGATGAAGTCCCCTTGGCTGCTGAGGGTCCTTTGGCACCAAGAACCTCTATGGTTGCCACCAATAAGTCCCCCACAGTGGGATTGCTGAGACCTCATCAGAGGCCCCGCTTCCTTTCTTAACCACTCTGTAAACGCACCTCCTGGTGCACTACTGGCTGGGGGCTGAAGTCCCCTTGCCTGCTCAGGGTCCTTGGGGGCCAAGAACCCCCATTGTTGCCACCAGTAAGTCCCCCACAGCGGGATTGCTGCAACCTCATCAGAGGCCCCACCCCCTTTCTCAACCACTCTGCAAACGCGCCTCCTAGTGCATTGCTGGTTGGGGATGAAGTCCCCTTAGCTGCTGAGGGTCCTTGGGGGCCAGGAACCCCTATTGTTGCCACCAGTAAGTCCCCCACAGCAGGATTGCTAAGACCTCATCAGAGGCCCGCCCCCTTTCTCAACCACTCTGCAAACGTGCCTCCTGGTGCACTACTGGTTGGGGATGAAGTCCCCTTGGCTGCTGAGGGTCCTTTGGCACCAAGAACCCCTAGACTTTCTGACTAATCGCACGTTTCAGGTTTTCTCTTCTGAGGCTGCATCCAAAACTTTTCCTTCACCTTATGGAGTTCCACAGCGCTCTATTCTGAGCCCACTATTGTTTAATGTTTATGTTGAGCCTTTGGCAACTATTGCTGAAGAAGCTGGGTTGTCGATTTTTTCCTACGCCGACGACACCCAAATAATGTTTTCCTTGTCTGCGGACAGGGCATCCAAGACATCATCCCTTCAGACTGGTCTGAGGAAAATTGCTGGATGGATGCAAGCAAATTCGCTAAAACTCAATGGTGAAAAAACTGAAGTACTGATTTTGGGAAATAACAAGGACCTTTGGGGCCCCCAGCACTGGCCGCCTGAAATGGGAATTCTCCCTCAACCCACTACTCAAGTTCGGAATCTGGGTATTATCATTGGCGACCAACTGTCAATGAAGCAGCAAGCAGTAAAGGTGGCATCTACCTGCTTCGCCATCCTTAAATGGCTTAGAAAAATCCTCTGGATGTTGCCGAGTTCCACTCAAAGAACTGTGGTCCAGGCTCTTATTACATCCAGACTGGATTACGGCAACATCCTGTATCTAGGTGCCAATAAGGATGTGATACGCAGATTGCAAGTGGTGCAGAACGCAGCGGCCAGATTGCTCTGTCAGACCCCTAGAATGGCCTCTGTTAAGCTCTCTCCGTGATATTCATTGGCTCAGGGTTGAGAATCGTGTGAAATTCAAAGCCCTGAGCTATATGTTCAAGGTCAAGTCTGGTAGTGCCCCTCAGTACTTAAAGGCCATCGTCCATCCTTATATACCATCACGCTCTCTTCGCTCTTCTACTCAGGCTAAATTCTCAGTTCTTAGGATCAGACTGTCACGAACGGGCGGTCGGTCCTTCTCTTACCTGGGTCCTCTACTGTGGAACTCTCTCCCTCCACCTCTTAGGAACGAAACTGTTTTCAGTAATTTTCGCAAACACTTAAAAACCTGGTTGTTTAACCAATAAATTGCTTGCAAACACTTATTAACCTGGTTGTTTAACCAATAAATTGCCTTCTCTTCTTTTTCCCTGTCTGGTGGCGCCGGGAAACCTTTTGGTATCTGTGTGCCTTATAAGATTAAATAATAAATAAATAAATTGTTGCCACCAATAAGTCCCCCACAGTGGGATTGCTGAGACCTCATCAGAGGCCCTGCTTCCTTTCTTAACCACTCTGTTAGCGCATCTCCTGATGCACTACTGGCTGGGGGCTGAAGTCCCCTTGCCTGATCAGGGTACTTGGGGGCCAAGAACCCCCATTGTTGCCACCAGTAAGTTCCCCACAGGGGGATTGCTGCAACCTCATCAGAGGCCCCACCCCTTTTCTCAACCACTCTGCAAACGCGCCTCCTAGTGCATTGCTGGTTGAGGATGAAGTCCCCTTAGCTGCTGAGGGTCCTTGGGGGCCAAGAACCCCTATTGTTGCCACCAGTAAGTTCCCCACAGCAGGATTGCTGAGACCTCATCGAAGGCCCCACCCCCCTTTCTTAACCACTCTGCAAACGCACCTCCTGGTGCACTACTGGTTGGGGGCTGAAGTCCCCTTGCAGGTTGAGGGTCCTTGGGGGCCAAAAACCCCCATTGTTGCCACCAGTAAGTCCCCCACAGTGGGATTGCTGAGACCTTGTCGGAGGCCCTGCCCCCTTTCTCAACCTCTCTGAAAACTCACCTCCTGGCGCACTACTGGTTGGGGGATAAAGTCCCTGTGGCTGCTAAAAGTCTTTGGGGCCTCTTTCTGCTTGTATCTGATCTCTATTATGCCTCTGTCTGCTAGTTTCTGACCTTTATTCTGTCTCTTTCTGCTAATTTCTCACCTTACTTTAGCCTCTTTCTGCTTGTTTCTGACCATAATTCTGCCTCTTTCTGCTCATTTCTCATCTTTATCTTGCCTCTTTCTGCTTGTTTCAGACTTTTATTCTGCCACTTTCTGCTCATTTCTGACCTTTATTCTGCCAATGCTGCTAGATTCTGACCTCTATTTTGCCGCTTTCCGCTAATTTCTGACCTTTATTCAGCCTCTTTCTGCTCGTTTCTAACCTTTTTTTGCCTCTTTCTGCTCGTGGCTGACTTTTATTTTGCCTCTTTCTGTTCGTTTCTCACCTTTATTTTGCCTCTTTCTGCCCGATTTTGACCTTTAGTCACCCTCTTTCTGCTTGCTTCTCACTTTCTTTGCTTTTTCTGCTCGTTGCTGACCTTTAGTTTGCCTCTGTCTGTTCGTTTCTCACCTTTATTTTGCCTCTTTCTGCTCGTTTTTCACCCTTATTCTGTCTCTTGCTGCTCGTTTCTCACCTCTAATTTGCCTCTTTCTGCTCGTTTTTGACCTCTATTTTGCCTCTTTTTGCTCGTTGCTGACCTTTATTTTGCCTCTTTCTGCTCGTTTCTCACCTCTATTTTGCCTCTTTCTGCTATTTGCTGTACTTTTTTCTGCCTCTTTCTGCTAGTTTCTGACCTTTGTTCTGCTTCTTTCAGCTCGTTTATCACCTTTATCTTGCCACTTTCTGCTTGTTGCTAACCTTAATTCTACCTCTTTCTGTTTATTTCTGACCTTTATTCTGCCTCTTGCTGCTCATTTCTGACCTCTATTTTGGCTCTTTCTGCTCGTTTCTGAACTCTATTTTGCCACTTTCTGCTCGTTGCCGACATTTATTTTGCCACTTTCTGCTCGTTTCCGACCTTTATTCTGCCCCTTTTGCTCGTTTCTCACCGTTATATTGCCTCTTTCTGCTTGTTGCTGACCTTTATTCTGCTTCTTTTTGCTCTTTTCTGAACTTTATTCTACCTCTTGCTGCTTGTTTCTGACTTCTATTTTGCCTCTTTCTGCTCGTTGCTGACTTTTATTCTAACTCTTACTGCTCATTTCTCGCCTTTATCTTGCCACTTTCTGCTTGTTGCTGACCTTTTATCCTGCGAGAGCTGTCATTGCTCTCACATTCAGGGAGATGCTAAACATGCAGCTAGCTGTCTGAGAGAAATCGTTTTGTCTGTTTACTTGCTCGCTTGACAGCGAGCAGGGAAGCAGACGAAACCTCTGCTTCCAGCAAGTGAGAGCATTTTGCCAGCTCCCGCTTGCTGGAAGCAGAGTGTTTGCTATGACTTGGTGGGAGCAAGTCACAGAAACCAGCTTTGTCCAGGGGGTGGGCACCCCAGGACATAACAAGAGCTGGCCCTGGGGAGGCTCCAGGAGGGGGACTGCACGTCCCCCCTCCTTTCAGTTTCACGGGCCTTCACTGGGAAGGTGGTGGTCCCTGGGACCGATCTCGGCCCCTTCCCCCTTTACATTAAAAGAAAGCCCCAGGGAGGTGCTGGTCCCCAGGGTGCGGGGGGGGATCCGTGCGGCCCTCCTGCTCCATATTTAAGTGAGCCCCGGGGATGTGGTGGTCTCCGGGGCATGGGAGGATCCGTGCACCCCCCACTCCATATTTAAGTGAGCCCCAGAGAGGTGGTGGTCTCCAGGGTTCGGGAGGAGGGGCGCGCAACCCCCTCCAAGCATTTTATTTTATTTCCTAGGGAGGTGGTGGCCCCGGGGTTCTGTGCGGCTCCCCCAAGCATTTAATATGTTATCCCGGGAGGTGGTGGTCCATGGGGCCCAGGGTGGGTCCGTGCAGCCTCTCAGCCTCTTAATAAAATGAGTCCCGGGGGAGGTGGTGATCCCAGGTGGTCATTTTAGCTTATGGAGGGGGGTCGGCACAGCCTGCATCCAAAATTTAAATAAAGCCCCGGGGAGATGATGGTCCCCGGGGCTCAAAGAGCCTCAGGAGGGGGCCCCCAGGACCTGGTCCACCTATGGGCCCTTTTCAAAACAAGCTCGGAGCCCGTGCTTTTTTGTTTAGGGGATTTAGCGAATTTTGTGATTTCACTGCAAAATTCTTTTATTAAAATAATGCTTTTTTGGCCTGACGAGTCCCTTTGGGACCCCATGACCAAGTTTAGGACGTCAGGGTATTCCTACCCTGCCCCCTTTTTTGTAATTTTTCTTTTTGGGGTACTCGGCTGAAGCCGAGTCCCAAGATGGCTCCCAACACTTCCTGGTTCAGAACTCTGTGTTTTCCTGCACAAGCTCGTTTTTATTCGTGAATTAGCCTCAGAAGAAATATACAAATTTGGATTTCCTTTAATTTCTCTAAAACTACCGAATTGATTTACACCAAATAACTGAAAGTGTAATCTGTGTAATCAAATCTACCTTTCTACAAGATTTGGTATAATTCTGTCTAGCGGTTCAGGCTGCAGGTTCGACTAAAGGTCCCATGGGACTTAACATGGGAAAACACACTTTTTTTAGTCCCCTTTTTCTCTGCCCCCATTTGACAGATCACCCCGAAAAGTTCCATGCACAACAAGACTCACTATGATGCTTTTTTGGGAAACTTTTGTGAAGATTTGTCAAACAGTGCCAAACATATAGCAAGTCAAAAAACACTTTTCCTGTGGAAACATGGTCCCAACTATAACTACCTACTGGCAATCACCAGTATGTAATATGTAATGATATATATGGGGGTCATGGATTACATTTGGATTTGCGGCTGAGTTGAGAGACGCTTCTCATGACGTGGAACTATTGTTCGAAACTACATGGTTATGGCTGATCGAGACTAGCGAGATTGAGCGTCTAGTGCCTGATAAACAGCAAGTGACTATTTTGAATAGCTGCTCCTGAGAGTGATGGGGAGCGTGATTGTTATTGAGAGAACTGGTATATAAAGGCAGTCAAACTGTGGAGCTATGATGTAATACTGGCTCGTGTGTCATCACCCATGGTGGGTTTTACATCGATTGAATCATAGAAGGTCAAGATTATAAATCAATGTAGCCGGTAGGGCAACATACCAAACATTGTAACATTACACCCAAGATGGCAGCCAAAATATGGTATTGTACCTAGACGGTGCAGGTCTCTCTTTGCCTCCCTGTCACCAATCAATAGGAGTGTCCTTTGGATATTTAAAATGCATTATGCAACCATGTTTGTTTTATTTATTTTGCAGCAATTGATAAAGGCAATGGAGCCGAAATGCATCTTGCTAAAATAAACAATGGATTTGGAATTGAGAAACGTGCCCGAGTGTTCCCGTACAGTTTCCCTATCCCAGGGAGATTTGTTGTGTGTATATAGCATGAGTCCATCCTCATGGATGGAGAACCCACCTCACAAGAGTTCGGCAGTTTTGATGGACATTTGGAAATTAATTTTATGGGGACCACTGCCAGAACCACCACATTTTTAAGAAATGATGCATGAGTCATAGATGGGATTTCAGAGGAGAGGGTGTGTTCAGCAGTTGCCAGAACCTCCGCGTTTGGACAGCCGACCCATGGGGGTCATGGATTACAATTGCATTTGCGGCTAAGGTGAGGGACGCTTCTCATAACGTGGAACTATTGATCGAAACTACATGGTTATAGCTGATCGAGACTAGCGAGATTGAGCTTCTAGTGCCAGATGAACAGCAAGTGACTATTTTGAATAGCTGCTCCTGAGAGTGATGGGGAGGTGGCTCATACACAGCGTGATTGTTATTGAGAGGACTGGTATATAAAGCCAGTCCAACGGTGGAACTATGATGTAATACTGGCTGTGTCATCACCCATGGTGGGTTTTAGATCGATTGAATCATTGAAGGTCATATATATTGAAGGTTATAAATCAAGGTAGCCGGTAGGGTAATATACGGAACATTGTAACATTACACCCAGGATGGCAGCCAAAATATGGTGTTGTACCTAGACGGTGCAGGTCTCTCTTTGCCTCCGTGTCACCTGCCAATAAGAGCGTACTTTGCATATTTTAAATGCATTATCCAACCATGTTTGTTTTATTTATTTTGCAGCAATTAATAAAGGCAACTGAGCCAAAACGCATCTTGTTAAAATAAACAATGGATACGGAATCGAGAAACGTGCCCGAGTGCTCCCGTACAGTTTCCCTACCCCAGGGAGATTTGTGGTGTATATATATATATATATATATATATATATATATATATATATCAAAAGAAACCTTTCTCTCCGAGAAAGGAATGAGCCGCACACACCACGATGAAGTGAGCAGATTTAATGGCATTTAAAACAGCGCTGGGGTTGTATCCCTGATGCATTTCGGTCACATTGACCTTTTTCAAAGGGGAAGCCAGATGCAATTCTGAGGCTGAAAGACGATCGAACCTGATTGCCGCTTTTAAATGTTTGCCCCCTGGTGGGCGCCACGATAGGCTTGTCATCAAGGCATTATGGTTCTCGTAGTTCGCTCCCAGTCCCACAATTATTACCCTTCAGTGGGCGATGCATAAAAGTTAGTGCTTATTTCCAATTTCACCGTGAACCCCTTGCATATTAACTTTAGAGTTGCTGGGGCCCAAACCAAGGTCCAGTCCCTGGCGGCTGCCGCTGCCCTTATTGTTTCAACAAACATACCAACAGGGTCCGTTTTCGGGCAGAAATGGCGCTCATTTTCTTAGTGGTGCGTAGCTCAAGGCAGGACCAAGCCTTATAAACATCAAAAGAAACCTCTCTCGCCGAGAAAGGAATGAGCCGCACACACCACGATGAAGTAAGCAGATTTAATGGCATTTAAAACAGCGCTGGCGTTGTATCCCTGATGCATTTCGGTCACATTGACCTTTTTCAAAGGGGAAGCCAGATGCATCTCTGAGGCTGAAAGACGATCGAACCTGATTGCCGCTTTTAAATGTTAGCCCCCTGGTGGGCGCCACGATAGAGCTTGTCATCAAGGCATTATGGTTCTCGTAGTTCGCTCCCAGTCCCACAATTATTACCCTTCAGTGGGCGATGCATAAAAGTTAGTGCTTATTTCCAATTTCACCGTGAACCCCTTGCATATTAACTTTAGAGTTGCTGGGGCCCAAACCAAGGTCCAGTCCCTGGCGGCTGCCGCTGCCTTATTGTTTCAACAAACATACCAACAGGGTCCGTTTTCGGGCAGAAATGGCGCTCATTTTCTTAGTGGTGCGTAGCTCAAGGCAGGACCAAGCCTTATAAACATCAAAAGAAACCTCTCTCGCCGAGAAAGGAATGAGCCGCACACACCACGATGAAGTAAGCAGATTTAATGGCATTTAAAACAGCGCTGGCGTTGTATCCCTGATGCATTTCGGTCACATTGACCTTTTTCAAAGGGGAAGCCAGATGCATCTCTGAGGCTGAAAGACGATCGAACCTGATTGCCGCTTTTAAATGTTAGCCCCCTGGTGGGCGCCACGATAGGCTTGTCATCAAGGCATTATGGTTCTCGTAGTTCGCTCACAGTCCCACAATTATTACCCTTCAGTGGGCGATGTATAAAAGTTAGTGCTTATTTCCAATTTCACCGTGATCCCCTTGCATACTAACTTTAGAGTTGCTGGGGCCCAAACCAAGGTCCAGTCCCTGGCGGCTGCCGCTGCCCTTATTGTTTCCACAAACATACCAACAGGGTCCGTTTTCGGGCAGAAATGGCGCTCATTTTCTTAGTGGTGCGTAGCTCAAGGCAGGACCAAGCCTTATAAACCTCAAAAGAAACCTCTCTCGCCGAGAAAGGAATGAGCCGCACACACCACGATGAAGTAAGCAGATTTAATGGCATTTAAAACAGCGCTGGCGTTGTATCCCTGATGCATTTCGGTCACATTGACCTTTTTCAAAGGGGAAGCCAGATGCATCTCTGAGGCTGAAAGACGATCGAACCTGATTGCCGCTTTTAAATGTTTGCCCCCTGGTGGGCGCCACGATAGGCTTGTCATCAAGGCATTATGGTTCTCGTAGTTCGCTCCCAGTCCCACAATTATTACCCTTCAGTGGGCGATGCATAAAAGTTAGTGCTTATTTCCAATTTCACCGTGATCCCCTTGCATATTAACTTTAGAGTTGCTGGGGCCCAAACCAAGGTCCAGTCCCTGGCGGCTGCCGCTGCCCTTATTGTTTCCACAAACATACCAACAGGGTCCGTTTTCGGGCAGAAATGGCGCTCATTTTCTTAGTGGTGCGTAGCTCAAGGCAGGACCAAGCCTTATAAACATGAAAAGAAACCTCTCTCGCCGAGAAAGGAATGAGCCGCACACACCACGATGAAGTAAGCAGATTTAATGGCATTTAAAACAGCGCTGGCGTTGTATCCCTGATGCATTTCAATCACATTGACCTTTTTCAAAGGGGAAGCCAGATGCATCTCTGAGGCTGAAAGACGATCGAACCTGATTGCCGCTTTTAAATGTTTGCCCCCTGGTGGGCGCCACAATAGGCTTGTCATCAAGGCATTATGGTTCTCGTAGTTCGCTCCCAGTCCCACAATTATTACCCTTCAGTGGGCGATGCATAAAAGTTAGTGCTTATTTCCAATTTCACTGTGATCCCCTTGCATACTAACTTTAGAGTTGCTGGGGCCCAAACCAAGGTCCAGTCCCTGGCGGCCTCCGCTGCCCTTATTGTTTCCACAAACATACCAACAGGGTCCGTTTTCGGGCAGAAATGGCGCTCATTTTCTTAGTGGTGCGTAGCTCAAGGCAGGACCAAGCCTTATAAACCTCAAAAGAAACCTCTCTCGCCGAGAAAGGAATGAGCCGCACACACCACGATGAAGTAAGCAGATTTAATGGCATTTAAAACAGCGCTGGCGTTGTATCCCTGATGCATTTCGGTCACATTGACCTTTTTCAAAGGGGAAGCCAGATGCATCTCTGAGGCTGAAAGACGATCGAACCTGATTGCCGCTTTTAAATGTTTGCCCCCTGGTGGGCGCCACGATAGGCTTGTCATCAAGGCATTATGGTTCTCGTAGTTCGCTCCCAGTCCCACAATTATTACCCTTCAGTGGGCGATGTATAAAAGTTAGTGCTTATTTCCAATTTCACCGTGATCCCCTTGCATACTAACTTTAGAGTTGCTGGGGCCCAAACCAAGGTCCAGTCCCTGGCGGCTGCCGCTGCCCTTATTGTTTCCACAAACATACCAACAGGGTCCGTTTTCGGGCAGAAATGGCGCTCATTTTCTTAGTGGTGCGTAGCTCAAGGCAGGACCAAGCCTTATAAACCTCAAAAGAAACCTCTCTCGCCGAGAAAGGAATGAGCCGCACACACCACGATGAAGTAAGCAGATTTAATGGCATTTAAAACAGCGCTGGCGTTGTATCCCTGATGCATTTCGGTCACATTGACCTTTTTCAAAGGGGAAGCCAGATGCATCTCTGAGGCTGAAAGACGATCGAACCTGATTGCCGCTTTTAAATGTTTGCCCCCTGGTGGGCGCCACGATAGGCTTGTCATCAAGGCATTATGGTTCTCGTAGTTCGCTCCCAGTCCCACAATTATTACCCTTCAGTGGGCGATGCATAAAAGTTAGTGCTTATTTCCAATTTCACCGTGATCCCCTTGCATACTAACTTTAGAGTTGCTGGGGCCCAAACCAAGGTCCAGTCCCTGGCGGCTGCCGCTGCCCTTATTGTTTCCACAAACATACCAACAGGGTCCGTTTTCGGGCAGAAATGGCGCTCATTTTCTTAGTGGTGCGTAGCTCAAGGCAGGACCAAGCCTTATAAACATCAAAAGAAACCTCTCTCGCCGAGAAAGGAATGAGCCGCACACACCACGATGAAGTAAGCAGATTTAATGGCATTTAAAACAGCGCTGGCGTTGTATCCCTGATGCATTTCGGTCACATTGACCTTTTTCAAAGGGGAAGCCAGATGCATCTCTGAGGCTGAAAGACGATCGAACCTGATTGCCGCTTTTAAATGTTTGCCCCCTGGTGGGCGCCACGATAGGCTTGTCATCAAGGCATTATGGTTCTCGTAGTTCGCTCCCAGTCCCACAATTATTACCCTTCAGTGGGCGATGCATAAAAGTTAGTGCTTATTTCCAATTTCACCGTGATCCCCTTGCATATTAACTTTAGAGTTGCTGGGGCCCAAACCAAGGTCCAGTCCCTGGCGGCTGCCGCTGCCCTTATTGTTTCCACAAACATACCAACAGGGTCCGTTTTCGGGCAGAAATGGCGCTCATTTTCTTAGTGGTGCGTAGCTCAAGGCAGGACCAAGCCTTATAAACATCAAAAGAAACCTCTCTCGCCGAGAAAGGAATGAGCCGCACACACCACGATGAAGTAAGCAGATTTAATGGCATTTAAAACAGCGCTGGCGTTGTATCCCTGATGCATTTCGGTCACATTGACCTTTTTCAAAGGGGAAGCCAGATGCATCTCTGAGGCTGAAAGACGATCGAACCTGATTGCCGCTTTTAAATGTTTGCCCCCTGGTGGGCGCCACGATAGGCTTGTCATCAAGGCATTATGGTTCTCGTAGTTCGCTCCCAGTCCCACAATTATTACCCTTCAGTGGGCGATGCATAAAAGTTAGTGCTTATTTCCAATTTCACCGTGATCCCCTTGCATATTAACTTTAGAGTTGCTGGGGCCCAAACCAAGGTCCAGTCCCTGGCGGCTGCCGCTGCCCTTATTGTTTCCACAAACATACCAACAGGGTCCGTTTTCGGGCAGAAATGGCGCTCATTTTCTTAGTGGTGCGTAGCTCAAGGCAGGACCAAGCCTTATAAACATCAAAAGAAACCTCTCTCGCCGAGAAAGGAATGAGCCGCACACACCACGATGAAGTAAGCAGATTTAATGGCATTTAAAACAGCGCTGGCGTTGTATCCCTGATGCATTTCGGTCACATTGACCTTTTTCAAAGGGGAAGCCAGATGCATCTCTGAGGCTGAAAGACGATCGAACCTGATTGCCGCTTTTAAATGTTTGCCCCCTGGTGGGCGCCACGATAGGCTTGTCATCAAGGCATTATGGTTCTCGTAGTTCGCTCCCAGTCCCACAATTATTACCCTTCAGTGGGCGATGCATAAAAGTTAGTGCTTATTTCCAATTTCACCGTGATCCCCTTGCATATTAACTTTAGAGTTGCTGGGGCCCAAACCAAGGTCCAGTCCCTGGCGGCTGCCGCTGCCCTTATTGTTTCCACAAACATACCAACAGGGTCCGTTTTCGGGCAGAAATGGCGCTCATTTTCTTAGTGGTGCGTAGCTCAAGGCAGGACCAAGCCTTATAAACATCAAAAGAAACCTCTCTCGCCGAGAAAGGAATGAGCCGCACACACCACGATGAAGTAAGCAGATTTAATGGCATTTAAAACAGCGCTGGCGTTGTATCCCTGATGCATTTCGGTCACATTGACCTTTTTCAAAGGGGAAGCCAGATGCATCTCTGAGGCTGAAAGACGATCGAACCTGATTGCCGCTTTTAAATGTTTGCCCCCTGGTGGGCGCCACGATAGGCTTGTCATCAAGGCATTATGGTTCTCGTAGTTCGCTCCCAGTCCCACAATTATTACCCTTCAGTGGGCGATGCATAAAAGTTAGTGCTTATTTCCAATTTCACCGTGATCCCCTTGCATACTAACTTTAGAGTTGCTGGGGCCCAAACCAAGGTCCAGTCCCTGGCGGCTGCCGCTGCCCTTATTGTTTCCACAAACATACCAACAGGGTCCGTTTTCGGGCAGAAATGGCGCTCATTTTCTTAGTGGTGCGTAGCTCAAGGCAGGACCAAGCCTTATAAACATCAAAAGAAACCTCTCTCGCCGAGAAAGGAATGAGCCGCACACACCACGATGAAGTAAGCAGATTTAATGGCATTTAAAACAGCGCTGGCGTTGTATCCCTGATGCATTTCGGTCACATTGACCTTTTTCAAAGGGGAAGCCAGATGCATCTCTGAGGCTGAAAGACGATCGAACCTGATTGCCGCTTTTAAATGTTTGCCCCCTGGTGGGCGCCACGATAGGCTTGTCATCAAGGCATTATGGTTCTCGTAGTTCGCTCCCAGTCCCACAATTATTACCCTTCAGTGGGCGATGCATAAAAGTTAGTGCTTATTTCCAATTTCACCGTGATCCCCTTGCATATTAACTTTAGAGTTGCTGGGGCCCAAACCAAGGTCCAGTCCCTGGCGGCTGCCGCTGCCCTTATTGTTTCCACAAACATACCAACAGGGTCCGTTTTCGGGCAGAAATGGCGCTCATTTTCTTAGTGGTGCGTAGCTCAAGGCAGGACCAAGCCTTATAAACCTCAAAAGAAACCTCTCTCGCCGAGAAAGGAATGAGCCGCACACACCACGATGAAGTAAGCAGATTTAATGGCATTTAAAACAGCGCTGGCGTTGTATCCCTGATGCATTTCGGTCACATTGACCTTTTTCAAAGGGGAAGCCAGATGCATCTCTGAGGCTGAAAGACGATCGAACCTGATTGCCGCTTTTAAATGTTTGCCCCCTGGTGGGCGCCACGATAGGCTTGTCATCAAGGCATTATGGTTCTCGTAGTTCGCTCCCAGTCCCACAATTATTACCCTTCAGTGGGCGATGCATAAAAGTTAGTGCTTATTTCCAATTTCACCGTGATCCCCTTGCATATTAACTTTAGAGTTGCTGGGGCCCAAACCAAGGTCCAGTCCCTGGCGGCTGCCGCTGCCCTTATTGTTTCCACAAACATACCAACAGGGTCCGTTTTCGGGCAGAAATGGCGCTCATTTTCTTAGTGGTGCGTAGCTCAAGGCAGGACCAAGCCTTATAAACATCAAAAGAAACCTCTCTCGCCGAGAAAGGAATGAGCCGCACACACCACGATGAAGTAAGCAGATTTAATGGCATTTAAAACAGCGCTGGCGTTGTATCCCTGATGCATTTCGGTCACATTGACCTTTTTCAAAGGGGAAGCCAGATGCATCTCTGAGGCTGAAAGACGATCGAACCTGATTGCCGCTTTTAAATGTTTGCCCCCTGGTGGGCGCCACGATAGGCTTGTCATCAAGGCATTATGGTTCTCGTAGTTCGCTCCCAGTCCCACAATTATTACCCTTCAGTGGGCGATGCATAAAAGTTAGTGCTTATTTCCAATTTCACCGTGATCCCCTTGCATACTAACTTTAGAGTTGCTGGGGCCCAAACCAAGGTCCAGTCCCTGGCGGCTGCCGCTGCCCTTATTGTTTCCACAAACATACCAACAGGGTCCGTTTTCGGGCAGAAATGGCGCTCATTTTCTTAGTGGTGCGTAGCTCAAGGCAGGACCAAGCCTTATAAACCTCAAAAGAAACCTCTCTCGCCGAGAAAGGAATGAGCCGCACACACCACGATGAAGTAAGCAGATTTAATGGCATTTAAAACAGCGCTGGCGTTGTATCCCTGATGCATTTCGGTCACATTGACCTTTTTCAAAGGGGAAGCCAGATGCATCTCTGAGGCTGAAAGACGATCGAACCTGATTGCCGCTTTTAAATGTTTGCCCCCTGGTGGGCGCCACGATAGGCTTGTCATCAAGGCATTATGGTTCTCGTAGTTCGCTCCCAGTCCCACAATTATTACCCTTCAGTGGGCGATGCATAAAAGTTAGTGCTTATTTCCAATTTCACCGTGATCCCCTTGCATACTAACTTTAGAGTTGCTGGGGCCCAAACCAAGGTCCAGTCCCTGGCGGCTGCCGCTGCCCTTATTGTTTCCACAAACATACCAACAGGGTCCGTTTTCGGGCAGAAATGGCGCTCATTTTCTTAGTGGTGCGTAGCTCAAGGCAGGACCAAGCCTTATAAACCTCAAAAGAAACCTCTCTCGCCGAGAAAGGAATGAGCCGCACACACCACGATGAAGTAAGCAGATTTAATGGCATTTAAAACAGCGCTGGCGTTGTATCCCTGATGCATTTCGGTCACATTGACCTTTTTCAAAGGGGAAGCCAGATGCATCTCTGAGGCTGAAAGACGATCGAACCTGATTGCCGCTTTTAAATGTTTGCCCCCTGGTGGGCGCCACGATAGGCTTGTCATCAAGGCATTATGGTTCTCGTAGTTCGCTCCCAGTCCCACAATTATTACCCTTCAGTGGGCGATGCATAAAAGTTAGTGCTTATTTCCAATTTCACCGTGATCCCCTTGCATATTAACTTTAGAGTTGCTGGGGCCCAAACCAAGGTCCAGTCCCTGGCGGCTGCCGCTGCCCTTATTGTTTCCACAAACATACCAACAGGGTCCGTTTTCGGGCAGAAATGGCGCTCATTTTCTTAGTGGTGCGTAGCTCAAGGCAGGACCAAGCCTTATAAACATCAAAAGAAACCTCTCTCGCCGAGAAAGGAATGAGCCGCACACACCACGATGAAGTAAGCAGATTTAATGGCATTTAAAACAGCGCTGGCGTTGTATCCCTGATGCATTTCGGTCACATTGACCTTTTTCAAAGGGGAAGCCAGATGCATCTCTGAGGCTGAAAGACGATCGAACCTGATTGCCGCTTTTAAATGTTTGCCCCCTGGTGGGCGCCACGATAGGCTTGTCATCAAGGCATTATGGTTCTCGTAGTTCGCTCCCAGTCCCACAATTATTACCCTTCAGTGGGCGATGCATAAAAGTTAGTGCTTATTTCCAATTTCACCGTGATCCCCTTGCATATTAACTTTAGAGTTGCTGGGGCCCAAACCAAGGTCCAGTCCCTGGCGGCTGCCGCTGCCCTTATTGTTTCCACAAACATACCAACAGGGTCCGTTTTCGGGCAGAAATGGCGCTCATTTTCTTAGTGGTGCGTAGCTCAAGGCAGGACCAAGCCTTATAAACATCAAAAGAAACCTCTCTCGCCGAGAAAGGAATGAGCCGCACACACCACGATGAAGTAAGCAGATTTAATGGCATTTAAAACAGCGCTGGCGTTGTATCCCTGATGCATTTCGGTCACATTGACCTTTTTCAAAGGGGAAGCCAGATGCATCTCTGAGGCTGAAAGACGATCGAACCTGATTGCCGCTTTTAAATGTTTGCCCCCTGGTGGGCGCCACGATAGGCTTGTCATCAAGGCATTATGGTTCTCGTAGTTCGCTCCCAGTCCCACAATTATTACCCTTCAGTGGGCGATGCATAAAAGTTAGTGCTTATTTCCAATTTCACCGTGATCCCCTTGCATACTAACTTTAGAGTTGCTGGGGCCCAAACCAAGGTCCAGTCCCTGGCGGCTGCCGCTGCCCTTATTGTTTCCACAAACATACCAACAGGGTCCGTTTTCGGGCAGAAATGGCGCTCATTTTCTTAGTGGTGCGTAGCTCAAGGCAGGACCAAGCCTTATAAACCTCAAAAGAAACCTCTCTCGCCGAGAAAGGAATGAGCCGCACACACCACGATGAAGTAAGCAGATTTAATGGCATTTAAAACAGCGCTGGCGTTGTATCCCTGATGCATTTCGGTCACATTGACCTTTTTCAAAGGGGAAGCCAGATGCATCTCTGAGGCTGAAAGACGATCGAACCTGATTGCCGCTTTTAAATGTTTGCCCCCTGGTGGGCGCCACGATAGGCTTGTCATCAAGGCATTATGGTTCTCGTAGTTCGCTCCCAGTCCCACAATTATTACCCTTCAGTGGGCGATGCATAAAAGTTAGTGCTTATTTCCAATTTCACCGTGATCCCCTTGCATACTAACTTTAGAGTTGCTGGGGCCCAAACCAAGGTCCAGTCCCTGGCGGCTGCCGCTGCCCTTATTGTTTCCACAAACATACCAACAGGGTCCGTTTTCGGGCAGAAATGGCGCTCATTTTCTTAGTGGTGCGTAGCTCAAGGCAGGACCAAGCCTTATAAACATCAAAAGAAACCTCTCTCGCCGAGAAAGGAATGAGCCGCACACACCACGATGAAGTAAGCAGATTTAATGGCATTTAAAACAGCGCTGGCGTTGTATCCCTGATGCATTTCGGTCACATTGACCTTTTTCAAAGGGGAAGCCAGATGCATCTCTGAGGCTGAAAGACGATCGAACCTGATTGCCGCTTTTAAATGTTTGCCCCCTGGTGGGCGCCACGATAGGCTTGTCATCAAGGCATTATGGTTCTCGTAGTTCGCTCCCAGTCCCACAATTATTACCCTTCAGTGGGCGATGCATAAAAGTTAGTGCTTATTTCCAATTTCACCGTGATCCCCTTGCATACTAACTTTAGAGTTGCTGGGGCCCAAACCAAGGTCCAGTCCCTGGCGGCTGCCGCTGCCCTTATTGTTTCCACAAACATACCAACAGGGTCCGTTTTCGGGCAGAAATGGCGCTCATTTTCTTAGTGGTGCGTAGCTCAAGGCAGGACCAAGCCTTATAAACATCAAAAGAAACCTCTCTCGCCGAGAAAGGAATGAGCCGCACACACCACGATGAAGTAAGCAGATTTAATGGCATTTAAAACAGCGCTGGCGTTGTATCCCTGATGCATTTCGGTCACATTGACCTTTTTCAAAGGGGAAGCCAGATGCATCTCTGAGGCTGAAAGACGATCGAACCTGATTGCCGCTTTTAAATGTTTGCCCCCTGGTGGGCGCCACGATAGGCTTGTCATCAAGGCATTATGGTTCTCGTAGTTCGCTCCCAGTCCCACAATTATTACCCTTCAGTGGGCGATGCATAAAAGTTAGTGCTTATTTCCAATTTCACCGTGATCCCCTTGCATACTAACTTTAGAGTTGCTGGGGCCCAAACCAAGGTCCAGTCCCTGGCGGCTGCCGCTGCCCTTATTGTTTCCACAAACATACCAACAGGGTCCGTTTTCGGGCAGAAATGGCGCTCATTTTCTTAGTGGTGCGTAGCTCAAGGCAGGACCAAGCCTTATAAACATCAAAAGAAACCTCTCTCGCCGAGAAAGGAATGAGCCGCACACACCACGATGAAGTAAGCAGATTTAATGGCATTTAAAACAGCGCTGGCGTTGTATCCCTGATGCATTTCGGTCACATTGACCTTTTTCAAAGGGGAAGCCAGATGCATCTCTGAGGCTGAAAGACGATCGAACCTGATTGCCGCTTTTAAATGTTTGCCCCCTGGTGGGCGCCACGATAGGCTTGTCATCAAGGCATTATGGTTCTCGTAGTTCGCTCCCAGTCCCACAATTATTACCCTTCAGTGGGCGATGCATAAAAGTTAGTGCTTATTTCCAATTTCACCGTGATCCCCTTGCATACTAACTTTAGAGTTGCTGGGGCCCAAACCAAGGTCCAGTCCCTGGCGGCTGCCGCTGCCCTTATTGTTTCCACAAACATACCAACAGGGTCCGTTTTCGGGCAGAAATGGCGCTCATTTTCTTAGTGGTGCGTAGCTCAAGGCAGGACCAAGCCTTATAAACATCAAAAGAAACCTCTCTCGCCGAGAAAGGAATGAGCCGCACACACCACGATGAAGTAAGCAGATTTAATGGCATTTAAAACAGCGCTGGCGTTGTATCCCTGATGCATTTCGGTCACATTGACCTTTTTCAAAGGGGAAGCCAGATGCATCTCTGAGGCTGAAAGACGATCGAACCTGATTGCCGCTTTTAAATGTTTGCCCCCTGGTGGGCGCCACGATAGGCTTGTCATCAAGGCATTATGGTTCTCGTAGTTCGCTCCCAGTCCCACAATTATTACCCTTCAGTGGGCGATGCATAAAAGTTAGTGCTTATTTCCAATTTCACCGTGATCCCCTTGCATACTAACTTTAGAGTTGCTGGGGCCCAAACCAAGGTCCAGTCCCTGGCGGCTGCCGCTGCCCTTATTGTTTCCACAAACATACCAACAGGGTCCGTTTTCGGGCAGAAATGGCGCTCATTTTCTTAGTGGTGCGTAGCTCAAGGCAGGACCAAGCCTTATAAACCTCAAAAGAAACCTCTCTCGCCGAGAAAGGAATGAGCCGCACACACCACGATGAAGTAAGCAGATTTAATGGCATTTAAAACAGCGCTGGCGTTGTATCCCTGATGCATTTCGGTCACATTGACCTTTTTCAAAGGGGAAGCCAGATGCATCTCTGAGGCTGAAAGACGATCGAACCTGATTGCCGCTTTTAAATGTTTGCCCCCTGGTGGGCGCCACGATAGGCTTGTCATCAAGGCATTATGGTTCTCGTAGTTCGCTCCCAGTCCCACAATTATTACCCTTCAGTGGGCGATGCATAAAAGTTAGTGCTTATTTCCAATTTCACCGTGATCCCCTTGCATACTAACTTTAGAGTTGCTGGGGCCCAAACCAAGGTCCAGTCCCTGGCGGCTGCCGCTGCCCTTATTGTTTCCACAAACATACCAACAGGGTCCGTTTTCGGGCAGAAATGGCGCTCATTTTCTTAGTGGTGCGTAGCTCAAGGCAGGACCAAGCCTTATAAACATCAAAAGAAACCTCTCTCGCCGAGAAAGGAATGAGCCGCACACACCACGATGAAGTAAGCAGATTTAATGGCATTTAAAACAGCGCTGGCGTTGTATCCCTGATGCATTTCGGTCACATTGACCTTTTTCAAAGGGGAAGCCAGATGCATCTCTGAGGCTGAAAGACGATCGAACCTGATTGCCGCTTTTAAATGTTTGCCCCCTGGTGGGCGCCACGATAGGCTTGTCATCAAGGCATTATGGTTCTCGTAGTTCGCTCCCAGTCCCACAATTATTACCCTTCAGTGGGCGATGCATAAAAGTTAGTGCTTATTTCCAATTTCACCGTGATCCCCTTGCATACTAACTTTAGAGTTGCTGGGGCCCAAACCAAGGTCCAGTCCCTGGCGGCTGCCGCTGCCCTTATTGTTTCCACAAACATACCAACAGGGTCCGTTTTCGGGCAGAAATGGCGCTCATTTTCTTAGTGGTGCGTAGCTCAAGGCAGGACCAAGCCTTATAAACATCAAAAGAAACCTCTCTCGCCGAGAAAGGAATGAGCCGCACACACCACGATGAAGTAAGCAGATTTAATGGCATTTAAAACAGCGCTGGCGTTGTATCCCTGATGCATTTCGGTCACATTGACCTTTTTCAAAGGGGAAGCCAGATGCATCTCTGAGGCTGAAAGACGATCGAACCTGATTGCCGCTTTTAAATGTTTGCCCCCTGGTGGGCGCCACGATAGGCTTGTCATCAAGGCATTATGGTTCTCGTAGTTCGCTCCCAGTCCCACAATTATTACCCTTCAGTGGGCGATGCATAAAAGTTAGTGCTTATTTCCAATTTCACCGTGATCCCCTTGCATACTAACTTTAGAGTTGCTGGGGCCCAAACCAAGGTCCAGTCCCTGGCGGCTGCCGCTGCCCTTATTGTTTCCACAAACATACCAACAGGGTCCGTTTTCGGGCAGAAATGGCGCTCATTTTCTTAGTGGTGCGTAGCTCAAGGCAGGACCAAGCCTTATAAACCTCAAAAGAAACCTCTCTCGCCGAGAAAGGAATGAGCCGCACACACCACGATGAAGTAAGCAGATTTAATGGCATTTAAAACAGCGCTGGCGTTGTATCCCTGATGCATTTCGGTCACATTGACCTTTTTCAAAGGGGAAGCCAGATGCATCTCTGAGGCTGAAAGACGATCGAACCTGATTGCCGCTTTTAAATGTTTGCCCCCTGGTGGGCGCCACGATAGGCTTGTCATCAAGGCATTATGGTTCTCGTAGTTCGCTCCCAGTCCCACAATTATTACCCTTCAGTGGGCGATGCATAAAAGTTAGTGCTTATTTCCAATTTCACCGTGATCCCCTTGCATACTAACTTTAGAGTTGCTGGGGCCCAAACCAAGGTCCAGTCCCTGGCGGCTGCCGCTGCCCTTATTGTTTCCACAAACATACCAACAGGGTCCGTTTTCGGGCAGAAATGGCGCTCATTTTCTTAGTGGTGCGTAGCTCAAGGCAGGACCAAGCCTTATAAACATCAAAAGAAACCTCTCTCGCCGAGAAAGGAATGAGCCGCACACACCACGATGAAGTAAGCAGATTTAATGGCATTTAAAACAGCGCTGGCGTTGTATCCCTGATGCATTTCGGTCACATTGACCTTTTTCAAAGGGGAAGCCAGATGCATCTCTGAGGCTGAAAGACGATCGAACCTGATTGCCGCTTTTAAATGTTTGCCCCCTGGTGGGCGCCACGATAGGCTTGTCATCAAGGCATTATGGTTCTCGTAGTTCGCTCCCAGTCCCACAATTATTACCCTTCAGTGGGCGATGCATAAAAGTTAGTGCTTATTTCCAATTTCACCGTGATCCCCTTGCATACTAACTTTAGAGTTGCTGGGGCCCAAACCAAGGTCCAGTCCCTGGCGGCTGCCGCTGCCCTTATTGTTTCCACAAACATACCAACAGGGTCCGTTTTCGGGCAGAAATGGCGCTCATTTTCTTAGTGGTGCGTAGCTCAAGGCAGGACCAAGCCTTATAAACATCAAAAGAAACCTCTCTCGCCGAGAAAGGAATGAGCCGCACACACCACGATGAAGTAAGCAGATTTAATGGCATTTAAAACAGCGCTGGCGTTGTATCCCTGATGCATTTCGGTCACATTGACCTTTTTCAAAGGGGAAGCCAGATGCATCTCTGAGGCTGAAAGACGATCGAACCTGATTGCCGCTTTTAAATGTTTGCCCCCTGGTGGGCGCCACGATAGGCTTGTCATCAAGGCATTATGGTTCTCGTAGTTCGCTCCCAGTCCCACAATTATTACCCTTCAGTGGGCGATGCATAAAAGTTAGTGCTTATTTCCAATTTCACCGTGATCCCCTTGCATACTAACTTTAGAGTTGCTGGGGCCCAAACCAAGGTCCAGTCCCTGGCGGCTGCCGCTGCCCTTATTGTTTCCACAAACATACCAACAGGGTCCGTTTTCGGGCAGAAATGGCGCTCATTTTCTTAGTGGTGCGTAGCTCAAGGCAGGACCAAGCCTTATAAACATCAAAAGAAACCTCTCTCGCCGAGAAAGGAATGAGCCGCACACACCACGATGAAGTAAGCAGATTTAATGGCATTTAAAACAGCGCTGGCGTTGTATCCCTGATGCATTTCGGTCACATTGACCTTTTTCAAAGGGGAAGCCAGATGCATCTCTGAGGCTGAAAGACGATCGAACCTGATTGCCGCTTTTAAATGTTTGCCCCCTGGTGGGCGCCACGATAGGCTTGTCATCAAGGCATTATGGTTCTCGTAGTTCGCTCCCAGTCCCACAATTATTACCCTTCAGTGGGCGATGCATAAAAGTTAGTGCTTATTTCCAATTTCACCGTGATCCCCTTGCATACTAACTTTAGAGTTGCTGGGGCCCAAACCAAGGTCCAGTCCCTGGCGGCTGCCGCTGCCCTTATTGTTTCCACAAACATACCAACAGGGTCCGTTTTCGGGCAGAAATGGCGCTCATTTTCTTAGTGGTGCGTAGCTCAAGGCAGGACCAAGCCTTATAAACATCAAAAGAAACCTCTCTCGCCGAGAAAGGAATGAGCCGCACACACCACGATGAAGTAAGCAGATTTAATGGCATTTAAAACAGCGCTGGCGTTGTATCCCTGATGCATTTCGGTCACATTGACCTTTTTCAAAGGGGAAGCCAGATGCATCTCTGAGGCTGAAAGACGATCGAACCTGATTGCCGCTTTTAAATGTTTGCCCCCTGGTGGGCGCCACGATAGGCTTGTCATCAAGGCATTATGGTTCTCGTAGTTCGCTCCCAGTCCCACAATTATTACCCTTCAGTGGGCGATGCATAAAAGTTAGTGCTTATTTCCAATTTCACCGTGATCCCCTTGCATACTAACTTTAGAGTTGCTGGGGCCCAAACCAAGGTCCAGTCCCTGGCGGCTGCCGCTGCCCTTATTGTTTCCACAAACATACCAACAGGGTCCGTTTTCGGGCAGAAATGGCGCTCATTTTCTTAGTGGTGCGTAGCTCAAGGCAGGACCAAGCCTTATAAACATCAAAAGAAACCTCTCTCGCCGAGAAAGGAATGAGCCGCACACACCACGATGAAGTAAGCAGATTTAATGGCATTTAAAACAGCGCTGGCGTTGTATCCCTGATGCATTTCGGTCACATTGACCTTTTTCAAAGGGGAAGCCAGATGCATCTCTGAGGCTGAAAGACGATCGAACCTGATTGCCGCTTTTAAATGTTTGCCCCCTGGTGGGCGCCACGATAGGCTTGTCATCAAGGCATTATGGTTCTCGTAGTTCGCTCCCAGTCCCACAATTATTACCCTTCAGTGGGCGATGCATAAAAGTTAGTGCTTATTTCCAATTTCACCGTGATCCCCTTGCATACTAACTTTAGAGTTGCTGGGGCCCAAACCAAGGTCCAGTCCCTGGCGGCTGCCGCTGCCCTTATTGTTTCCACAAACATACCAACAGGGTCCGTTTTCGGGCAGAAATGGCGCTCATTTTCTTAGTGGTGCGTAGCTCAAGGCAGGACCAAGCCTTATAAACATCAAAAGAAACCTCTCTCGCCGAGAAAGGAATGAGCCGCACACACCACGATGAAGTAAGCAGATTTAATGGCATTTAAAACAGCGCTGGCGTTGTATCCCTGATGCATTTCGGTCACATTGACCTTTTTCAAAGGGGAAGCCAGATGCATCTCTGAGGCTGAAAGACGATCGAACCTGATTGCCGCTTTTAAATGTTTGCCCCCTGGTGGGCGCCACGATAGGCTTGTCATCAAGGCATTATGGTTCTCGTAGTTCGCTCCCAGTCCCACAATTATTACCCTTCAGTGGGCGATGCATAAAAGTTAGTGCTTATTTCCAATTTCACCGTGATCCCCTTGCATACTAACTTTAGAGTTGCTGGGGCCCAAACCAAGGTCCAGTCCCTGGCGGCTGCCGCTGCCCTTATTGTTTCCACAAACATACCAACAGGGTCCGTTTTCGGGCAGAAATGGCGCTCATTTTCTTAGTGGTGCGTAGCTCAAGGCAGGACCAAGCCTTATAAACATCAAAAGAAACCTCTCTCGCCGAGAAAGGAATGAGCCGCACACACCACGATGAAGTAAGCAGATTTAATGGCATTTAAAACAGCGCTGGCGTTGTATCCCTGATGCATTTCGGTCACATTGACCTTTTTCAAAGGGGAAGCCAGATGCATCTCTGAGGCTGAAAGACGATCGAACCTGATTGCCGCTTTTAAATGTTTGCCCCCTGGTGGGCGCCACGATAGGCTTGTCATCAAGGCATTATGGTTCTCGTAGTTCGCTCCCAGTCCCACAATTATTACCCTTCAGTGGGCGATGCATAAAAGTTAGTGCTTATTTCCAATTTCACCGTGATCCCCTTGCATACTAACTTTAGAGTTGCTGGGGCCCAAACCAAGGTCCAGTCCCTGGCGGCTGCCGCTGCCCTTATTGTTTCCACAAACATACCAACAGGGTCCGTTTTCGGGCAGAAATGGCGCTCATTTTCTTAGTGGTGCGTAGCTCAAGGCAGGACCAAGCCTTATAAACATCAAAAGAAACCTCTCTCGCCGAGAAAGGAATGAGCCGCACACACCACGATGAAGTAAGCAGATTTAATGGCATTTAAAACAGCGCTGGCGTTGTATCCCTGATGCATTTCGGTCACATTGACCTTTTTCAAAGGGGAAGCCAGATGCATCTCTGAGGCTGAAAGACGATCGAACCTGATTGCCGCTTTTAAATGTTTGCCCCCTGGTGGGCGCCACGATAGGCTTGTCATCAAGGCATTATGGTTCTCGTAGTTCGCTCCCAGTCCCACAATTATTACCCTTCAGTGGGCGATGCATAAAAGTTAGTGCTTATTTCCAATTTCACCGTGATCCCCTTGCATACTAACTTTAGAGTTGCTGGGGCCCAAACCAAGGTCCAGTCCCTGGCGGCTGCCGCTGCCCTTATTGTTTCCACAAACATACCAACAGGGTCCGTTTTCGGGCAGAAATGGCGCTCATTTTCTTAGTGGTGCGTAGCTCAAGGCAGGACCAAGCCTTATAAACATCAAAAGAAACCTCTCTCGCCGAGAAAGGAATGAGCCGCACACACCACGATGAAGTAAGCAGATTTAATGGCATTTAAAACAGCGCTGGCGTTGTATCCCTGATGCATTTCGGTCACATTGACCTTTTTCAAAGGGGAAGCCAGATGCATCTCTGAGGCTGAAAGACGATCGAACCTGATTGCCGCTTTTAAATGTTTGCCCCCTGGTGGGCGCCACGATAGGCTTGTCATCAAGGCATTATGGTTCTCGTAGTTCGCTCCCAGTCCCACAATTATTACCCTTCAGTGGGCGATGCATAAAAGTTAGTGCTTATTTCCAATTTCACCGTGATCCCCTTGCATACTAACTTTAGAGTTGCTGGGGCCCAAACCAAGGTCCAGTCCCTGGCGGCTGCCGCTGCCCTTATTGTTTCCACAAACATACCAACAGGGTCCGTTTTCGGGCAGAAATGGCGCTCATTTTCTTAGTGGTGCGTAGCTCAAGGCAGGACCAAGCCTTATAAACATCAAAAGAAACCTCTCTCGCCGAGAAAGGAATGAGCCGCACACACCACGATGAAGTAAGCAGATTTAATGGCATTTAAAACAGCGCTGGCGTTGTATCCCTGATGCATTTCGGTCACATTGACCTTTTTCAAAGGGGAAGCCAGATGCATCTCTGAGGCTGAAAGACGATCGAACCTGATTGCCGCTTTTAAATGTTTGCCCCCTGGTGGGCGCCACGATAGGCTTGTCATCAAGGCATTATGGTTCTCGTAGTTCGCTCCCAGTCCCACAATTATTACCCTTCAGTGGGCGATGCATAAAAGTTAGTGCTTATTTCCAATTTCACCGTGATCCCCTTGCATACTAACTTTAGAGTTGCTGGGGCCCAAACCAAGGTCCAGTCCCTGGCGGCTGCCGCTGCCCTTATTGTTTCCACAAACATACCAACAGGGTCCGTTTTCGGGCAGAAATGGCGCTCATTTTCTTAGTGGTGCGTAGCTCAAGGCAGGACCAAGCCTTATAAACATCAAAAGAAACCTCTCTCGCCGAGAAAGGAATGAGCCGCACACACCACGATGAAGTAAGCAGATTTAATGGCATTTAAAACAGCGCTGGCGTTGTATCCCTGATGCATTTCGGTCACATTGACCTTTTTCAAAGGGGAAGCCAGATGCATCTCTGAGGCTGAAAGACGATCGAACCTGATTGCCGCTTTTAAATGTTTGCCCCCTGGTGGGCGCCACGATAGGCTTGTCATCAAGGCATTATGGTTCTCGTAGTTCGCTCCCAGTCCCACAATTATTACCCTTCAGTGGGCGATGCATAAAAGTTAGTGCTTATTTCCAATTTCACCGTGATCCCCTTGCATACTAACTTTAGAGTTGCTGGGGCCCAAACCAAGGTCCAGTCCCTGGCGGCTGCCGCTGCCCTTATTGTTTCCACAAACATACCAACAGGGTCCGTTTTCGGGCAGAAATGGCGCTCATTTTCTTAGTGGTGCGTAGCTCAAGGCAGGACCAAGCCTTATAAACATCAAAAGAAACCTCTCTCGCCGAGAAAGGAATGAGCCGCACACACCACGATGAAGTAAGCAGATTTAATGGCATTTAAAACAGCGCTGGCGTTGTATCCCTGATGCATTTCGGTCACATTGACCTTTTTCAAAGGGGAAGCCAGATGCATCTCTGAGGCTGAAAGACGATCGAACCTGATTGCCGCTTTTAAATGTTTGCCCCCTGGTGGGCGCCACGATAGGCTTGTCATCAAGGCATTATGGTTCTCGTAGTTCGCTCCCAGTCCCACAATTATTACCCTTCAGTGGGCGATGCATAAAAGTTAGTGCTTATTTCCAATTTCACCGTGATCCCCTTGCATACTAACTTTAGAGTTGCTGGGGCCCAAACCAAGGTCCAGTCCCTGGCGGCTGCCGCTGCCCTTATTGTTTCCACAAACATACCAACAGGGTCCGTTTTCGGGCAGAAATGGCGCTCATTTTCTTAGTGGTGCGTAGCTCAAGGCAGGACCAAGCCTTATAAACATCAAAAGAAACCTCTCTCGCCGAGAAAGGAATGAGCCGCACACACCACGATGAAGTAAGCAGATTTAATGGCATTTAAAACAGCGCTGGCGTTGTATCCCTGATGCATTTCGGTCACATTGACCTTTTTCAAAGGGGAAGCCAGATGCATCTCTGAGGCTGAAAGACGATCGAACCTGATTGCCGCTTTTAAATGTTTGCCCCCTGGTGGGCGCCACGATAGGCTTGTCATCAAGGCATTATGGTTCTCGTAGTTCGCTCCCAGTCCCACAATTATTACCCTTCAGTGGGCGATGCATAAAAGTTAGTGCTTATTTCCAATTTCACCGTGATCCCCTTGCATACTAACTTTAGAGTTGCTGGGGCCCAAACCAAGGTCCAGTCCCTGGCGGCTGCCGCTGCCCTTATTGTTTCCACAAACATACCAACAGGGTCCGTTTTCGGGCAGAAATGGCGCTCATTTTCTTAGTGGTGCGTAGCTCAAGGCAGGACCAAGCCTTATAAACATCAAAAGAAACCTCTCTCGCCGAGAAAGGAATGAGCCGCACACACCACGATGAAGTAAGCAGATTTAATGGCATTTAAAACAGCGCTGGCGTTGTATCCCTGATGCATTTCGGTCACATTGACCTTTTTCAAAGGGGAAGCCAGATGCATCTCTGAGGCTGAAAGACGATCGAACCTGATTGCCGCTTTTAAATGTTTGCCCCCTGGTGGGCGCCACGATAGGCTTGTCATCAAGGCATTATGGTTCTCGTAGTTCGCTCCCAGTCCCACAATTATTACCCTTCAGTGGGCGATGCATAAAAGTTAGTGCTTATTTCCAATTTCACCGTGATCCCCTTGCATACTAACTTTAGAGTTGCTGGGGCCCAAACCAAGGTCCAGTCCCTGGCGGCTGCCGCTGCCCTTATTGTTTCCACAAACATACCAACAGGGTCCGTTTTCGGGCAGAAATGGCGCTCATTTTCTTAGTGGTGCGTAGCTCAAGGCAGGACCAAGCCTTATAAACATCAAAAGAAACCTCTCTCGCCGAGAAAGGAATGAGCCGCACACACCACGATGAAGTAAGCAGATTTAATGGCATTTAAAACAGCGCTGGCGTTGTATCCCTGATGCATTTCGGTCACATTGACCTTTTTCAAAGGGGAAGCCAGATGCATCTCTGAGGCTGAAAGACGATCGAACCTGATTGCCGCTTTTAAATGTTTGCCCCCTGGTGGGCGCCACGATAGGCTTGTCATCAAGGCATTATGGTTCTCGTAGTTCGCTCCCAGTCCCACAATTATTACCCTTCAGTGGGCGATGCATAAAAGTTAGTGCTTATTTCCAATTTCACCGTGATCCCCTTGCATACTAACTTTAGAGTTGCTGGGGCCCAAACCAAGGTCCAGTCCCTGGCGGCTGCCGCTGCCCTTATTGTTTCCACAAACATACCAACAGGGTCCGTTTTCGGGCAGAAATGGCGCTCATTTTCTTAGTGGTGCGTAGCTCAAGGCAGGACCAAGCCTTATAAACATCAAAAGAAACCTCTCTCGCCGAGAAAGGAATGAGCCGCACACACCACGATGAAGTAAGCAGATTTAATGGCATTTAAAACAGCGCTGGCGTTGTATCCCTGATGCATTTCGGTCACATTGACCTTTTTCAAAGGGGAAGCCAGATGCATCTCTGAGGCTGAAAGACGATCGAACCTGATTGCCGCTTTTAAATGTTTGCCCCCTGGTGGGCGCCACGATAGGCTTGTCATCAAGGCATTATGGTTCTCGTAGTTCGCTCCCAGTCCCACAATTATTACCCTTCAGTGGGCGATGCATAAAAGTTAGTGCTTATTTCCAATTTCACCGTGATCCCCTTGCATACTAACTTTAGAGTTGCTGGGGCCCAAACCAAGGTCCAGTCCCTGGCGGCTGCCGCTGCCCTTATTGTTTCCACAAACATACCAACAGGGTCCGTTTTCGGGCAGAAATGGCGCTCATTTTCTTAGTGGTGCGTAGCTCAAGGCAGGACCAAGCCTTATAAACATCAAAAGAAACCTCTCTCGCCGAGAAAGGAATGAGCCGCACACACCACGATGAAGTAAGCAGATTTAATGGCATTTAAAACAGCGCTGGCGTTGTATCCCTGATGCATTTCGGTCACATTGACCTTTTTCAAAGGGGAAGCCAGATGCATCTCTGAGGCTGAAAGACGATCGAACCTGATTGCCGCTTTTAAATGTTTGCCCCCTGGTGGGCGCCACGATAGGCTTGTCATCAAGGCATTATGGTTCTCGTAGTTCGCTCCCAGTCCCACAATTATTACCCTTCAGTGGGCGATGCATAAAAGTTAGTGCTTATTTCCAATTTCACCGTGATCCCCTTGCATACTAACTTTAGAGTTGCTGGGGCCCAAACCAAGGTCCAGTCCCTGGCGGCTGCCGCTGCCCTTATTGTTTCCACAAACATACCAACAGGGTCCGTTTTCGGGCAGAAATGGCGCTCATTTTCTTAGTGGTGCGTAGCTCAAGGCAGGACCAAGCCTTATAAACATCAAAAGAAACCTCTCTCGCCGAGAAAGGAATGAGCCGCACACACCACGATGAAGTAAGCAGATTTAATGGCATTTAAAACAGCGCTGGCGTTGTATCCCTGATGCATTTCGGTCACATTGACCTTTTTCAAAGGGGAAGCCAGATGCATCTCTGAGGCTGAAAGACGATCGAACCTGATTGCCGCTTTTAAATGTTTGCCCCCTGGTGGGCGCCACGATAGGCTTGTCATCAAGGCATTATGGTTCTCGTAGTTCGCTCCCAGTCCCACAATTATTACCCTTCAGTGGGCGATGCATAAAAGTTAGTGCTTATTTCCAATTTCACCGTGATCCCCTTGCATACTAACTTTAGAGTTGCTGGGGCCCAAACCAAGGTCCAGTCCCTGGCGGCTGCCGCTGCCTTTATTGTTTCCACAAACATACCAACAGGGTCCGTTTTCGGGCAGAAATGGCGCTCATTTTCTTAGTGGTGCGTAGCTCAAGGCAGGACCAAGCCTTATAAACATCAAAAGAAACCTCTCTCGCCAAGAAAGGAATGAGCCGCACACACCACGATGAAGTAAGCAGATTTAATGGCATTTAAAACAGCGCTGGCGTTGTATCCCTGATGCATTTCGGTCACATTGACCTTTTTCAAAGGGGAAGCCAGATGCATCTCTGAGGCTGAAAGACGATCGAACCTGATTGCCGCTTTTAAATGTTTGCCCCCTGGTGGGCGCCACGATAGGCTTGTCATCAAGGCATTATGGTTCTCGTAGTTCGCTCCCAGTCCCACAATTATTACCCTTCAGTGGGCGATGCATAAAAGTTAGTGCTTATTTCCAATTTCACCGTGATCCCCTTGCATACTAACTTTAGAGTTGCTGGGGCCCAAACCAAGGTCCAGTCCCTGGCGGCTGCCGCTGCCCTTATTGTTTCCACAAACATACCAACAGGGTCCGTTTTCGGGCAGAAATGGCGCTCATTTTCTTAGTGGTGCGTAGCTCAAGGCAGGACCAAGCCTTATAAACATCAAAAGAAACCTCTCTCGCCGAGAAAGGAATGAGCCGCACACACCACGATGAAGTAAGCAGATTTAATGGCATTTAAAACAGCGCTGGCGTTGTATCCCTGATGCATTTCGGTCACATTGACCTTTTTCAAAGGGGAAGCCAGATGCATCTCTGAGGCTGAAAGACGATCGAACCTGATTGCCGCTTTTAAATGTTTGCCCCCTGGTGGGCGCCACGATAGGCTTGTCATCAAGGCATTATGGTTCTCGTAGTTCGCTCCCAGTCCCACAATTATTACCCTTCAGTGGGCGATGCATAAAAGTTAGTGCTTATTTCCAATTTCACCGTGATCCCCTTGCATACTAACTTTAGAGTTGCTGGGGCCCAAACCAAGGTCCAGTCCCTGGCGGCTGCCGCTGCCCTTATTGTTTCCACAAACATACCAACAGGGTCCGTTTTCGGGCAGAAATGGCGCTCATTTTCTTAGTGGTGCGTAGCTCAAGGCAGGACCAAGCCTTATAAACATCAAAAGAAACCTCTCTCGCCGAGAAAGGAATGAGCCGCACACACCACGATGAAGTAAGCAGATTTAATGGCATTTAAAACAGCGCTGGCGTTGTATCCCTGATGCATTTCGGTCACATTGACCTTTTTCAAAGGGGAAGCCAGATGCATCTCTGAGGCTGAAAGACGATCGAACCTGATTGCCGCTTTTAAATGTTTGCCCCCTGGTGGGCGCCACGATAGGCTTGTCATCAAGGCATTATGGTTCTCGTAGTTCGCTCCCAGTCCCACAATTATTACCCTTCAGTGGGCGATGCATAAAAGTTAGTGCTTATTTCCAATTTCACCGTGATCCCCTTGCATACTAACTTTAGAGTTGCTGGGGCCCAAACCAAGGTCCAGTCCCTGGCGGCTGCCGCTGCCTTTATTGTTTCCACAAACATACCAACAGGGTCCGTTTTCGGGCAGAAATGGCGCTCATTTTCTTAGTGGTGCGTAGCTCAAGGCAGGACCAAGCCTTATAAACATCAAAAGAAACCTCTCTCGCCGAGAAAGGAATGAGCCGCACACACCACGATGAAGTAAGCAGATTTAATGGCATTTAAAACAGCGCTGGCGTTGTATCCCTGATGCATTTCGGTCACATTGACCTTTTTCAAAGGGGAAGCCAGATGCATCTCTGAGGCTGAAAGACGATCGAACCTGATTGCCGCTTTTAAATGTTTGCCCCCTGGTGGGCGCCACGATAGGCTTGTCATCAAGGCATTATGGTTCTCGTAGTTCGCTCCCAGTCCCACAATTATTACCCTTCAGTGGGCGATGCATAAAAGTTAGTGCTTATTTCCAATTTCACCGTGATCCCCTTGCATACTAACTTTAGAGTTGCTGGGGCCCAAACCAAGGTCCAGTCCCTGGCGGCTGCCGCTGCCTTTATTGTTTCCACAAACATACCAACAGGGTCCGTTTTCGGGCAGAAATGGCGCTCATTTTCTTAGTGGTGCGTAGCTCAAGGCAGGACCAAGCCTTATAAACATCAAAAGAAACCTCTCTCGCCGAGAAAGGAATGAGCCGCACACACCACGATGAAGTAAGCAGATTTAATGGCATTTAAAACAGCGCTGGCGTTGTATCCCTGATGCATTTCGGTCACATTGACCTTTTTCAAAGGGGAAGCCAGATGCATCTCTGAGGCTGAAAGACGATCGAACCTGATTGCCGCTTTTAAATGTTTGCCCCCTGGTGGGCGCCACGATAGGCTTGTCATCAAGGCATTATGGTTCTCGTAGTTCGCTCCCAGTCCCACAATTATTACCCTTCAGTGGGCGATGCATAAAAGTTAGTGCTTATTTCCAATTTCACCGTGATCCCCTTGCATACTAACTTTAGAGTTGCTGGGGCCCAAACCAAGGTCCAGTCCCTGGCGGCTGCCGCTGCCCTTATTGTTTCCACAAACATACCAACAGGGTCCGTTTTCGGGCAGAAATGGCGCTCATTTTCTTAGTGGTGCGTAGCTCAAGGCAGGACCAAGCCTTATAAACATCAAAAGAAACCTCTCTCGCCGAGAAAGGAATGAGCCGCACACACCACGATGAAGTAAGCAGATTTAATGGCATTTAAAACAGCGCTGGCGTTGTATCCCTGATGCATTTCGGTCACATTGACCTTTTTCAAAGGGGAAGCCAGATGCATCTCTGAGGCTGAAAGACGATCGAACCTGATTGCCGCTTTTAAATGTTTGCCCCCTGGTGGGCGCCACGATAGGCTTGTCATCAAGGCATTATGGTTCTCGTAGTTCGCTCCCAGTCCCACAATTATTACCCTTCAGTGGGCGATGCATAAAAGTTAGTGCTTATTTCCAATTTCACCGTGATCCCCTTGCATACTAACTTTAGAGTTGCTGGGGCCCAAACCAAGGTCCAGTCCCTGGCGGCTGCCGCTGCCCTTATTGTTTCCACAAACATACCAACAGGGTCCGTTTTCGGGCAGAAATGGCGCTCATTTTCTTAGTGGTGCGTAGCTCAAGGCAGGACCAAGCCTTATAAACATCAAAAGAAACCTCTCTCGCCGAGAAAGGAATGAGCCGCACACACCACGATGAAGTAAGCAGATTTAATGGCATTTAAAACAGCGCTGGCGTTGTATCCCTGATGCATTTCGGTCACATTGACCTTTTTCAAAGGGGAAGCCAGATGCATCTCTGAGGCTGAAAGACGATCGAACCTGATTGCCGCTTTTAAATGTTTGCCCCCTGGTGGGCGCCACGATAGGCTTGTCATCAAGGCATTATGGTTCTCGTAGTTCGCTCCCAGTCCCACAATTATTACCCTTCAGTGGGCGATGCATAAAAGTTAGTGCTTATTTCCAATTTCACCGTGATCCCCTTGCATACTAACTTTAGAGTTGCTGGGGCCCAAACCAAGGTCCAGTCCCTGGCGGCTGCCGCTGCCTTTATTGTTTCCACAAACATACCAACAGGGTCCGTTTTCGGGCAGAAATGGCGCTCATTTTCTTAGTGGTGCGTAGCTCAAGGCAGGACCAAGCCTTATAAACATCAAAAGAAACCTCTCTCGCCGAGAAAGGAATGAGCCGCACACACCACGATGAAGTAAGCAGATTTAATGGCATTTAAAACAGCGCTGGCGTTGTATCCCTGATGCATTTCGGTCACATTGACCTTTTTCAAAGGGGAAGCCAGATGCATCTCTGAGGCTGAAAGACGATCGAACCTGATTGCCGCTTTTAAATGTTTGCCCCCTGGTGGGCGCCACGATAGGCTTGTCATCAAGGCATTATGGTTCTCGTAGTTCGCTCCCAGTCCCACAATTATTACCCTTCAGTGGGCGATGCATAAAAGTTAGTGCTTATTTCCAATTTCACCGTGATCCCCTTGCATACTAACTTTAGAGTTGCTGGGGCCCAAACCAAGGTCCAGTCCCTGGCGGCTGCCGCTGCCCTTATTGTTTCCACAAACATACCAACAGGGTCCGTTTTCGGGCAGAAATGGCGCTCATTTTCTTAGTGGTGCGTAGCTCAAGGCAGGACCAAGCCTTATAAACATCAAAAGAAACCTCTCTCGCCGAGAAAGGAATGAGCCGCACACACCACGATGAAGTAAGCAGATTTAATGGCATTTAAAACAGCGCTGGCGTTGTATCCCTGATGCATTTCGGTCACATTGACCTTTTTCAAAGGGGAAGCCAGATGCATCTCTGAGGCTGAAAGACGATCGAACCTGATTGCCGCTTTTAAATGTTTGCCCCCTGGTGGGCGCCACGATAGGCTTGTCATCAAGGCATTATGGTTCTCGTAGTTCGCTCCCAGTCCCACAATTATTACCCTTCAGTGGGCGATGCATAAAAGTTAGTGCTTATTTCCAATTTCACCGTGATCCCCTTGCATACTAACTTTAGAGTTGCTGGGGCCCAAACCAAGGTCCAGTCCCTGGCGGCTGCCGCTGCCTTTATTGTTTCCACAAACATACCAACAGGGTCCGTTTTCGGGCAGAAATGGCGCTCATTTTCTTAGTGGTGCGTAGCTCAAGGCAGGACCAAGCCTTATAAACATCAAAAGAAACCTCTCTCGCCGAGAAAGGAATGAGCCGCACACACCACGATGAAGTAAGCAGATTTAATGGCATTTAAAACAGCGCTGGCGTTGTATCCCTGATGCATTTCGGTCACATTGACCTTTTTCAAAGGGGAAGCCAGATGCATCTCTGAGGCTGAAAGACGATCGAACCTGATTGCCGCTTTTAAATGTTTGCCCCCTGGTGGGCGCCACGATAGGCTTGTCATCAAGGCATTATGGTTCTCGTAGTTCGCTCCCAGTCCCACAATTATTACCCTTCAGTGGGCGATGCATAAAAGTTAGTGCTTATTTCCAATTTCACCGTGATCCCCTTGCATACTAACTTTAGAGTTGCTGGGGCCCAAACCAAGGTCCAGTCCCTGGCGGCTGCCGCTGCCCTTATTGTTTCCACAAACATACCAACAGGGTCCGTTTTCGGGCAGAAATGGCGCTCATTTTCTTAGTGGTGCGTAGCTCAAGGCAGGACCAAGCCTTATAAACATCAAAAGAAACCTCTCTCGCCGAGAAAGGAATGAGCCGCACACACCACGATGAAGTAAGCAGATTTAATGGCATTTAAAACAGCGCTGGCGTTGTATCCCTGATGCATTTCGGTCACATTGACCTTTTTCAAAGGGGAAGCCAGATGCATCTCTGAGGCTGAAAGACGATCGAACCTGATTGCCGCTTTTAAATGTTTGCCCCCTGGTGGGCGCCACGATAGGCTTGTCATCAAGGCATTATGGTTCTCGTAGTTCGCTCCCAGTCCCACAATTATTACCCTTCAGTGGGCGATGCATAAAAGTTAGTGCTTATTTCCAATTTCACCGTGATCCCCTTGCATACTAACTTTAGAGTTGCTGGGGCCCAAACCAAGGTCCAGTCCCTGGCGGCTGCCGCTGCCTTTATTGTTTCCACAAACATACCAACAGGGTCCGTTTTCGGGCAGAAATGGCGCTCATTTTCTTAGTGGTGCGTAGCTCAAGGCAGGACCAAGCCTTATAAACATCAAAAGAAACCTCTCTCGCCGAGAAAGGAATGAGCCGCACACACCACGATGAAGTAAGCAGATTTAATGGCATTTAAAACAGCGCTGGCGTTGTATCCCTGATGCATTTCGGTCACATTGACCTTTTTCAAAGGGGAAGCCAGATGCATCTCTGAGGCTGAAAGACGATCGAACCTGATTGCCGCTTTTAAATGTTTGCCCCCTGGTGGGCGCCACGATAGGCTTGTCATCAAGGCATTATGGTTCTCGTAGTTCGCTCCCAGTCCCACAATTATTACCCTTCAGTGGGCGATGCATAAAAGTTAGTGCTTATTTCCAATTTCACCGTGATCCCCTTGCATACTAACTTTAGAGTTGCTGGGGCCCAAACCAAGGTCCAGTCCCTGGCGGCTGCCGCTGCCTTTATTGTTTCCACAAACATACCAACAGGGTCCGTTTTCGGGCAGAAATGGCGCTCATTTTCTTAGTGGTGCGTAGCTCAAGGCAGGACCAAGCCTTATAAACATCAAAAGAAACCTCTCTCGCCGAGAAAGGAATGAGCCGCACACACCACGATGAAGTAAGCAGATTTAATGGCATTTAAAACAGCGCTGGCGTTGTATCCCTGATGCATTTCGGTCACATTGACCTTTTTCAAAGGGGAAGCCAGATGCATCTCTGAGGCTGAAAGACGATCGAACCTGATTGCCGCTTTTAAATGTTTGCCCCCTGGTGGGCGCCACGATAGGCTTGTCATCAAGGCATTATGGTTCTCGTAGTTCGCTCCCAGTCCCACAATTATTACCCTTCAGTGGGCGATGCATAAAAGTTAGTGCTTATTTCCAATTTCACCGTGATCCCCTTGCATACTAACTTTAGAGTTGCTGGGGCCCAAACCAAGGTCCAGTCCCTGGCGGCTGCCGCTGCCCTTATTGTTTCCACAAACATACCAACAGGGTCCGTTTTCGGGCAGAAATGGCGCTCATTTTCTTAGTGGTGCGTAGCTCAAGGCAGGACCAAGCCTTATAAACATCAAAAGAAACCTCTCTCGCCGAGAAAGGAATGAGCCGCACACACCACGATGAAGTAAGCAGATTTAATGGCATTTAAAACAGCGCTGGCGTTGTATCCCTGATGCATTTCGGTCACATTGACCTTTTTCAAAGGGGAAGCCAGATGCATCTCTGAGGCTGAAAGACGATCGAACCTGATTGCCGCTTTTAAATGTTTGCCCCCTGGTGGGCGCCACGATAGGCTTGTCATCAAGGCATTATGGTTCTCGTAGTTCGCTCCCAGTCCCACAATTATTACCCTTCAGTGGGCGATGCATAAAAGTTAGTGCTTATTTCCAATTTCACCGTGATCCCCTTGCATACTAACTTTAGAGTTGCTGGGGCCCAAACCAAGGTCCAGTCCCTGGCGGCTGCCGCTGCCTTTATTGTTTCCACAAACATACCAACAGGGTCCGTTTTCGGGCAGAAATGGCGCTCATTTTCTTAGTGGTGCGTAGCTCAAGGCAGGACCAAGCCTTATAAACATCAAAAGAAACCTCTCTCGCCGAGAAAGGAATGAGCCGCACACACCACGATGAAGTAAGCAGATTTAATGGCATTTAAAACAGCGCTGGCGTTGTATCCCTGATGCATTTCGGTCACATTGACCTTTTTCAAAGGGGAAGCCAGATGCATCTCTGAGGCTGAAAGACGATCGAACCTGATTGCCGCTTTTAAATGTTTGCCCCCTGGTGGGCGCCACGATAGGCTTGTCATCAAGGCATTATGGTTCTCGTAGTTCGCTCCCAGTCCCACAATTATTACCCTTCAGTGGGCGATGCATAAAAGTTAGTGCTTATTTCCAATTTCACCGTGATCCCCTTGCATACTAACTTTAGAGTTGCTGGGGCCCAAACCAAGGTCCAGTCCCTGGCGGCTGCCGCTGCCTTTATTGTTTCCACAAACATACCAACAGGGTCCGTTTTCGGGCAGAAATGGCGCTCATTTTCTTAGTGGTGCGTAGCTCAAGGCAGGACCAAGCCTTATAAACATCAAAAGAAACCTCTCTCGCCGAGAAAGGAATGAGCCGCACACACCACGATGAAGTAAGCAGATTTAATGGCATTTAAAACAGCGCTGGCGTTGTATCCCTGATGCATTTCGGTCACATTGACCTTTTTCAAAGGGGAAGCCAGATGCATCTCTGAGGCTGAAAGACGATCGAACCTGATTGCCGCTTTTAAATGTTTGCCCCCTGGTGGGCGCCACGATAGGCTTGTCATCAAGGCATTATGGTTCTCGTAGTTCGCTCCCAGTCCCACAATTATTACCCTTCAGTGGGCGATGCATAAAAGTTAGTGCTTATTTCCAATTTCACCGTGATCCCCTTGCATACTAACTTTAGAGTTGCTGGGGCCCAAACCAAGGTCCAGTCCCTGGCGGCTGCCGCTGCCTTTATTGTTTCCACAAACATACCAACAGGGTCCGTTTTCGGGCAGAAATGGCGCTCATTTTCTTAGTGGTGCGTAGCTCAAGGCAGGACCAAGCCTTATAAACATCAAAAGAAACCTCTCTCGCCAAGAAAGGAATGAGCCGCACACACCACGATGAAGTAAGCAGATTTAATGGCATTTAAAACAGCGCTGGCGTTGTATCCCTGATGCATTTCGGTCACATTGACCTTTTTCAAAGGGGAAGCCAGATGCATCTCTGAGGCTGAAAGACGATCGAACCTGATTGCCGCTTTTAAATGTTTGCCCCCTGGTGGGCGCCACAATAGGCTTGTCATCAAGGCATTATGGTTCTCGTAGTTCGCTCCCAGTCCCACAATTATTACCCTTCAGTGGGCGATGCATAAAAGTTAGTGCTTATTTCCAATTTCACCGTGATCCCCTTGCATACTAACTTTAGAGTTGCTGGGGCCCAAACCAAGGTCCAGTCCCTGGCGGCTGCCGCTGCCCTTATTGTTTCCACAAACATACCAACAGGGTCCGTTTTCGGGCAGAAATGGCGCTCATTTTCTTAGTGGTGTGTAGCTCAAGGCAGGACCAAGCCTTATAAACATCAAAAGAAACCTCTCTCGCCGAGAAAGGAATGAGCCGCACACACCACGATGAAGTAAGCAGATTTAATGGCATTTAAAACAGCGCTGGCGTTGTATCCCTGATGCATTTCGGTCACATTGACCTTTTTCAAAGGGGAAGCCAGATGCATCTCTGAGGCTGAAAGACGATCGAACCTGATTGCCGCTTTTAAATGTTTGCCCCCTGGTGGGCGCCACGATAGGCTTGTCATCAAGGCATTATGGTTCTCGTAGTTCGCTCCCAGTCCCACAATTATTACCCTTCAGTGGGCGATGCATAAAAGTTAGTGCTTATTTCCAATTTCACCGTGATCCCCTTGCATACTAACTTTAGAGTTGCTGGGGCCCAAACCAAGGTCCAGTCCCTGGCGGCTGCCGCTGCCTTTATTGTTTCCACAAACATACCAACAGGGTCCGTTTTCGGGCAGAAATGGCGCTCATTTTCTTAGTGGTGCGTAGCTCAAGGCAGGACCAAGCCTTATAAACATCAAAAGAAACCTCTCTCGCCAAGAAAGGAATGAGCCGCACACACCACGATGAAGTAAGCAGATTTAATGGCATTTAAAACAGCGCTGGCGTTGTATCCCTGATGCATTTCGGTCACATTGACCTTTTTCAAAGGGGAAGCCAGATGCAATCTCTGAGGCTGAAAGACGATCGAACCTGATTGCCGCTTTTAAATGTTTGCCCCCTGGTGGGCGCCACGATAGGCTTGTCATCAAGGCATTATGGTTCTCGTAGTTCGCTCCCAGTCCCACAATTATTACCCTTCAGTGGGCGATGCATAAAAGTTAGTGCTTATTTCCAATTTCACCGTGATCCCCTTGCATACTAACTTTAGAGTTGCTGGGGCCCAAACCAAGGTCCAGTCCCTGGCGGCTGCCGCTGCCCTTATTGTTTCCACAAACATACCAACAGGGTCCGTTTTCGGGCAGAAATGGCGCTCATTTTCTTAGTGGTGCGTAGCTCAAGGCAGGACCAAGCCTTATAAACATCAAAAGAAACCTCTCTCGCCGAGAAAGGAATGAGCCGCACACACCACGATGAAGTAAGCAGATTTAATGGCATTTAAAACAGCGCTGGCGTTGTATCCCTGATGCATTTCGGTCACATTGACCTTTTTCAAAGGGGAAGCCAGATGCATCTCTGAGGCTGAAAGACGATCGAACCTGATTGCCGCTTTTAAATGTTTGCCCCCTGGTGGGCGCCACGATAGGCTTGTCATCAAGGCATTATGGTTCTCGTAGTTCGCTCCCAGTCCCACAATTATTACCCTTCAGTGGGCGATGCATAAAAGTTAGTGCTTATTTCCAATTTCACCGTGATCCCCTTGCATACTAACTTTAGAGTTGCTGGGGCCCAAACCAAGGTCCAGTCCCTGGCGGCTGCCGCTGCCCTTATTGTTTCCACAAACATACCAACAGGGTCCGTTTTCGGGCAGAAATGGCGCTCATTTTCTTAGTGGTGCGTAGCTCAAGGCAGGACCAAGCCTTATAAACATCAAAAGAAACCTCTCTCGCCGAGAAAGGAATGAGCCGCACACACCACGATGAAGTAAGCAGATTTAATGGCATTTAAAACAGCGCTGGCGTTGTATCCCTGATGCATTTCGGTCACATTGACCTTTTTCAAAGGGGAAGCCAGATGCATCTCTGAGGCTGAAAGACGATCGAACCTGATTGCCGCTTTTAAATGTTTGCCCCCTGGTGGGCGCCACGATAGGCTTGTCATCAAGGCATTATGGTTCTCGTAGTTCGCTCCCAGTCCCACAATTATTACCCTTCAGTGGGCGATGCATAAAAGTTAGTGCTTATTTCCAATTTCACCGTGATCCCCTTGCATACTAACTTTAGAGTTGCTGGGGCCCAAACCAAGGTCCAGTCCCTGGCGGCTGCCGCTGCCTTTATTGTTTCCACAAACATACCAACAGGGTCCGTTTTCGGGCAGAAATGGCGCTCATTTTCTTAGTGGTGCGTAGCTCAAGGCAGGACCAAGCCTTATAAACATCAAAAGAAACCTCTCTCGCCAAGAAAGGAATGAGCCGCACACACCACGATGAAGTAAGCAGATTTAATGGCATTTAAAACAGCGCTGGCGTTGTATCCCTGATGCATTTCGGTCACATTGACCTTTTTCAAAGGGGAAGCCAGATGCATCTCTGAGGCTGAAAGACGATCGAACCTGATTGCCGCTTTTAAATGTTTGCCCCCTGGTGGGCGCCACGATAGGCTTGTCATCAAGGCATTATGGTTCTCGTAGTTCGCTCCCAGTCCCACAATTATTACCCTTCAGTGGGCGATGCATAAAAGTTAGTGCTTATTTCCAATTTCACCGTGATCCCCTTGCATACTAACTTTAGAGTTGCTGGGGCCCAAACCAAGGTCCAGTCCCTGGCGGCTGCCGCTGCCCTTATTGTTTCCACAAACATACCAACAGGGTCCGTTTTCGGGCAGAAATGGCGCTCATTTTCTTAGTGGTGCGTAGCTCAAGGCAGGACCAAGCCTTATAAACATCAAAAGAAACCTCTCTCGCCGAGAAAGGAATGAGCCGCACACACCACGATGAAGTAAGCAGATTTAATGGCATTTAAAACAGCGCTGGCGTTGTATCCCTGATGCATTTCGGTCACATTGACCTTTTTCAAAGGGGAAGCCAGATGCATCTCTGAGGCTGAAAGACGATCGAACCTGATTGCCGCTTTTAAATGTTTGCCCCCTGGTGGGCGCCACGATAGGCTTGTCATCAAGGCATTATGGTTCTCGTAGTTCGCTCCCAGTCCCACAATTATTACCCTTCAGTGGGCGATGCATAAAAGTTAGTGCTTATTTCCAATTTCACCGTGATCCCCTTGCATACTAACTTTAGAGTTGCTGGGGCCCAAACCAAGGTCCAGTCCCTGGCGGCTGCCGCTGCCTTTATTGTTTCCACAAACATACCAACAGGGTCCGTTTTCGGGCAGAAATGGCGCTCATTTTCTTAGTGGTGCGTAGCTCAAGGCAGGACCAAGCCTTATAAACATCAAAAGAAACCTCTCTCGCCAAGAAAGGAATGAGCCGCACACACCACGATGAAGTAAGCAGATTTAATGGCATTTAAAACAGCGCTGGCGTTGTATCCCTGATGCATTTCGGTCACATTGACCTTTTTCAAAGGGGAAGCCAGATGCATCTCTGAGGCTGAAAGACGATCGAACCTGATTGCCGCTTTTAAATGTTTGCCCCCTGGTGGGCGCCACGATAGGCTTGTCATCAAGGCATTATGGTTCTCGTAGTTCGCTCCCAGTCCCACAATTATTACCCTTCAGTGGGCGATGCATAAAAGTTAGTGCTTATTTCCAATTTCACCGTGATCCCCTTGCATACTAACTTTAGAGTTGCTGGGGCCCAAACCAAGGTCCAGTCCCTGGCGGCTGCCGCTGCCCTTATTGTTTCCACAAACATACCAACAGGGTCCGTTTTCGGGCAGAAATGGCGCTCATTTTCTTAGTGGTGCGTAGCTCAAGGCAGGACCAAGCCTTATAAACATCAAAAGAAACCTCTCTCGCCGAGAAAGGAATGAGCCGCACACACCACGATGAAGTAAGCAGATTTAATGGCATTTAAAACAGCGCTGGCGTTGTATCCCTGATGCATTTCGGTCACATTGACCTTTTTCAAAGGGGAAGCCAGATGCATCTCTGAGGCTGAAAGACGATCGAACCTGATTGCCGCTTTTAAATGTTTGCCCCCTGGTGGGCGCCACGATAGGCTTGTCATCAAGGCATTATGGTTCTCGTAGTTCGCTCCCAGTCCCACAATTATTACCCTTCAGTGGGCGATGCATAAAAGTTAGTGCTTATTTCCAATTTCACCGTGATCCCCTTGCATACTAACTTTAGAGTTGCTGGGGCCCAAACCAAGGTCCAGTCCCTGGCGGCTGCCGCTGCCTTTATTGTTTCCACAAACATACCAACAGGGTCCGTTTTCGGGCAGAAATGGCGCTCATTTTCTTAGTGGTGCGTAGCTCAAGGCAGGACCAAGCCTTATAAACATCAAAAGAAACCTCTCTCGCCAAGAAAGGAATGAGCCGCACACACCACGATGAAGTAAGCAGATTTAATGGCATTTAAAACAGCGCTGGCGTTGTATCCCTGATGCATTTCGGTCACATTGACCTTTTTCAAAGGGGAAGCCAGATGCAATCTCTGAGGCTGAAAGACGATCGAACCTGATTGCCGCTTTTAAATGTTTGCCCCCTGGTGGGCGCCACGATAGGCTTGTCATCAAGGCATTATGGTTCTCGTAGTTCGCTCCCAGTCCCACAATTATTACCCTTCAGTGGGCGATGCATAAAAGTTAGTGCTTATTTCCAATTTCACCGTGATCCCCTTGCATACTAACTTTAGAGTTGCTGGGGCCCAAACCAAGGTCCAGTCCCTGGCGGCTGCCGCTGCCCTTATTGTTTCCACAAACATACCAACAGGGTCCGTTTTCGGGCAGAAATGGCGCTCATTTTCTTAGTGGTGCGTAGCTCAAGGCAGGACCAAGCCTTATAAACATCAAAAGAAACCTCTCTCGCCGAGAAAGGAATGAGCCGCACACACCACGATGAAGTAAGCAGATTTAATGGCATTTAAAACAGCGCTGGCGTTGTATCCCTGATGCATTTCGGTCACATTGACCTTTTTCAAAGGGGAAGCCAGATGCATCTCTGAGGCTGAAAGACGATCGAACCTGATTGCCGCTTTTAAATGTTTGCCCCCTGGTGGGCGCCACGATAGGCTTGTCATCAAGGCATTATGGTTCTCGTAGTTCGCTCCCAGTCCCACAATTATTACCCTTCAGTGGGCGATGCATAAAAGTTAGTGCTTATTTCCAATTTCACCGTGATCCCCTTGCATACTAACTTTAGAGTTGCTGGGGCCCAAACCAAGGTCCAGTCCCTGGCGGCTGCCGCTGCCCTTATTGTTTCCACAAACATACCAACAGGGTCCGTTTTCGGGCAGAAATGGCGCTCATTTTCTTAGTGGTGCGTAGCTCAAGGCAGGACCAAGCCTTATAAACATCAAAAGAAACCTCTCTCGCCGAGAAAGGAATGAGCCGCACACACCACGATGAAGTAAGCAGATTTAATGGCATTTAAAACAGCGCTGGCGTTGTATCCCTGATGCATTTCGGTCACATTGACCTTTTTCAAAGGGGAAGCCAGATGCATCTCTGAGGCTGAAAGACGATCGAACCTGATTGCCGCTTTTAAATGTTTGCCCCCTGGTGGGCGCCACGATAGGCTTGTCATCAAGGCATTATGGTTCTCGTAGTTCGCTCCCAGTCCCACAATTATTACCCTTCAGTGGGCGATGCATAAAAGTTAGTGCTTATTTCCAATTTCACCGTGATCCCCTTGCATACTAACTTTAGAGTTGCTGGGGCCCAAACCAAGGTCCAGTCCCTGGCGGCTGCCGCTGCCCTTATTGTTTCCACAAACATACCAACAGGGTCCGTTTTCGGGCAGAAATGGCGCTCATTTTCTTAGTGGTGCGTAGCTCAAGGCAGGACCAAGCCTTATAAACATCAAAAGAAACCTCTCTCGCCGAGAAAGGAATGAGCCGCACACACCACGATGAAGTAAGCAGATTTAATGGCATTTAAAACAGCGCTGGCGTTGTATCCCTGATGCATTTCGGTCACATTGACCTTTTTCAAAGGGGAAGCCAGATGCATCTCTGAGGCTGAAAGACGATCGAACCTGATTGCCGCTTTTAAATGTTTGCCCCCTGGTGGGCGCCACGATAGGCTTGTCATCAAGGCATTATGGTTCTCGTAGTTCGCTCCCAGTCCCACAATTATTACCCTTCAGTGGGCGATGCATAAAAGTTAGTGCTTATTTCCAATTTCACCGTGATCCCCTTGCATACTAACTTTAGAGTTGCTGGGGCCCAAACCAAGGTCCAGTCCCTGGCGGCTGCCGCTGCCCTTATTGTTTCCACAAACATACCAACAGGGTCCGTTTTCGGGCAGAAATGGCGCTCATTTTCTTAGTGGTGCGTAGCTCAAGGCAGGACCAAGCCTTATAAACATCAAAAGAAACCTCTCTCGCCGAGAAAGGAATGAGCCGCACACACCACGATGAAGTAAGCAGATTTAATGGCATTTAAAACAGCGCTGGCGTTGTATCCCTGATGCATTTCGGTCACATTGACCTTTTTCAAAGGGGAAGCCAGATGCATCTCTGAGGCTGAAAGACGATCGAACCTGATTGCCGCTTTTAAATGTTTGCCCCCTGGTGGGCGCCACGATAGGCTTGTCATCAAGGCATTATGGTTCTCGTAGTTCGCTCCCAGTCCCACAATTATTACCCTTCAGTGGGCGATGCATAAAAGTTAGTGCTTATTTCCAATTTCACCGTGATCCCCTTGCATACTAACTTTAGAGTTGCTGGGGCCCAAACCAAGGTCCAGTCCCTGGCGGCTGCCGCTGCCTTTATTGTTTCCACAAACATACCAACAGGGTCCGTTTTCGGGCAGAAATGGCGCTCATTTTCTTAGTGGTGCGTAGCTCAAGGCAGGACCAAGCCTTATAAACATCAAAAGAAACCTCTCTCGCCAAGAAAGGAATGAGCCGCACACACCACGATGAAGTAAGCAGATTTAATGGCATTTAAAACAGCGCTGGCGTTGTATCCCTGATGCATTTCGGTCACATTGACCTTTTTCAAAGGGGAAGCCAGATGCATCTCTGAGGCTGAAAGACGATCGAACCTGATTGCCGCTTTTAAATGTTTGCCCCCTGGTGGGCGCCACGATAGGCTTGTCATCAAGGCATTATGGTTCTCGTAGTTCGCTCCCAGTCCCACAATTATTACCCTTCAGTGGGCGATGCATAAAAGTTAGTGCTTATTTCCAATTTCACCGTGATCCCCTTGCATACTAACTTTAGAGTTGCTGGGGCCCAAACCAAGGTCCAGTCCCTGGCGGCTGCCGCTGCCCTTATTGTTTCCACAAACATACCAACAGGGTCCGTTTTCGGGCAGAAATGGCGCTCATTTTCTTAGTGGTGCGTAGCTCAAGGCAGGACCAAGCCTTATAAACATCAAAAGAAACCTCTCTCGCCGAGAAAGGAATGAGCCGCACACACCACGATGAAGTAAGCAGATTTAATGGCATTTAAAACAGCGCTGGCGTTGTATCCCTGATGCATTTCGGTCACATTGACCTTTTTCAAAGGGGAAGCCAGATGCATCTCTGAGGCTGAAAGACGATCGAACCTGATTGCCGCTTTTAAATGTTTGCCCCCTGGTGGGCGCCACGATAGGCTTGTCATCAAGGCATTATGGTTCTCGTAGTTCGCTCCCAGTCCCACAATTATTACCCTTCAGTGGGCGATGCATAAAAGTTAGTGCTTATTTCCAATTTCACCGTGATCCCCTTGCATACTAACTTTAGAGTTGCTGGGGCCCAAACCAAGGTCCAGTCCCTGGCGGCTGCCGCTGCCTTTATTGTTTCCACAAACATACCAACAGGGTCCGTTTTCGGGCAGAAATGGCGCTCATTTTCTTAGTGGTGCGTAGCTCAAGGCAGGACCAAGCCTTATAAACATCAAAAGAAACCTCTCTCGCCAAGAAAGGAATGAGCCGCACACACCACGATGAAGTAAGCAGATTTAATGGCATTTAAAACAGCGCTGGCGTTGTATCCCTGATGCATTTCGGTCACATTGACCTTTTTCAAAGGGGAAGCCAGATGCATCTCTGAGGCTGAAAGACGATCGAACCTGATTGCCGCTTTTAAATGTTTGCCCCCTGGTGGGCGCCACGATAGGCTTGTCATCAAGGCATTATGGTTCTCGTAGTTCGCTCCCAGTCCCACAATTATTACCCTTCAGTGGGCGATGCATAAAAGTTAGTGCTTATTTCCAATTTCACCGTGATCCCCTTGCATACTAACTTTAGAGTTGCTGGGGCCCAAACCAAGGTCCAGTCCCTGGCGGCTGCCGCTGCCTTTATTGTTTCCACAAACATACCAACAGGGTCCGTTTTCGGGCAGAAATGGCGCTCATTTTCTTAGTGGTGCGTAGCTCAAGGCAGGACCAAGCCTTATAAACATCAAAAGAAACCTCTCTCGCCGAGAAAGGAATGAGCCGCACACACCACGATGAAGTAAGCAGATTTAATGGCATTTAAAACAGCGCTGGCGTTGTATCCCTGATGCATTTCGGTCACATTGACCTTTTTCAAAGGGGAAGCCAGATGCATCTCTGAGGCTGAAAGACGATCGAACCTGATTGCCGCTTTTAAATGTTTGCCCCCTGGTGGGCGCCACGATAGGCTTGTCATCAAGGCATTATGGTTCTCGTAGTTCGCTCCCAGTCCCACAATTATTACCCTTCAGTGGGCGATGCATAAAAGTTAGTGCTTATTTCCAATTTCACCGTGATCCCCTTGCATACTAACTTTAGAGTTGCTGGGGCCCAAACCAAGGTCCAGTCCCTGGCGGCTGCCGCTGCCTTTATTGTTTCCACAAACATACCAACAGGGTCCGTTTTCGGGCAGAAATGGCGCTCATTTTCTTAGTGGTGCGTAGCTCAAGGCAGGACCAAGCCTTATAAACATCAAAAGAAACCTCTCTCGCCGAGAAAGGAATGAGCCGCACACACCACGATGAAGTAAGCAGATTTAATGGCATTTAAAACAGCGCTGGCGTTGTATCCCTGATGCATTTCGGTCACATTGACCTTTTTCAAAGGGGAAGCCAGATGCATCTCTGAGGCTGAAAGACGATCGAACCTGATTGCCGCTTTTAAATGTTTGCCCCCTGGTGGGCGCCACGATAGGCTTGTCATCAAGGCATTATGGTTCTCGTAGTTCGCTCCCAGTCCCACAATTATTACCCTTCAGTGGGCGATGCATAAAAGTTAGTGCTTATTTCCAATTTCACCGTGATCCCCTTGCATACTAACTTTAGAGTTGCTGGGGCCCAAACCAAGGTCCAGTCCCTGGCGGCTGCCGCTGCCTTTATTGTTTCCACAAACATACCAACAGGGTCCGTTTTCGGGCAGAAATGGCGCTCATTTTCTTAGTGGTGCGTAGCTCAAGGCAGGACCAAGCCTTATAAACATCAAAAGAAACCTCTCTCGCCGAGAAAGGAATGAGCCGCACACACCACGATGAAGTAAGCAGATTTAATGGCATTTAAAACAGCGCTGGCGTTGTAT